>JAODUH010000017.1:744396-802770 GCA_027564835.1 Typhlichthys subterraneus
TTTTTTCAACCTAAATATATCTTCAACCTAAATATATCGGGATATAATTTTTGGTCCATATCGCCCAGCCCTACTACATATTCATATGGGTACTGTTTTGCATGACGACAAAGCACATGGAAATACCCTGCAAAAATGTGAGGTTTTAAAATGACAAATTAAACAGTCTTATAAGTGCGTTCCACTAAGTAAAATCATTTGACCTCAGGCCTCCTGGATAATGTCACTGTACTCATTGGTATTGCATACGGAGGCCGAGCTATTGCTGGTGTCATCAACCAGCCGTTCTACAACTACCAGGTACTGTGTACTAGCCACAAGCCGAGCAGTCACCATGGCGTTCCACACCGTAACCAGAGTCTTGTCCCCTCAGCTGGGAGCAGGGGTAGCCATGGGGAGAACCATGTGGGGAATGCTGGGAGTGGGGGCGTTCGGCTTCCAGTTGCAGGAGGTCCCGGGCGACAGGCGTATTGTCACCACCACACGCTCCCACAGCAACAAGCTAGTGACGGACTGCGTGGACGCCATGGAGCCTCATGAGGTCATACGAGTGGGCGGAGCTGGAAATAAGGTGAGATCGATTTGATCGTTTGGAATCAAATCGATTTGAAATGTTTAGAAATCTAAATTGAATTCCAAAACGTGCGAATACTGTCTACAGTTTTTCTGCACACACCTGTTCAGAATGTGTGTTTTCTGTGGCCAGTGTTATGTATGCGCACATGGATCACTATTATTCACCCATGGTGTCTGCAGATTATCCAGCTGGTTGAGGGCAAAGCGTCTGCATATGTGTTTGCTAGTCCAGGGTGTAAGAAATGGGACACTTGTGCCCCGGAAGCTATCCTGCATGCTGTAGGAGGTAAAGACAGCCTCCCTGTTGTTCAGTCAGTATTAGTAGCACTTAAATTCTAATGTGTTTTGGTCCCATATAGAAATATAGACTAACTTGTGTTTCCCTCATTTAGGTAAACTTACAGATATGCATGGAAATGCATACCGCTATGATGCTAGTGTAAAGCACATGAACTCCGCTGGAGTCCTAGCTACGCTACGGAACCACCCATACTACGTGAGCCGCGTGCCGCAGTCAGTGTTACAAGCCCTGAAATCTGACTGAGCTCTGCCTCTGAAGAAATGACAGCCATGCCACGTAGTCCTTGTGGTCTCTGCTAGTGCAGAGAAATGTGTTTGAGATTACCATCCACAGTGGGACCAAAAACATCCAAACATAGATGGATCTAATAAGGAAATCACAGATAGTTGCAAAACCTTAGTCAATCAGTTATCAGTTAAATAACATGTTTTATATTGACATGACATTTAAGCACAGTTGTTTATTAGGCCTTTGTATATATTATTAAGATGTTTATTAAACTGAGCTAGCATCTACAAGCCGTACCAGAGAGGCTTGAGGGAAAGACGACTTGTCGCGGTAAACCTACCTCGTATAAAACTGCTCATGCTGTCATGCTATACAGAGGTAATCCAAGGGTTAATTTTGTCATAGAAAGTGTTAAGAGGGTTTTTAACCCTGATTGGGATGTTAAAAAGGAGCATTTACATGACTGATGTGCCTTTTAGCCCTTTGATTACACTTTCTTTGGATTGAATCATGTGAGACCTGTGCAATATGATTAGACCTACACAATTTTTTGGGCGTTTAGATCAAATGATTTGTTGGGGAAAAAAAAAAAAAAAACACTTAAAGATTAAATTACATTGTGATTTATTTTCTTATTAAATATCACACAAAGCAAGCATGACATACATTTAATTTATTTAACTCTGTTTGAAAGAAATGTATAAATCTCCAAATTATTTTAAACTGTAAAAAATAAAAAATGGATTTTATTAGAATTGTATTTATTAACTCATTAAGTCCCAGTGAGACTTTCATTGAAGTCGATGAACATGTAATAAAGACGATTAAATAAATAATACAGAGGTTAAATGTTCCATTAGTGACCACTGTTACTTAATATACTTAATTACCACCAGAGGGGAGTAGTGTAACTCCAATACACCTCCATTTAAGCAAAGATCACATTTCAGAGCTATACTGAAATGTCTTTAAGTAACTTCATTTCTCTTTAAATGTAAAATATAGAAATAGTGTGAGGAAAAAGCTGCAATGCCATGTAGAGTAAATACTTTCAATAGGAAAGTGTCCATTACACCTTTATATTATTTTCACTAAAGTAATGCACCATGTGGTTTCTCCTGGATGTTGGAGCCAAGCATGGAGGTTGTCACATTTTAGGTACTAATTAGCGAACTTACTCCTCCATGGGGGTGCTAGGATCTGACTTTGCCTTTTTTTTTTTTTTTTAAACCAGCAATAAAATGCTCTGAACCGGGTTCACACAGTTTGTTTTGCAGGGACAGGCATATTACAATCACTTTACTGTCACAGCAATATTAGTGTCAACGAAACACATCTTAGAACTTTACCAGCACTAGTGAACTGTGGAAGTCATTTGGTAAAGGCTATTCTTAGCCAAGTGTGCATGGTTGCATTCTCAAGATCATTAATATCAGACTTTATTGCACCTACACTGTGAAAACCTAGTATTATATTCAACAAATCACCAGTGAGAGATGGAGTGCATGGAAACATTTACACTGTAAACTTGGCAATATTCAACAACTAGTGGTGCAGACAAAGGCATTGCAGTTAATGTCATAAATGCAGAAAACGAGATGAGGGGTAAACAACAAAACAATGCTCTGGAAGAATCTACTCTGGCTGGATTTCACATGATTTTACTCAAAATGACGATTTCACTCACACGTGATACTTGTGAAGACAAAGCCTTGGCAAACACCTCTCTCATTCCACCAGATTGATATTGCTCAACTCACCCAATGTTAAACCAAGCAATATTTGGCATGGAGGGAAAGCAGCAGCAAAAAATATAATAATATATATAATCACTCCCTAGTGTAAAAAAAAAAAGACCACTGAAATGTTAGTTTCCACAAGGATATTGTAGGTTGACTGAGAGCAAAGCCGATGTACTGAAAACAACCTGGATGTTCGGCCCGTAGGCAGAATGTTGGTCACTTCCGCGGCAGGTGAAGTGATACCGGCTGCTCACCTTTTCTTGGGGGCTTGAGAGGTGCGAGGAGGGGTTACTGGTCGCCCTGCACCCACCCCCCCATACTGGTACTTTGCTTTTTTCTCCGACGGCTTTAGGATCTGAATAACAATGACGACATTGATTTGGCAATAAGAACCACATGGACACGGACACACACACAGCATGCTTTGGGCTGCCTGCCACACAGAACAAAACAGTGAGCACTCACCTGAAAAGAGCACATGAGGGACTCATCCACGCTCATCATGCCACCAGCGTTGTCGAACTCCCCGCAGTAGTTGGGGGCGGAGAACAACGTCACTAGCTGTCGCTTGGCAAAGAACTCATAGCCATCTTCCACAACCTAGAAGACAACAGCTAAATCCCTTAAGTTCTTCACCACACTTATAATAATCATCATTATTATCCCCATCTAGCGTCATATCACGGGTAATGTAGGAGTCTGCTCACTTCATTTTCACTACTTCTCATAAGCAACTCACGCTGGACATCTGATACATACACAACAGTATCAGGTAGTAGGCCGTTGTCACTCACAATACTCTACACATAATTTGTGCATGACAACAGCGCAGTGCTTTGTTTACTAACTTCAGTCTTTCCATTTGTTTTAAGCAGTAACCATAGCCTACATATTTAACAGATTTATCAGACCTAAAAACAGACAAAATCGTGTTGTATTGTTTCCCAACAAATTCCTCAGTACAAATTTAACGTCCGTTTTGGTCATTGAGTTATGTAGTTGGTCATCAAGTAGAAAAGTCTTGACTCAGTTAGCCAGCGCTAACATCGTCGAGATGTAATCCATTCTCAGGGCAATGTGGGTGTTACCTGGTGGGCTCGGCAGATGAGGTCCAGGTCGTGCCGGTTGAGGAACTTGCTGACAATGTCAGCCCCAAACGTGAAGGAGACTCCCCGGTCATTCTCACCCCAGCCCTGGACGTCTTTGTCTGGGTCGGACCACAGCAGGTCACACAGCAAGCCTGGCAGAACAGATGAGGATCTGTAGGCAGCATAAAAACTGTCTAACCCTCAGATCTTCCTTACCACAATACCGGTGCTTATGCAGACAGCTGGTGATCCAAACGGTCCAAATCCAAAACAAACCTCATAAGCATTTCCATCCCAAATGTACTTGTATCATCTGACACTATATTGATATAAGTAGATATTCTCTACTTGCATCAATATATTGTCGCTATTAAGGTTATTCCACTTTGCAGAATTTAATTATTTTAATAACTGAAGATATAGTGTATTTACTGTGTGTTTTGAATTAAAACTTGAGGTACACTTCTGTGAACCATCAATTTGGCAGACATGCAATATGAGGTTACATATTGATAAACAATTTTACATTACTGAGAGTCAGATGCCAATTCAAGTTTGTACGGACAAAATACGATTATTTGATGTCAGCAAACAATGAATAAACCTCTCAAGTGTTTATACTACCACCTTTGATCTCTAATGAATAACTCAAATAACATACAGCAACTCATCCCCAGTTCATGTGTGAAATATAACTGTAGGGGAATGGGCAGAGAATGGTTGGTCTGAGGCGAGTGACAAACTAAAACAAACCTTTAATTTTATTTGACAGAAAATAAAACTGAATACACAAGTACAATTCCGAGTCGAGTCCCTTTTATTAAAAGAAGCCACCCCCCCAATAATTCCTTAAAGTAGTCACCAGTACTAACACAAACCTGTATCGGGGACGTCTGTGGGCCTCATAATGCGTCGGATCTGCTCCATGAACTGCAGATCAGGAGAAAGCCCTGACAGAACAGATGAGGGCATTGCAGTCTCCAAAACACATTACACACACACAGTGGAGTTGAGCTCAGCCAATCCCTGGTGCCTGACAACTCTGTACAAGGCAGACCAAATGGTTTCTGTCAATCACTCCACAAACCTCCATGGCAACAGAAGATCTTCTCATCAATGATGGCAGCAATGGGCAGGCAGTTGAAACAGTCGGTGAAAGTCTTCCAGAGCTTAATGTTGTACCGGCGCTTGCCTACAAAAAAACAAACAAAAAAACATTGTGGAATTTAGTATTGCAGAGAATAGTACTAAAACACGTTAAAAGGTATAGCAAGCAAATGTACTGTAAGCTAATACACTTTTTTTTTTTTCCAAATTCAACAAATATCTCCTCGCAATGTGCTAGTTTACAGTTATCCGTGTGTGCTGGAATAAAACAATTGGTAAACTGAAACACAGACAAAATGGCGCAGGCCGCACACAACGACAATATTCTAGCCTTCGCAATGAGTTTCCAATGTGTAGGGCAGAGCTTCTGAGAGAGCACCCTATGGCATTGAAGGAAGAGCTGTTTACCTGTATGTTTTGATAGAGTTCAAATAACGGTTTCAAGCTTTTCACAGAATTACTTACCATCTTTAAAATCAATAATGAGTATTTTCAACACTCTTGTTTTAGGTCGGGTATTTCTGTTGACATTCTATACAAGAAACAGACTGCTTAAAGAATTTTGAAAAGTACTTTATAGGAGAATTCGGTAACACTAAAGATGGCTGTTGGAGGAACATATCTCACTCCTCTCCGCTCAGAGCCAATTGTCTGCTTTATATTGGCCAAATCATTAACCTATTAATTTAAGACAAGTGTTTGTATTAACTACCCAGAGCTGTTGCCAAGATGGCTGATGAGCAGCCAAACTTACCTCAAAGGATTTTGATATTTCAGTGTAGTGTAAACATGCATAAAATCTTAGCCATGAAATACGTTGTTCAAAAGGTACAGTCAGTCATTCTGGAAAAAGCTTGTTGATATTTTAACTCAAAAAAAGCACGCCTCTCCCTTCAATGCCTCAGAAGCCCCACACATTGGAAAAACATTGTGAAGGCTATAATATATATTGTTACGTGGTGCAGTCTGGACCACTTTGTGTTCCTATTTATAGAGTCAGGGCTGTATAGAAACACTGGATAATTTCTTCAACACGCACACAGAACAGGCAGCTGCAAGGAGACAAAAGGCGTATTAGCTTATGATCGCCGCATTTCACTATACCTTTAACATAAACAACATTCAGCTGAAGATGTGATGCAACATTGTTTGGCTGTGAATCAAGGAACATGACTAGACAAAGTGCATGCACACATAATCATAGCATCCCAACCTACACTCATCATAGAAGCCGTAGATGCGGTTGATAGAGGCACACTCGTGGTTGCCCCTGAGCAAGAAGAAGTTCTCGGGGTATTTTATCTTGTAGGCCAGCAGCAGGCAGATGGTCTCCAGGGACTGCTTCCCTCGATCCACGTAGTCACCCAGGAACAGGTAGTTGGCCTCTGGAGGGAAGCCCCCGTACTCAAACAGCCTCAGCAAGTCCGTGTACTGTCCGTGGATATCGCCTTAGGAGAGTTAACAATACTGGTCCACTTACAACAGGGCAGTGTGCTCATTCACATAACTCATTTTAATGGATTGGGCAGAAAAATGTTGGTTGTCAAACCTGTGATATTATAACATGATATTAAACTAAAATATGGATTTTATGCTATCATTTTATTACTGAACTCATTATCAGTGAGATTTTCAGTGAAATACTATTTTTTTTTCATTTCAGGTTGTTTAAAGCCTATGCACTGGTGGCTTCATTAAAATGGGTTATTTTTGATTCAATGAACTAACACTTCTCGTTACATTAACTCAAAACTCCACTTATGGTATATGGGGGAAATTATGATGCACCTACCACAGATTTTAAGTGGAGCCTCAAGTTCAAGCAGGATAGGTTGACTGAGGAAAATCTCTCTGGACTTTACACAGAGTCCCCGCACCTCTGTCTCGGTCATCTGCACCGTCTTTCCTGGACGACATCCTCGCACTACAAGGCAAATGGGCAATGTGTCTAACTATGCAAGCTCTTCAAGTATTGCAAATTAACTAGCAAACAACCGTGTGCTGAAAACACACACACACACACATCTACAATATACATTAGACACATTAAACATAAATAAATAAACATGGACAGCCAGGCGCACACTGTCTCTTCACTCTTTCAAAAGGGGGGTGTGTCCCGGTGTTGTGCAGATATTGTTCCCCTGCCATAATCATTCCATTTTGAAAAAGGTTTTGCTACATATCCATTTTATATATTACATGTATCCATGTATCCATACTTGTTAGTTTGTCTACAATCACCAATTACGCATGTTATCCATCCCGTCAGAACTGCGCAACGTGCTGAAACCAGTCAGCATATATGTAGCCCCTGGAGCTATACGCTACGAGTAGACATTTTCGCCACGACACCTAGCTATGTCGTGCTAACAAGGCCTGGAAATGTTTTCTGACCGTTCCGCCTGTAGACATTATGCATAGTACGCTCTAAAGTTATCCAACATCTGACTTAATGTAACTGTTCCTCTCTTATATTTCACGCAACCCAAAAGGAATTTGCCCAATGAAGAGTTAACATCAAGCAAACACAGCCAGTGGTACTGAATGACACGATCCCTATTTAAATTCACTGGGAGATTTGCGTAAACACAATGAGTAATGTTTAACAAACGCGTAAATGTACAGCCTGTATATTTCTCGACAGACATGCTGAATAAATAATCACATAAAACACTACCTTCCAGCAACCGAGAAATGATGCTGTCAATGTTCAATTCACTTTCCGCCATCTTTTTGATTCCTGGCTCTGATGATGGGACAAATTCGCCCTCAGAATGGACTTATGGGCGCAGTAATTGTATTAGGCGTACTTGAAATGTTTTTTGTTTGTTTTGTATTTCTCATTAAGAACAATCTTTTTATAACCATTCACAATGTTAAATAATTACATACACCACGAATGTTAATTTAATAATGACTATGCAGTTATCATAGCCAAAGACATGGTTTGACACATATTGACCTATACAGTACATTCATTTATTTTGTGTGGGCTAGGCTACTCCATGGACACATTTACATTATCTGGTATTAAAACACCAAACATATGCTAATTCAATCTTTCAACATTTAAATTAATAAAAATTAGCGAGGTGGCATAAAAAAAAATAGAGAAATTTGCAGTAGGCCTATTTACAAAAAGATATAATTTAGGTTACTTCAGACTTCATGAAATAACACAAAAAACAGCAATACTAAATTTCTAAATAATATGTACCAGACTTTATAACCCAGTTGTTTTCATTTCAATGGTTTTCAGTTGATTGTTTTTCTGACGCTGTCTGTAGGAGAGACATATCCAGGATACAGATATTCCCACTAGCAAACATACGAATGCCGCAACTACTGGCACCCACACTGGTATATTGGAGGGACACTTTGGCACAGGACTGAAGGTGGTGGTGTCTGCGTCTGGAGCGGTGGTGGTGGGAGCGGTGGTGGTGGTGACAGGTGAACTTGGAATACTGTTGATTTTTGTGAAGATGAAGGGCTGTGCCTGAACCAGAGTGTCACAAGAGTGTATTCAATTACATGCTTTGTGTTCTGAGGAGTCCCGTTTATGTATTTAATATTATATTGAATATTCTATATGTTTATTTATTTAATATTATATAAATTATTTATTATAATACAAATATAATTATTTACAGTATGAAACACTGAACTTTGAAAGTGAACATTTAACACATGCACATTCTGCAACTGCACCATAAAATGTGTCTTTTTAGCTGTAAACTAAAGAATATGACTTAACTGTAACTATACATATTAATGCTGGTGTTAATATTGACTAAATCCCCTCACTCGGCTCCTTGACTACATGTTAGCATTTTGAAGGTTGTGCAATGGGCAGAGTCATGCTCAGAGCTGGGGTGTATTTACACTTTAACATAACAGCATACCTCCGAGGGACATTTCATCTTGGAGCGGTCATACGCAAAGTTGCTGTACGTCTGTTTCCGTCCCACCGGCTCCAGCTGTTAAAAACACAATGAAAAGTGGCGGGAAAAAACTATCCCCAGCTAAACATGAACATATCAAGTACAAGTCAGTAGTGCACTGTGCACATTTGTTTCAGCAATGGCTCTGTTCTCACCATGTTGTTCCAGACAGCGATGGCCATCTCTGCGTGAGCTCGCTCACTGATGTGGAAGCAGTCCACGGAGAAGAAGCTCACGTCAGCTTGACCTTCCTGGTGAGACGAGGCTTTGTTTTAGCATGCGCTCGACTCTTTACGTGCGTGTGTGAAGGTTGTATGTATCCGTTACTTACTCCAATGTACGGGACAAAGGAGTTGCGTAGGTAAGGCTGAAGGACAACAGCAAAATCTTCTCGTCTGTCGTAGCGATCGCCAGAGAGAAGTTCCTGGGTCTCGGCCTAGACAGAGCCACCGTTAAAATAAGGTTAGAAGAATGACTTAGAAGAATTAGAAGAAAAACCAATGAACAATTTAGACATTTAGAGAAGTCATGTTTTACTTGGTACTCTTTATTGATTCGTCGGAACTCTTGGAGCTCTGGAGAGTTGTCCTGTACATTCAAAAGACAATGGCAGCTGGTCCTGCAAAATAAAGATCGATCTACACGGGTTCACTGGTAACACACAGCTTTTACAAAAAAGGTAACTTCTTAATTCACGCAGTCTGTAAATACTATCTATATGTAGTATGACGTTGATGTCTCACGTATGTGTGGAGAGTCAAAACACCAGCCAATAAACCAGATGAGAAGACAACACCAACCTCTGTAAGAGTGTACATCCCAGGTCATTTTTCTTGACAGTTCTCAGTGAGTCCATTTGCACTAATTCAACAACATTGACCAATAGCCTTGGTATCTGCACACACAGATAAATAGAGAATTGGAAATGTATGAGTGTCATAAATATACTGCAGTGACATTGGCAAAATACATAGAAAATGTACTTATTTTTATATTGCTTACCTCTTTATAAAGCATGTCCAAACTGACCATGAGATTATGACTGTAATTCTTTGGTGACAGGTTGTCCTGCAAAGGAAACACATAATACTAAAATGTGCATGTTATTAATTTCCGATGGCTGCTCTCGATTTGTGCATGGAATTATCTTGTTCCTGTTAAGTCTTACTATCACGAGGGTAACGCATGACCGTAAAGAACTAACAGCTAGTTGAACACTTACTTGGTCAGTGCAATAACTGCAAAGATCGTTTCCTCCAATAAATATGGTCACAAGCTTCCAGTCCTCTTCATAATTCACATTCTGTGAGATTTCAACGAGAAAGTTACAACACGAGTCACAACAATATAAGCATGATGGAGTTACAGCAAACAGAGCTCACCTTGTTTGTTTTCATGGCCTCTATCAATGCTTTAATTTGTGTTGGAATATCACTGAGAGAATTGAAAGACAACCATTAAATTCAGGTCAGAAGATTAACAGAATTTATCAACCAAGATTTTAGTGTGCACGTACACGGTCTTAGTGCCAGATTCAGCCATGTTGAAGCCCTTGGAGAAGATATTGGAGAAGCCCAAGAGAAGGTTGTTGAACTTCTTAAGGATGTCTGAAGTGAGAAAAAACAGGAAATCAGCACTAGAACTAAATCATTCTTCTCAGGCATGGACTGTGTGTGTACATGTGTGTGTGTGTGTGTGTGTGTGTGTGTGCTTTGAATTGTATGAACTTACTTGGCAGTGTTGTCACAGTCTCCAGAGTTTTATCGCCTCCAATACTTCAGGAAGATCGATAACAAATATCAGTGTGGTTTACAAAATACCACATGGTGACATTTGGTATTTTGTGTGTATTTTGTGTGCATTTACAGTGCAAGGCCTACCATACCTCCATGAGACCCCTCTGTACTCTATATTAAGTTCAAGCAGGTTCTTTGCCTTAGCACCAGTGCCAACCTGTTAACAGACGATAAGCAAACACCAGGAAAGGGAATTAGCATGTACAGTATTCATACCGCTGCACAACGGTGAGAACAAAAAAGACAAACAACATTTATTGACACCAATGCAAGCTGTCTGATAAACGATTAGTGAGGGTTCATAGGTGAAGGTTTCAGTTATCTAATCAAGTTCACACTAACTACACCAATGTGTACTGTAATCTAACTTCAAATATATGG
This sequence comes from Typhlichthys subterraneus, assembly GCA_027564835.1. Taxonomy (NCBI): domain Eukaryota; kingdom Metazoa; phylum Chordata; class Actinopteri; order Percopsiformes; family Amblyopsidae; genus Typhlichthys; species Typhlichthys subterraneus. The sequence goes on from JAODUH010000017.1 coordinate 755,560, forward strand.
GGAAACACACATGCATGTACTTTTAGCTGACCACTATGAGCTGAGCTATTTTGCATCACCTTTTGATAAAAACATTCTTAAGGGTATGGGTGATGTCGTATTTTTGTCACACTTACAGTGTAGGAGTCTCCAAGTGCCGCCACGACCTTGATATCTGCAGGTCGCAGCTTGTGAACTATAGATAATAATACACCCAGTCCATAAATACACCAGAACTATCTAAACTGTCGTCTGATAATGGTGATATAGCACATCCCCATTCTGTCTAACCTGAGGTAGGCACGGAGTCAGACGGAGCAAGGTCCACACAGGAGAAGTCACTTCCCCAGTTCTGTTGGAAAAGTCACACATACATTACTGTAAGTACTTTACATTAAGACTTTCAGACAGACAGAACAGTCACAATTAAGTAAAAAGCACAGATACCTTTCTGGAAAATAAACCCTGCAGAAAGAGAAGTAACCGTTTCCAATACTACTTGTATAATAGCTAAATATCTGGCACTAACTGCAGGCTTACATAAATTAAACATCTATAATAATGTAAACATGTACCTTCATAGCCCTGCATGTTAAACAGGTGCTGCGTTAGTCTCTTATAATAGCTCTTTTCCACCAACAAGGTGCACATTATCTACAACCGGTCCCATGCATTTCAACCAAAAGAGACTGGACCCGGTTTCAAACTACATCAGGCACCGGCACGGCTCTGCAATATTACATTGGTCCTGGTGGAAAAGAAGTCTGCTATCAGAACAATAACATCAAATATTCTTACAGGTATTTGTCCAGGTGTTGGAGGAGGACCACTGTAGCTGTAATTGCTGTTGTGATAGGTCCGAACATACGGCTCCGTCTGAGGACAAAGTTAGTGTTGCATCATCATTACCAATAAGAAGGATCAACTGTAGTTCTAATTCAGTGTGATTTGAGTGTGACACACACACACACACACACACCTTAGAAGGACATTTCAGGGTGACATCGGTTGAGAAATTATGTTTGCCGTTCTTATAACCAAGAGGCTCCAGCTATAGGAAAACAAGAAGATAGGTTAGAGATGTTTCTCTCTATAGCTTTATGACAACATGATCACAATGTACATTCCGTTTTTTACATGTACAGTTGTAAGCTAACAATACACACCATGTTGTTCCAGAGAGACCGAGCCATCTGTGTCTGGGCTTTCTGGCTGAGATGGAAACAGTCAGGGCTGAAGTATGAGCGATCCGGACGCCCATCCTAGGGAGGAAATACATGGCAATGCATTGTTTTGTATGTGCAGGGTAGGCACAGTGGTAAGGGGCTAATACACATGGATTCATACAAAGTATGAATGTGTTTGTTTTGCTAAACCTAGATCCTCTGAACTGAACTGAGAGATGTCATGGCAACTGGAGGAAAAATGTTACTTTGGCTCTGGTATTATTTATGCATGTAGTATATAGTCCAAAATAAAATCATGTGCCCTGTAATAATACTAGATATTACACACTATCCCTTTAAATCAGAGTAATTTATATAGCATTTACAGTTGCAAGGAGGGAGAGGTTCACAGTCTAATATGTTTCAACCGATTCCTGTTGTTGTTTTGGACTCAAACTCACACTAACATACTGTGGTTGTGTTTCCAAGCAATGGGATGATTATTACGGGTTCTGTGGGCATTATAACACAGCAGTCTGAAACAGCATAACAATCCCATATATTATGTAGATATAATACATAATAAACACCCGTAACTTTAATCTCCAGTTGGACGATTCATTACACATTCTGTTGAAACAACAGAATGCTCTCTCACCGGGAGTTTGGGGACTACAATTTCTCGGAGAAAGGGCTGGACAACCACCGTAAAGTCTTCGCGTGTGTCGTATCGGCCAGATTCCACGAGCTCATGCAGAGAACGCTGAATGAAAGGTGAGATGGTGACTTTATATGGGTGAGGTATCAGGAAGGGTATTCCACTGACCACTGAATGACCTGCAGGTCCAACATACTGTACCTGATACACTCTGGTTAAACTCTCCAACATCTCAAGAGCTTTAGAGTCCTCATTTGGCAAAAGGACACAAGGGCAGAGAATTCTGACAAGAGATAACACAAAGTGTCTGTGTGTTTTATGATTATTTCTTTATGGGATTTGATAGGAAATTGTTATGGACACATATACTGTACATTGTAAATAGATAGTCAACTTAATCTCTATAAGAGACACTTACTTGACCAACCAGGTTGGGCATTTAACAGAGGTATCCATATGCAATTCTCTAAGTGGGGTAATTTGTAGAGGTTCCACAAGGTTGACCAGGACCCGTGGAACCTGGCAGATCATAGATTATAAATTAATTATAATATAATACATTAATTCTAATTTTGAGTAAGGGCAACCATCAATCTTACTTGTTCGTGTAAGTAATCCAGTGCCTCACGAATGTGGCGCACATAATTCTCTGCAGAGAAATATAGCTGTGGGTATGAATCAGAAGTGAGGCGTTTTAAAGGATCATATATAATGGCAGTTATTAAGTGTAATACAATGCAACACTTACTGAATTGTAGCAGCTATCACAGAAGTCATTGCCACCAATAAACATAGTGATAACCTTCCAGTCAGAATCAAATTTGATGCGCTGAATGAAAAATCAGAATGAAATATCTTCAAAAGAAGATAATATATATTGTGTCATATTACATATTTGTGCAGTCAGCTATGCATAGGCAAAGGTATATTGTGCAATTCAACACCAAAATGAATTCCACATTGCTGACATAACACTGTTTTTAAGTAGAGTAGATGTAGTTGTATACGTTTATATTTCCTGCCATTGTACTAATACAGAACAGTTTTAGTAAATCCACGGGGTATCATACTATATAATATAGGCTACTATAATACTATACTATACATTTCAATGGGGCTTGAAATGATTAGACCAATTCCAAATGTATAGGAATTAAAATATGTTATCCTCTTCATCTTTAATACATTTTTATATTACCTCTATTTAGACCACATTTGACCAGTGTAATGTTTGTGATATTCTTACCGAGTCGTTCTTCATCCTTGTCACCAGGGCTTGCACCTGTTTTGGCATATCCCTTAAAAAACAACATAGCAAAATCCACAATTCAATATACTACATCATACATTTGTACAGTATCAGCCTTGAGTTTGTTGCATGAATGTGTGTTTGCTTTATTTTATTAATTTATTCCTTTATTGACTTGATTGCTACATTGCTACATTAAACAGCTATGCTGGCTATATATACAGGGTATATTTCATTGCCCAGCATCCAGCTCAAGTCAAGCCAAAAGGATTACAGTAGGTGATCTAGTTTACAATGGGTAGATTATTTGCTTCTGACAGCACATACTTGCTTTTGCTCCCGGCAACAGCCTGGTTGAGGAAGGCCTGGGCTGTGTCCTGTTTGCCCATGCCAACAGAATAGCCAGTCAGGAGAGGGTTATAATGTTTTAGAATGTCTGCGTGAAAAATAAATATGCATTAATATATAAACACACATTTGTTCCACCTATGACATACAGTATTAGCAGCCACAGCAATGAATACTAGTTATATGTTGTTTTCAAGCTGTACTAACATTAGTTTCTAAGTGTATTACATAAATACATAAAAGTGCTCCTTACTAGGCAAAGAAGTGACAGTGGTTAGGTTTTCATCTCCACCAATACTAGAGAAAGCATGTTAATTGTTGTTAAATACAGGTAACATAAGCTTGAATTCTTAATGTTAAACGCTTGGACAACTATCACTAACATGTTTATGTTGCTTTTGAAATATGATGAGCAAGCTACAAACAGGTTTGTAGCTCATTTCTACATTTTTATTTAATACAAATAATCGAAAGAGGTACAATTTAGTGATAAAAGCAGCAAATGCACATAGCCAGGTCCTGAATTAAACTATTTCTAACCAACAGGGTAACTGCTATTCTGCAGTAATATGTGACGATTGTAACAAACCTCCAGGATAAACCTCTGTACTGACGAAGCACGTCTAGTAAGTTATTAGGGTTGGCTCCAACACCATTACCAGCCTGTAGAGAGATGACAAACAGTAAGTGAGCCAACACAAACACGCGCTATAGACAGATATTATTCTATTGTTTTACACAATTCTTTGTATTTATTCAGAATACTGACTGGGGTTCTTATGTAAGATTCTTAATTGTGACTCCAGAACCACATTATTATTCACTCCAATTAACTATTTCATTTTGTGTGTGGGAGGGGCTGAACGGTTTCAACCAACCAGCATCGATGATGTTGTTGCTCACACACAGATGCACGATTAGCTGAACTACCATGGGAGTCAGGCACCTTTAAACATTCCATACAGACATGCTAGAGTACTAAAGCAAAGACAAATGTCCTCCGGGAGCACGAGTAAAACAGCATGATTTCGGCTCCACTCACCGTCAAAGAATCTCCAACAGCAGCCGCCACGTTAATATCCCCTGGCCGAAGAGCATGGACTGGTTGGGTAGAAAGCAGAGCATATGATATACATGGTAATGTGTTGTTATTGTATTAGTCAGCTGAAGTGTTCCTGTACACATAATGCAGAATGCTGCATTTCTGCCAGCTAAATCGCATTATGGCTGAGATGTTGTATAAGCATTACATTAAAGAGAGATGAGGGGGTCTTACCTGTGGTGGGTGTGGAGTTTGAGGGACTGAGGTCCTCACAAGTCATGTCTGTGCCTGTTCTCTGACAGGAGCACAGAGATGATGGTCAGCACTACACAGCCTGCAGCGGTGCAACAGTGCTATATGTTCACCCTGGCAACCAATACTTACTGGGTAAAGGACAGGAGAGGCATCGGCGTGGCGACGCGGAGACGACAACTGCTGCGTCCTTAGGAAAGGCCGGTCCTGCGGTGGGTGGGGGGGAGAGAGAGAGAGAGAGAGAGAGAGAGAGAGAGAGAAAAAACTTTCAATAAAATATCCTGTACTTTGTTTATTCTGTCAAGAACAAGAAGTATGTGGAAGGGAGAACGAAATATAAATGGTTAGTTATGTAGTGGAAAGATAAACAGAATGTGACCTACTTAATGTGGAGGAGGAATAAATGACCAAGAGATAGAAAATGGCATTTATTCAAATCAATATACATGTCGAGCTTCTGAGAGCGCATAAACTGTGCTCTTCAGGAGTCCTATCAGACCGTATGTGAATACATGAGTTTGTAGACAAATGTTCTCACCTCGCTGGGACACAGTACTGCGGCGCCACTGTTCTCTTTGTTCGACTGAAGACTGGCAGGTTGCAGCTGGAAGACAGACATTTCATTCTTCCCTTGTGTGTGTTAGTGCAGACAATGAGGACTGTGTGTATTTGTGTGTGTGTGTATAAGAAAGCGACAGAGAGAGAGAGAGAGAGAGAGAGAGAGAGAGAGAGAGAGAGAGAGACAAAGATATGAAATAAAAAGCTCTGAGTAGTATGAAATTGTTAAAAAAATATATCAGAACCAGTTTGTACTGATAAATCTGTGTAGCTATTAGATAATTGGGCCCTATTTTAACAATCTAAGTGCACAGTCTAAAGCGCAAGGCAGTGGCGCAAATTGGATTTAGGGCGTGTCCAAATCCCCGTTTGCTATTTTAACGGCAAATAAACGGTCAGTGCGCTGGGCGCATGGTTCAAACGGGATGGACTACTCTCTTCATTATTCATGAGTGTGTTTTGGCCGTAACAAACGATAAACCAATCCGAGTGTCATCTCCCATTCCTTTTAAAAATCCAGGTGCGCTTGCGTCATAGGCGGATTGCTATTATTCCAGTTGGATTGTGAAAGCGCTGGAGCAGACCATCTCGGCAATAGCGAGATTCCTAAAATATTTTAGGCTACACAAAAGATATTTCACATTGTACTCCATTCATTTTTCATTCTTTGCATATTTGTGTGCTCCTCCATGTCCATAGGCGATATTATATTGATAATGCACCTCGCGCTGACTTTAGACCAGGTTTTTGACGGTCAATCGCGCAATCACTGTCCACTGCCTCAAGATAGCAATGTGCCAGCAACGCGCTAGACCAAGTCTCATGTTTAGATTACTACACCCACCGGCGCTCAAATGGGCGCAAATGCATTTGCTATTTAAACAACGTGGGCGCTGGACAGAAAAATGACAACTGCGTCGGTCTGAAACTAGTAAATACACTTGAGTTCCCGCTTTGCGCCGCATTGCGCTGGTTGTAAGATAGTTGGAGTTGGAGAGTGCAATGTAGCGAATAAATAGACAGAACAGACGTATAGACTTACCAAGTTTGCCCACAACTGCACCAATAATTTATCAGTCTGGAGTGATTGTTGTGACTCAAGAGGAGGATTTCCATTCTATTGTAAAGAAACAATTACAAACATCTTTCAGCCAACAGAACGTGAGCAAGACCCATTATTCGGAATAATCACACATTAATAATGACAAAATCCACTCTGTGAATCTTTCTGTAACTCACAGGAAGTACATCAGGGTCTCTGACCAACGGTGTGTCCTGCAGAACAACTGCAAAGTCATCTCTGTCGCCGTACCAGCGCCTCTCAGCTAAACAACGCTCCAGGGACTCCTGTCCAAATTAAATAGAAGACATTTTGGATCCATACAGTTGAATACTGAAGCATGTGCCCTTGTCTATTGACCATGATGACTGATAAACCACTGAATGAGCCGGTTTCTTTTATAAAGAACACCCCTTCCCCTTCCAGTAATATGTCTTCCTGCTGTTTTAAGTATAACTTAATCATTAAAACAACTTGCTGAATGGCTAGCAGTCCAAACACAAATAGTGAACCAGGAATGACATTTGGGATTCTAGGGTCTACGATGTAATACAATTGAGGACTGTATCTTTGAGGAAGAGATTACATGATTGAGAGTAGTGGTGATGACACACACACCTGGAGGATTTGTGTAAACAAGGCCTTCAGAAGTTTCATTTCAGCGTTAGTGTTTTTCTCTGTACACGAACACAGTCTGAGAATATGGGGACAAATAAAACTCATACATAATGTACAACATTACACTTGTGTTGACCATTCAGTGTCTCATCTGTGGCGTTTGTCATATGTTATGATGTATGTGTCACCTGCTTTGGTAGGCGTCCAACTCTCCATCCCACAATGCAACGCTGACAATGGTGTGCTTTAACTACACAGACATGGGACACCTCTTGGTGATTAGTGCCATAACAACTATGAATGTGTAGCATTAATGCGTTAGCACGTACATAGCTATACCTGGTAGTGCAACAACTGCAGGATGTCATCCACTTCCTCAACTGTTGCTCTGAGGTTTGACTCAACCTAAACAACAAATACAAACAGGATAAAAAGGCATTCATCATTAGTTGTTATTGTATTCATGTATTCATTTATTTTTGCTTAACACATGTCCAATGTCATTCATAGATTTTTTAATGAATCTGAAATAAAAGTGTTGCTGAATGATTACAATGCATATTACATTTTCTTTTATAAAGAAATGCCTCAGACAATGTTATTACATAATGAGGTGTAGAGCTGTATCTAATTAAACTCAATGATGTATGTGCTTCAGTTTATTTTAAAAGCAATAACATAAATACATAAAATAATACATGGGACATGTTAGTATGCCTCTGGCCTTAAATCTGATAAAGTCAGATCAAATCACATAATAATACAAAATAAAAACAAAAAATAAATAATAGTCACATTGAGCTGGTTTCACAGACAACGTATGTCCAAGTTATCAAAATAAATTAAATTAAATAAAAATTAAATGAAGAATTCTATTGAAAAAGGTTTGTCTAAAACGAAAGGCTTAGTCATTGTCGGTGAAACCAGCCCATTGCATATAAATTAGAAACATTCATTGATTTCATTACGTACCTGCTGATCATTGCAAACACAGAGTTGATCCACATGAACAAAGAGAAGTACTAGAATGCTTTGTTTATTTGCATTGATTGTCTGTTGAGGAAAAACACAAAGATGAAACATAATATAAGGAAATCAATTAACTTGGGTGTTTCTTTCAGATTCATCAAGCTGTTTTATTTACGATAATTACCTAATATGAAGCACGTCATTGAATTAAAGCTACACAAAAATCCAAAAGTGTGTTCAGAAATTCAAAACAAAACAAAACAAATGATGTAACAGGAAGGCCAGACACAAAGAAAATAATCCACAAAAGTGGCAAGTGTAAAGCCAACTGATATAGTGTACCTGGTTGTTCTGGAGGTAGTGAGATACTTCACTTGCCTCTTGCAACAGAGTCCTACACAGAATATTCAATGGTTATAGCAGTGTCATTAGAAACATGCACAGATACAGTACATGTGCAATATTCCTTTTTACCTGTGTTGTACAAATTCAGTGTTGGTCTTGTCTAGGGGGACTCTGATCAATGCAGGATTAAACAGGGACATCAGCTCTAACAGACAGGAAGTAACACATTCATAAAACATAAAGTAGATAAAGGGGAGGTGGTATATGCTGCAATTACAAATGTATATTCAGACTGAAATGTATTTCTTTTTATAGTAATATGCCAGTTAAATGGACTGCATTTTTATAGCGCTTTTCCAACCTTTTCACACACACACACACATTCGGACACCGATGATGGTGTCAGCCATGCAAGGTGTCACCTGACCACCGGGAGCAGTAAGAGTTATGCCTTGCTCAAGGACACCTCGAGGAGTTAGCGGGGTTCAAACCAGCGACTTCTGGATCTCCTATCTCCCTGCTTTACCCACTGCCCCACTGGTCAAAATAATCAAGCAATACGGTACTGTTCATTTCTGGAGATAAATAATTGAATGCATATCTCCATCATATATTTAGTCATAGTACCATTTACTGCACCTGCATCACAGAAACATTGTAATACAAATAGGCTATTCCATGGATCATTTGAAATAATCAGTTAATCCAATGTGTTGTAAATATCTTTTTTAGAGTATTGAATCTGATGCATTGACATTAGGTCAAATTAGACAAAAAAAATTTGATAAAAACTTTACCAAAAAGTCTTGATACGACAGTGGAAAGCTCTCTGCTGCTGAGAAAAAAAAAAGTTACAGGTTATTGATCACCAGTATACCATATCATGATAACAGGTAACTGATTACCAGTATCCCATATAATGAAAAACATTGTAGATTCGATTACAGTAGTAGATTAGATTAGTATGAAGTTTACTTACTGATGCCAATTAAGTCCAATGGAAGAAAACACCGCTACATCTGAAGGCCTAACACTGTTAACTTCAACAGAGTAAAACATGTATTAATCCAAATAAAAGTTTTGATTAACAGTAGCAATTTAGATACTGGTATCTGTATTATGCAATCAAATTTAACAGGCCCATGTACTGCAGAGAACAAAGACAAGGAAGATATTATGACAAACTAATAAGAACATAAATAACTGAGACTGCTATAGAGCTGTTGTGACTTACCTGTTAAAGGAGGAGGCTGTGAGGGAAACATCTCAGGACAATGCAGAGAATTTACTAGAATGAAGACAATAGAAAACACAAAAAACAGTCACCACTTCATGCATAAGTAAATCAAATAATAATTTAACTGTGATCACAAGTAGCTTCACTGTATTTAATTAATCATTCAGTTCCCGCATATGTAACTAGAAGGTAACTGCTGCACTGATACAGAGACAAGTTAAACAAAATAAAGAAAAAATAGAAACCTTGTGTCCATGCCATCACCATTAATGTCATTATAACAGCTGGTGACAACATCCTTTGCTTGCTAATGTCTCTGGGACTCTTCATTCTACATACAGTCTTCTTTCATAATCTAGTGAACAGCTCAAATGTTCACTGCCAGCCTCTATAGTGGGATACTGTACATCTGAGAACAATATATGAACTGTACCTAGGGGCGGGGCTAGAATACTGCTCAAAGGCCATGGCACGGCAAAGTGAAATTTCAAGATTCTTTCCATCAGACACTACTGGGGATTGAATAAAGCAACAAGTTAAACCTAAAAAATGAACAAAAGCATCTATGCAATTCTAAACTAATTTGCACATTGCACATGAAAAATAATCAAAACTATAATAATACTAATACCAAAACATTGGTTAATGGTGTAATATCCAGGTATATGAATAGGTAATAGCCAGGTCTTTAAACATCTATGTGATTACATTTATGAGTTATAAAGTTTATGAGTTTGAGTTAAAACCCCGTTTTATATGGTCTGACCCGATAATACCCATGCGTGTTATTAGATTATTAGCCTAAATATAGCATCTTGGGTTTATCTGTTGGATGCAGACTGATGATGAAACATTAGAAGTGGAGACTGGTTGGGACATTTATGTGACACTGACATTGGGCAATCTCTGAACCCATTTGTTAAACAGAGATCAGACACTGAATTGTGAAAATAATCAGTATAGTTTACCAGTCTGTTTTGCTAAGATCAAATGTTTCTCTCATTTGTAAACTTTGTCACCCTACAGTCATACATTTCCAAATGTGTTGAGTTCTTTAGCCTAAAGGATTAGCCTACTTCCCTATCCCTTTTTAGCGCACCTTCTTGAAAGTATTTTTACCTGCTCTCCAGATAATTGTATGGCCATGTATTGAAACGTAAAAAAATAAAATACAAATAAAATGTATTATTCTTATTCTTCTTATTATTATAAGTATTATTATTATGGATCTATGGATCCATGTCATCAGAGAACGTGGTTTTATTTATTTTTTTCATACACCTGGATAAAATGCACTAATGCGATCTAAAAGGCATATTAAGTAAGATCTTAATCACTGTTACCCCTTCATGCGATAGCCAATTGCCTTCGTCTGTTATCTTCTCTCTCAACGACGAATCGATTGGCAAGTGGCAACACATAAACATCACAATCACGACACGAATTATTAATGAAATAGCTCTCCTGAGACACGTGCTGTTTTTGTCATAGAAATCTTCAGACAGGACCTTAGTGTTGAGTACGTGCTAGGCCAAAGATAGTCTTACGGGCTACTGCAACGTGTTGCTGCCCTCTTGTGTGCATATTTATATGTAATCGGGGCGGGGCTTACATCACCGCATGTGGATAGTCCTCAGCTGTGTGAGTCACAAAACGGCTAAGCATCGTTAAGAAGATTGGCAACAGTAAGGATCTAGCATTCACCTTGTTCTTAGCTATGCATTTCATTTTAACTGTCAGGAAAGTTCACTAAATACGGTGCAATCAAATCCTTTGTTTGGGTTACGCGTACAGTACTTCTATAACGTATTAACGGATTGCTTAACAGTAGCTACCGGTATAGCGTCATTATGTTGAGCTTTTTACTCACAGGTAGATTAGATCTGTAAACATGACAAAAATGAAAACTTAATTAAAACGGCTTTGATCGAAACGTAGCCTAGGACTTGGGGCGGGTGGTCATTCCGTATGTGTGACGGTGACCATGTGTGAGTAAACGTTTTTAACCGGGCCTTTTTTAATTCGTTGTAAATTGTGCTGAAGGCGAAATGGGCCGAATCTTCCTGGACCACATCGGTGGGACTCGCCTCTTCTCCTGTGCCAACTGTGACACCACTCTGACCAACCGCTCAGAGCTCATTTCTACTCGCTTTACTGGAGCCACAGGCAGAGCCTTTCTTTTCAACAAGGTAACTACACCAAAAGAAAAGCACTGTCCTGTGCACAATAACGTGCATTGAAGCCAGTTACAGAATCAGGTCAAAATCAATTAGCTAAAGTTCTCGCAGAACCCCAAAAGTCATCCCAGGCACACTGTTTATGTTTTAAACAAAACTACGGTACACAAGTGGTTAGAGGTGATGGGGTATGTCACCTGTTGCAGGAGACATACCCCTGGATTCCAACCAATATAACTTGAAGCATGTTTAAAATATACAGGAGAAAGCTTTGCCATGTCATTTCTTTTGTATTATGTTTTGCTGTCTATGAAGTCCTTTAACTAATAATGCAAAAACAGGTGGTGAATCTGCAGCACAGCACTGTGCAAGACCGTGTAATGCTTACGGGGAGACACATGGTGCGAGACGTCAGCTGCAAAAACTGCAACAGCAAACTGGGATGGATCTATGAGTTCGCTACAGAGGACAATCAGCGCTACAAGGAGGGCCGTGTTATCCTGGAGAGGGCGCTAGTGAGGGAGACTGAAGGCATTGAGCATGCCCCTTCTGACAATTCCATAAGTTAATACTAGTGTTAATTTAGGGCCTAACATGTCGCTGTTGTCCTTGGAAAACCAGCATGTTTTTAGTAACAGTGTATTGTAATGATATTCAGACATCCACAATTAGCAGTTATAGGCAATTTAATGATTTTGAATTGGGGTCCGTTTTGTTGAAATTGGAACAGCTATAACACTTTGTTAATCTCTGAAGGGAAATGCATGTGTTACAGCAGCCAAAGTTAGGGAACATACTGTACCACCAGTGTGGTACAGTATTTCAGTATTTAGTGTGTATGCAGTGAAAGAGTTCCTTTGCCTTTTCTCATTCTTCCCTTTTGTAGTAAATATTATGTTCATCTTACCTTTAGAAAGCAATAATAATGTGCCACTAGGTTGTGATGTTCTCTGAGACTTCCCTCTTGGTGTTTGTTGGGACACGAAAGAATGTCTTTTTAAGATGATCTGAAAGAAGGAATTGGAAGAATTGCATTCTGCAACACTCCACCTTAAGCAATGGTTCAAAGCCGAACACGTCAAAAGCCAAACATCACTACGCAGAATAACCATGCAGTGCAGACAAAAAACCTGTGCGCAATGCAATGAGCACAATCGGCATTAGAATAGTGGAAACTATTTGAAATAGTAAGAATGTCTTAAATATACTGTATATAAGTGTGATTACATTAAAATATTATTAACATTATTTGTTTGTATTATGTTTCTAGGCATATACATTTATACATATCATTTATATTCTTCACAATAGCCTCTCCTGACTAGATACATCTTCACCAAGTGTCTTGGCGTTCTCTTGAACAGCTTCAACCAGTTATGTCCTAACATTTGATTAACAATTTAAGTAGAAACAAAGGGAAAAACTAAACCCTTCTGAACACCCATCAGGATGAATATGTTTTATGAGTCAAAATAACTAGGAGTTAGCTTTGTCTCTGAGGGTACATAATGACTCAAACCAAGGCAGCAAACAGAATAAGGATAATTTGACAATATGCTACCACAACTGTAGACCAGTGCCAATTATGTTTGTACCAATGCATTCTGTACACACTTCCCTATGTTCAATCGGTAAGAAATTACCAACGATTAGATTATTCACAAATACTACAAAAAATAAATTAAGACAATATAAAGAATGTGAAGGTGAATGTAGGCCTAAATATAAATACAGAAATGTGTGCAGGGTCTTAAAAACAAACAACTATGGCCTACTATTTATAATAGATACCTATTTGCAGTTATGCAAAGATGCATGGTAAAGAATAAAGTCAAATGTTGTTTGGGGAGAAACATTTAAAATCTTATTTTACAGGCATGTACAAATAGATATGATTAAATAAATGCAAAATAACAATGTAGCCTATATGTTTTCATGTTCTTAATGTCTCTCTCTCTCTCTCTCTCTCTCTCTCTCTCTCTCTCTCTCTCTCTCTCTCTCTCTCTCTCTCTCTCTCTCTCTGTGTGTGAAAGGCTACAGGAGAAAGCTGCAGGCATATATTTAAATTAGTTTATGCTTATGAAGAATTTCTCTGACATTGTTCAGAATATATTTTAAGATAAATGTATACTTCATTTGGTCTGTGGTTCATTGTTTGAGGAATACGCTACCAGCGTAAGGTGATGGTCATTCACCAAGGTTTCCCAGCAAGAGCAAAATCCAAATATAGAACGTGAAAACGCGTACAAATGGCAGACTATGTTGACCCGAAAATTCCCACGTCATATTGAGCAATTATTAGAAAGTCGATGTTTCATATATCTCGTGGTTATCTGAACTATTAGTAGATAAATATGCCTATAAATTATTATACATATTTTAAATATTCACGTTTAAAAATAGCATGGTGGATAAGAACCCTTCCCAGTTCGGTATATGCCCAGCCCACGTCATTGCTCACCTCAGTTGATATGCGCACGTCATTGCTCATGAGCAACGACGTGCGCATAGTTGTTATATGCCCACGTCAGTGCTCATATAAACATAACCTTTGGCAACTTTGTTGCCTAATTTTGTATAGAGAATAATCAGAACAGGCCTACACTATATTAGAATATGTTTTAGTTAACTATGTAGGTGGGCTAATTCACTTTCTTGATTTTCCACCCTTAAATAGCCTATTTAGGAGGTCATTTGGATTATGACATTTTTAGGGATCTAACTTCAATTAGGAATTTTATTCCAAACTAGGCTGTTCTCAAAACTTGGAGGCCTTATAGTTTTATTTTACTTGGATCAACAATATTGAAAAAAAGTCAATTTAAAATGTCAGACTTTAACAAACAAATGTTTATGAATGCATATAGTCTTTATTATTAATGAACATACAGTTTGCCTTGCATATGCCTATCAACAACAGTTACGGAATTATTCTTGAATAACTGGTTTGTCCATGGAATTTATCAGTTTGCATCTCCTTAATTCCAGTGGTGAAAAGTCATATTCTGAAATTCGAAACAAGTCTGCGGTGTTCTACAAAGGGAATATGCCTACTTTTTGATGCTATAGGTCTGGTGCTGCAATGCTTCTTAGAAGCTCGTAATGACTTTAGCCCATTAGACCACTGGAGCGTTACTGTTGTTGGCCAGATCGATTCTAAAAGGGAAAATATGATAATAACCATGATTTTAGGCTACACTGTGTTTTATATAAAAAAGAAATAGCATATTCTCTGTTCAAAATTTTGTTCCCTACTGGAATATCAAGACTGGAAAAAAATATTGTTTAGCCTATTATTTTGGCTATTTTTCTTACCATATGCTTTCAATTAGAATGCAATTCGCTTGCCTAGAACTAACAGTGCAGTTATCTAGGCAAGCGAATTGTATTCTACTTGAAAATCATACATTCATAAATGATCCAACCATTAACCTTCCTTTGCCATTTTTAAAAACGAAATCAAACACTAGGCGATAATATTACAACAATTGTCTAATAGGAAAGCTGTCTAATAGGAAATCCCGTAGACCCGGTTTAGTATTGTGCATGGCGTTTGTATTCTGGTCCCCATTTTGTAAGTCCGCTGTTGTCTGTTATGCATAAGACAAATACTTAAAAAAATACAAAATACGGACAAAACGACGGACGCACGCATACTTCAAAATCACGTGCATGAAATTGAAATGCAGAAGTCGATAGAAGCATTCCGTCGGAGCCTACTTTTTATCACATTTCCATGACGTGGACGGCCGCCATTTTTAAATGCCGTACACCCATGCTCGCAACCCAGCCTCGTAACTCTGAAGCGGGCTAGCTAACAAGCTGCTAACCGGACATCGTTTGCATTTTCTTCCAAACTACACGCAAAGCATAATGGGTAATATCGTTGTATAATCGCGTATGCTAAATAAATAGTAAAATATAGACTGAGAAATAGTCCTCGGTTGTCAATGACATATCAGGTTGATTTGTGCTGTGGAATGTAGCAGAACACAGACAGCTGCTTTTACTGGTACATCTCGGATTGACAATGGCTAACGGTAAGTAGGCTACTAGTACAGGCTAATGTATTCAGGTGGATGAGTATGGTTTAGCTGTAAACGGCACTATAAAGCATAAAATGTCGGACTGTGCTACATATACACATTATTCGGGTACAAATGGCAGTATTGTGAGCCGCTGTCAACATGCAGATATATTTGAATTGTGCTGGATGCTTATGCGTGCAGTTACGGTAATATATAACGTTTTCATATAAAATAATCTGTAGACCTAATAGGTTTGTCCTCAAAATCTTGCAGATTCTTGGTCACGGTGCCCCCCTCTTCATGTGGTCAGCAATATTGTGTAGTAGTGCAGATTACTAAGTGATACGTGATTTGTTATGGCTCTTGAAATGGACAGTAAAATGCGGACGATATTTCAAAAACAAGCATAAATCACTTGGGATACCTAGGGTACTCATACTCAGTACTGTACACGTATATCGTTGATGACTAATTACAATTATTTTCAATAGATATCGTCAAAGTATTTAAATATGCTGTATTCTGTTCTGAATGGTCACACACTACACATTGCACTGTAGTGAAAGTTTTTAAAGAAATATCAAGTTAGAAAAATTAGGCTAATGTGCTCAACAAAGACAGATGAGATTTGTATGTGTGTCAGTTTTTGAAATAAGATTATCTATAAAGGTGTGCTCACAAATCCAAGGGATTTTTATTCTGGATGTCAGATTCCGGGCCCATAGCATCAATTCATTTCTGGTCATTTAAATTATTTAGAAATGTATAATGTAAAATATGTGTTGTATGAAAAATCTGAAATGTAATTTGATTTGAGCAAACATTTGAGAAAGATAACATGTAGCTAACATGTAGATAACAAATTGCGTATGGATTCATAGCTATATTAAACTATGCATATCTAGAAAATAGTATGTGAGTTCATATGTGGCCTCATAATGTTTCATAAAGTCCTCACAATGTTTCAACATAAAGCGTTTATCCAGTCTAGTCTAAGCACTGATTCAATCTCCTGTCCCTCCAGAATCTGTAAGTGTCGTCTTCAAAATCTACTGCCTATCGGTAATGACACTGGTGGCAGCAGCATACACTGTGGCCTTGCGATATACAAGAACAATTCCTTCAGGAGACCTATATTTCTCTACCACTGCAGTGTGCATCACCGAGGTCATTAAATTAATATTGAGTCTTGGGATGTTGGCCAAGTAAGTATTTATTACATATGTTTACCTGTTCATAGAAGATGCTCTCCCTAAAACAGAATTCCATTAAAACTAGATACATGTACAGAAAGTTTCCTCTAACACTTGTAATGTTCACTCTACATTCAATGAACATGAACGTTGTATAGTCAGGTTTGAGAGTAACCAATTTGCTCTCTTCTCAATCCAGAGAAACGGGTAGTCCCAAAGGGCTGAAGAACACTATTGTGGACAATGTGTTTCGAAGTCCTAAAGAACTGCTGAAACTGAGTGTCCCTTCCATTGTTTACGCAGTACAAAACAACATGGCCTTTCTTGCCCTGAGCAACCTTGATGCAGCTGTGTATCAGGTACAAGACTGAGCTCAATGTGTGGGCTGTTTTAATTTCCCCCACTAAAATGTAGCCTCCTTTGACAGAATAAGTAGGAGCCATCAAAGAGTCACAGCCAAATGTAAAGGTTTTTTCCCTCTGACGCCCTCCCCCCCCCCGTATTACAATATCTTCTAACCCAGCCTGCACTATTGTGGAAACGTAACAGGCATAAGCCACACTACTGCACACATAATGTATCTCCCCACACCCAACCTCTCAGAGCTAAATTGTAAGGATATCATACATACAGTATATCATTGCATCCACAATAGCACAGGACACGGGGTTTCACACACCCACTCTACTTCAACAGAATGCCCTCTGCAGGAGGGCTCATTTGGCATAAGCCTGGTACCCACAGCAAACATAGCAGTAAACAAACCTACACACTGAGGGAACCTTCAGTCTCTTCTGTTTGCTTACTGTTGACTGTACAGTTCTGTTTCTGCATGTTGAACCTGCTGTGGGACATTATTTCTCTTGTGGGCAGGATAAAATAAACTAATTAAAAACAAGATACATTAAGGTCATTTTAGTCAAAAATAAACACCGCTTATGAAATATATCAAAGTGCGTTCGAGCAAGCTACTTGTAAGAATTGTGTGGATGTGGCTGAGAACCAGCATTCAGTGTGTACTAATGTATTTTCCGGCCTAGGTGACGTATCAGCTGAAGATCCCATGCACAGCCTTGTGTACAGTGCTCATGTTGCACCGCTCTCTCAGCAAGCTGCAGTGGTTCTCTGTATTTATGCTGTGTGGAGGTGTCTGCCTGGTCCAATGGAAGCCTGCAGAAGCCACTAAAGTCCAGGTAGACCAGGATGTGTCGCAGTAGACATGTCACAATGTGTCCTGCTGCTTTGATTTATGGTGTGTTCTCAATAGCCCTTGGATTTAATTGGATCTTAGGGTTTTGTTGGTGTCACTCTAAGCCAGCCGTCAGCTATTTTAGGTGCGTTCGCCCGTTTGGTCTGCTTAGTCTGCACCAGTGTCTGTTACCGTAAAGGCAGGGTTGGTCATTCTCAAGAACGCTTGCTATCTTGGAGCTCAAATCAAAACAATATCCCTACGCAGTGCCGCCTCACACATTGAAACGCATTGTGAAGCCAAGCGTAGTACTACGGCTTTGTTGTTGTGAGCGTTGTTCACCACTCTGTTCTTTTTACGGAGCCAGGGCTGAGTAGAGGTATCTGATCATTTTTTCGGCACGCACTGAGAACGCTAAGCTAGCGAAATGCAAGGAGATATTTGGTGAATTTGACAAAGTGTATTAGCTAACAATTGGCTTGCAATAGCTGACTATACCTTTTAAGTAAGATGGATATAGATAGTGACTCTGCTGTCAAGCAAGCTAATGCCACCATTAACAACATGTTTGCTTTAACAGACAGTTGCTGTTAAGTAAATGCAGGTGTCCATGTGTGATTGGCTAAGCAGGATCACAGGTGGTTTACATAACTCTTGGTAGACAATGATACATTTGTCATAGATCCTATCTAAATATTGACATACAAACATACCATGTAGTGCATCCGGAAAGTATTCACAGCACTACACTTTTTCCACATTTTGTTATGATACAGCCTTATTCCAAAATTAATTAAAATGTTTTTTTTTTCCTCAAAAAAAAAAAAAAAAACACACAATACCCCATAATAACAATGTGAAAAAAGTTTGTTTGAAATATTTGCAAATGTATTAAAAATACAAATAAAAGTACACATATCACAGCCTTTGGTCAATACGTTGTTGAAGCACTTTTGGCAGCAATTAGAGCCTCGAGTATTTTTGAGTATGATGCTACAAGCCTGGCACACCTACTTTTGGGCAGTTCCTTCCATTATTTTTTGCATGACCTCTCAAGCTCCATCAGGTTGGATGGGGAGCATCTGCACAGCAATTTTTAGATCTCTCCAGAGATGTTCAAGTCTGGGCTCTGGCTGGGCCACTTAAGCACATTCAGAGTTGTCCCGAGCCCACGTCTTTGTTTTATTGGCTGTGTGCTTAGGGTCGTTGTCCTGTTGGAAGATGAACCTTCTCCCAAATCTGAGGTCCAGATCGCTCTGGAGGTTTTGATCAAGGATGTCTCTGTACATTGCTGCATTAATTTTTCCCTCGATCCTGTCTAGTCTCCCAATTCCTGCCACTGAAAAACATCCCCAAAGCATGATGCTGCCACCACCATGCTTCACTGTAGGGATGGTATTGGCCAGGCCATGAGCGGTACCTGGTTTCCTCCAGACATGACGCTTGGCCTTCAGGCCAAAGAGTTAAATATTTGTTTCATGAGACCATATCATTTTCTTTCTCATGGACAGAGTCCTTCAGGTGCCGTTTGGCAAACTCCAGGCAGGCTTTTATGTACCTTTTACTGAAGAGTGGCTTCCGTCTGGCCACTCTACCATACATGCCTGATTGGTGAAGTGCTATAGAAATGGTTGTCCTTCTGAAAAGTTCTCCTCTCTCCATGGAGCAATGCTGGAGCTCTGTCAGAGTGACCATAGGGTTCTTGGTCACCTCTCTGACTAAAGCCCTTCTCCCCCGATCACTCAATTTGGCCGGGAGGCCAGCTCTAGGAAGAGTCCTGGTGGTTCCAAACTTCTTCCATTTACAGATGATGGAGGCCACTGTGCTCATTGGTACCTTAAATGCTGCAGAAATCTTTCTGTACCCTTCCCCAGATTTGTGCCTCGATACAATCCTGTCTCAGAGGTCTTCATGGCTTGGTTTATGCGCTGACATGCACTGTCAACTGTGGTATCTTTTATAATATAGACAGGTGTGTGCCTTTCCACATCATGTCCAGTCAACTGAATTTGCTACAGGTGGACTCCAATCAAATTGTAAAAAGATCTCAAGGATCAGTGGAAACAGGATGTGCCTGAGCTCCATTTTGAGTGTCATAACAAAAGCTGGGAATACTTATGTACATGTGACTTTAATTTTTTATAATAAATTTGCAAAAACGTTTTTCACTGTTATTATGGGGTATTATGTGTGTAGAATTTTTGAGGGGGGAAAAACTATTTGAATCCATTGAATCCAATCCATCCATTGAACAAGGCTGTAACATAAAATGTGGACAAAGTGAAGCACTGTGAATACTTTCTGGATGCACTGTATGCCATGCAAAGCCAAATGACCTTGTACAGTACCTCTATTTGCTTCCATGCAGAGATGGTCACCCGGGAGAAGCGTTAACGTTCTTGTGACATGACAAAAATATCTTTTAACTTGAATAAAACTGTAGTTTGATCAAAAGTGATTCTTTAGGAAATGTAGACCAAAAAAAAAAATCACATGGTAGCTCAGAATAGCTATGCTCTGGGCTAGTCTTGTGAGAATAGTCTGAACGCGTATTCAAGCATCAAACCAGCATAAAAAAGAAGTTTGTGCCTTTCACACATCACATTGCTGAGTGGCTTGTGTCCCTCTATCCTCCCCATAGTGTACATTAGCATTTTGTCTATGGCATTCACTACTGCCACATGCGGTTGTTGTGCACACCTGGGTTTAGAAATGGTGATCTTAGGAAGACATGCATGTACTTTGATTTATACGCGTTTTCTTTGCTTTCAGATTGACCAAAACCATTTTCTTGGGATTGTAGCCACAGGTGTAGCCGTCTTGTGCTCTGGATTCGCAGGTAACATTTCACATGGTAGAAATATTCCTAATTTGCATGAGTGTATTCTAAAATGCGTATCGTCTTGTCTGCGGCCCAGGTGTTTACTTTGAGAAGGTCTTAAAAAGCTCCGATACGTCTCTCTGGGTGAGGAACATCCAGATGTACATCTCTGGCATCGCGGTGACCCTCGCTGGCGTCTACATGAACGACGGGGACATGGTTCTTCAGAAAGGCTTCTTCTTCGGCTACACGCCCTGGGTGTGCTTTGCTATCTGTGAGTACAAATGGGACCGGTGAATAGGGCGGAAGGTTGTAATCCTCCCCGCGCACATTTGCACCGATGCATTGACGTTTGCCCTGTCCCCCGGCACAGTCCTGGCCAGCGTGGGCGGTCTGTACACGTCCGTGGTGGTGAAGTACACAGACAACATCATGAAGGGCTTCTCGGCGGCGGCCGCCATCATTTTGTCCACAGTGGCTTCTGTCCTCCTCTTTGGCCTCCAAATAAGTAGGTCTGACTCTGGCACCGCATTGTTTGTCTGCAGTACATTCCACAGAATAGTTGCTTGGTTTCCCGGTGATCTCCACAGGGAAACTAAGTAACCATTGGAGAGCTGATGGAAATAAAATGTATGTGTTTTTCATGTTGGAAAACTTTCCTTTCTCATACAGCGGCTACCTTTATATCTGGGGCTCTGTTGGTCTGTGTGTCCATTTACCTATACGGACTTCCGAAACACGACGCATCCAGGCCATTGAAGCAAGACTTGGAAGATAAGAAAAAACTGATCACTGTATAAGTTTTTGACCTGCACAGGAGGAGCTATTTTCCCATGGTAGGGGCAGGTCTTTTGCACTGCCCTTTGTTGGAGGGGAATTCGGAACATCTCTGAATTCACGTCATTGCACAGATGACAGCCTACTACTACGTAGGCATAACAACCCCCTGCAACCTCAAGCAAACACCACTCCAAAACAAACATAGTATTTGAAGAAAACTGGAGGTGCTTCTTTTTTTTTTGACCAAGTCTTAGCAGCTGAGGAATCTGAAATTGTCACCAGCCACACTGGGGCAATACCATAAGACCATTGATTTCTTATGGCTATGTATACGAAGATACACACACGTTACTTCAAATTCCTTTATCAGACATTTTGGGAAATGGTTTCCTTATTGTTCTTGAGTGGACATTTTGTCCCGTCAGAATAGTATTCAATGTGCACCGGTCACAGGAACTTCTGTGGTTAGAATGGTGCCATGCATTGCATGTATAATTATTACACATTTATATCAATGCTATGTACTCTTTATTTCTGTAATTTATGTTGTATGCATTTCCTTTAAAAAGAAAAGTTTAATTTTAAAACTTGTATTAAAATATAACAAACGTCTGTCTTATTACTGATATATTATGTAACCATGCAGCATACTTTATTTGTTAATTTTTTTAAGACACTAGGCCAAATTGAAACATGGTGTTTCCTAGGAACGGCTTCAATATAAACTGTAAAGGCACAGTTAAATTACCCAATAGCCAAATGACAACTGCATGACCTAAATACATGAATAATTGGTATACTTAACATAGGTGTGAGCGATTGGGTTTAGCAAAAGCGCAAATACAGGGTTGGTAAATGTTTACAATAGAAAGAAGAGCACTTGTGCCAGTGAATACTTTCCCATAGATGTAAATATACACAATTCATTTTGTATTCAGAAGTTGTGGGGAATTGTCTGTATAAATAGTTTATTTACACCAAATATGAACATTAGGAATTTAATAATATCCTTGAAGTATCACATACTGACCCAAATAGCTTGAGTCACATTTTTTCCACTGGTGTAATGCCAAGCATCTTCATGCCATGTGCCAGGACAGTGCAGGCTCCTCTGAACAGTTGTAGCCTAGCCTGTTTATTACAGGTTCCACAAATTATTGTGTGGGATTATTCTACTATAATTAACTTAATTGTTCTGATGTAAACAAAAGGTTGTGCAAAGTTTCTGGCAAGTACAATTTGTGACTAATGCTTAAAATACAATCATTTATAATCCAGTTATGTAGCCTCGAATGATAGTGAAGTAATCAAATATACATTCAATACATTTTAAAGTACAGTAAAGTAGTGACTAACCCTAATATGTTCCCCCTCCCACCTGTTAATGCTTGATGGACAGATTTGAATGATACAGTAGGCCTGTACGTCATTACTATTACCTGGGCAAGGTTTAGAGTGCTTCCTTTCACTGTCAGCTCCCTGTGTGCTGAGGCAACTAGATGACTGGAACAACAAAGAAAAGACACACACTTTCTGGTTTAAAATGTACAGCCAATGATACACATTAAGTTTCAATGAATGGATTAAAACCAAAGCTTAAATGTTACTTTAAAACCCATTAAATAGACATACCACTACTAGATGCATGTTAAATAAACAATGGTAGCAATCTAGCCATATTACACCCTGGTACTTACCATAGATTCATTAAGAAGGTGACCAGATGCCTGGGTTGGAGGTCCTGGGCAGACTGATACAACACTTCATCATAGCTACGAACACAGAGCTCATTATTTAGTTCAGTGGTTTAACTTTCAGTCCTGACCTAAAAGCAAAAAACAAACTTAAATCACCATATCAGAGGTTAGACCCAAAAAATAAAAAAAGTTAAAATTAATTATGCTTTTAGATATTTCAAAGTCTCACTTTCGACAATAACATGTCAACAAATATTAAATAACATAACTGAGTGTTAAGCTTACCGCAGAAAGTGCTGCAAAATGGCAATACTCTTGTGTTCAAGGAGAAGCGAGGGGTCCAACAGTCCCAACTCTATACTGTCGTTCATCCGAATCAAACTGTACAGATTGCATCATCACAGGTACATTTAACATTTACCTACATGCATACTACATATTCTCCACTGCATTACATTTTACCCATGAACTGAGGAATTCATTTATTTGCTAATTATGTATCTTATGCATCTGAACCCAATACATTCTGAAATGCATGTTATGGACTGTATTTATATAGCTCTTTTATCCAAAGTGCTTTACAGTTTTTTGCCTCACATTCACACACCGATGGTGATTGCTGCCATGCAAGGTGCAACCAACCACCGGGAGCAGTTGTTGGGGGTTAGGCATCTTGCTCAAGGATGCTTACAGGTAGGTCAACACTGGGGTTCGAACCAACAATCTTTCTTCCGGCTGGGAGACAAACACTTAGGTAGGACAGCTTAGTGGTGATATATCATCCAACGCCCCCCCCCCCCCTTAATACTGCTAAACTAACTAATTTTCCCTTTCCCCGGTATGAAGGTTCTGGTTATGCATCTGACATGACATTTAAATGGGTTATTAACTAATTAAATGACCTTCATATTCAAAGCGATCTGATGCACACAGGTTAGAGGTTAGCAAGTGGACACTTAACCTCTGCATTTTAATACATGTCAAATATGCCTGGCACCTGCGCAAGCGGGCATGTGTGTATTGTAGAAACACCCCCGTGTCTCCCTGTGCTTGCAGTATTCTGTCCCAGTCAAATGTATAATCTGACTGAAGCGGTCCTCTGAAGTCCTGCAAAAAACAACAGAGGTGAAGAGGTCAAGACAGCAAGCAGTATTGTGTGTATGCACACAATGCAGGACGTGATACCAAGTGAGCAATGCTCAAACTGGCATTATTTGCTTACTTGGACAATGAGTGCGCTTATTCCTACTTTCTCAGCTATGTCATCTGGGTTCTCCATTAACTTTGTTGCTGTAGCATGGATATAAATAGAGAGAAAACTTATTTTCAGCAGCTTAAGATACCATACAAATGTCTGAACAATGAAGTTGCTCTTCTGTTAAGCAGGTGTTTGTTCACTTTAAGTCAATATAGCTTAATAAAGTCAAACACATACTTCTTGCTATCCTTAAAGATAGGCAGGATAACTTCTTGAAATGGCAAACTATTTACTTTCAATTGGTAGTATTGGCCTTTTTTAAGCTCCAGTGGAGATACTTGAGACAAGTGTATGTACTGGAAGGTACAGTGGCACACAGAAAGTGACGCAGGTTTATGTATAGGCTACAAACAGAAGTTGCTACAATAACAGACCATCTGCTTCACCATTGACAAAAACATGCCTCGAGTAAGGACACTAGAGAAGGTGCAAACAATAAAACACAGAAGAGCGCATTAATTGTGCATAGTTAGCCTTGCCTTAATGCATCGATACATAATTTACCTCTGTGAAGTTGGCACCCCATATAATCAGAATCTGGAAGAATCCAGAGTATTTAGATTTGTCGCCCCGATGTTAGTCTAATTTCTAATGTATCACCCATTCCAGCGCAAGTTAAAGCGAATGGATCGCTCATGGGCTTTATTTAGACATTATTTCTATCACCTCTTTGTGTGCACATTTGTATCATGCACAAACAAATCAAAATACTTGTGCTCACATTCTTGTCATGTGGGCTGCCAACTTCACAGAGGTGTAGGACTGCTGACTGAGACATTGGGAATATTCACACAACACTCCAGGAGCCCATACTCTGTGTCTGGCTCATGTTGTGCAGCATCCTGCTCCGAGCCTCATCCAACACGTCCTCCAGAAAGACCACCTCGCCCCTGCGCGTCCTCATGCCCCGCACCACGCCGAAAGAGACATGGCGGCAGCTGCGGATTGGACGTGGTGGGCAGCTTTACATTTGGGTCGTCATGGCAGTGGGACGGTTCAAGTCAGATTATGTAAATAACACACACTTCCTTGATACCTCTCGGCCCAAGCATGTTCCATAGACCGCAGGATCTTGAACAGTTGCTGGAAATGATTCTCTTGGCTTTTGTCGGTCTTCAAAAGAAAAGCAGGGGTTTAGTATTGAATGCAGAATAACTAGTAGATTCGTTAGACATTGTTCTTGGTATGAAAGGATCACACATAATTTTATGACACTTCTAATGCTAGCTTTGTCATTGCTTCAACACTAAAGTGAAATGACTAACACTGACCAATATGGGACCAGGCAGGCATTTCTTAAGCTGTATCATAATTAACATGCAATTATTTTAACAGGGCTCAATACTTCATATTGTAGTCAATATTGTGGACATGTGTTTCTGTATTGTGCTTGAATCTCAAGTCAATTTGTTTATTAGTTCATGTATATGAGGTCTACCTGGACGCATCCCTGAGCTAGATTCCAAACCCAAAACAGTTCTAGTTCATTTATACATGTAGGCTGATTTAGGAGATTCCTGCATTCCTTACCACATAAATCATCTCATTGAAATTATATTTCTCTTTTCGGTCTACAGCTGCAGCAATATCCCTATAATGCACAAAAGAAAACAAGGTCAAATGGACTGCATTTATATAGTGCTTTTCTAACCTCACGGCCACTCAAAGCGCTGTACAGGATTGCCTCGCATTCACACACACACACACTCACACTCATACAACCATGATGATTGCTGCCATGCAAGGCACAACAAACCACCGGGAGCAGTTGGGGTTAGATGTCTTGCTCAGGGACACCTCGACACTTTGTGAGGAGTTAGCTGGCCCGGGATCGAACCAGCAACTTCTGGCTTACCTGTCGCCTCGCTCTACTCACTTCGCCACTGTCGCCCTTCTTAAACAACTTTTTTTTAACGATTACAGCCAGTATTCCACTGTGGTAATAACACCGCCTTTAAAACTGACATGGTGTTGATCTACTATTGCTACTCCTACCTGGTAATATAGAGCGATGTGCCATCACTGCGCAGGACTGTCGAGTAGCTGGACATGTCTCCAGCAGGGGAAAGATCAACCACACCAGTTCCCTTCCTGTCAAGAGCATCGCCATGAGACAACATAGGTTGAAGTTAGGCTAGATTAAATATAAATCTCTGCGCACAGTATAGATTCCAACTCAATCCATAGTGACAGAGCTAAATACTATACATGTCTACTCATCCAAAGCTATACTCCCATTCAAGTATAGATTTCACAGACCATTATGAAGGAAGCTCTTAAATAAATACATGATCAAATGCCATGATTGACAATGTGCTTATTGCAAGTCATTTTGAATAGGTGTCTGCTAAATGTGGTACTGATAAATATAAGAGGTTTATTTTATTTAGTGATGAAAGCCAGTGAAAACATACTCTGTAGTTTGCAGTAGACCTTGTCTCTTTAACTGATTCACCACCTCCTGGGCTTGTTCTTGGTGAAAAGACTCCCCGGAATAAATGTCAAAATGGACCCCTAACCTCTGAAATTGTACAAAGTTAACACGTAGCAACATATATATTTTACATTATGAATCCACTTTGATTCAAAAGAACTGACATCAGTTGTCCCGCCCCAACAGGTTTTAACATGGAGGAGTCAAATGCAGTCTGTACAAGCCTCCACACTGACAAATTAACTGTGTGGCACTGGGCCAAACATTTAAGAAACCGCAGAGCAGTCTGCGTGTTAACTACTGTGCACAAACTTAAGTGTTTTAAGGGATTAAGGGAAGCATCACTATTGTGACATCAATGTTTGGTGACGTGTATTACCTTGTAAACGTGCTGATACTCCTTCACGGTGATCTCCCGAAACTGTCGCCATAGTGAAATGGCCTGGCTTTCATGCTGTTCAAGTTTTAGAAAGAAGTCTCTGGCAGCCTTCCATGTGTCATCATTGTTCTCCCCATCTTGGTTGATCTGAACATAAATCTGCAAGAGTCCACTTTCATTAAAGAAACCATTTTCCAAGGCAAGGTGCAAAGTAGAGTGGCCTTTGAGAAAATGCATTTTGCAGATCATCAAGTAGAGAAACAGGATTTCATAACTGGGTTAACTACAGGTCTAGACATACAGTATGTGACCATGAAGATACTGCCACCTTGTGGTCGTTTCAACCTGCTTGTGTATGCTAGAATCTACTGTATAGTCTATCATACAAATAGACTGTATTATTAGGCTACAGACACAAACATGTTTATTGAGTCCAAACAGACATGTTTCAGTGGAAATATTTACAGGTATATGACATGGGATCTTGTGTGTATTGTTTAATGCAGAACACCAAGATAGCAACAAATGTAGGAATTGTTCATTATTTTGAAATATATTGTATTTGATAAGTAGTTGGTTGGTTATAACCATTAGTGTAACAAAACTATTTTAGTTGTGTTGTAAATCTCCAATATGCTTTTTATATTTTTATGTATCAACACAATCTACTTGCTAAATAGGTCACATGCTAAATGTCCTCTTCCAAAAAAAACTCACATCAAACAGATGTTGTAAAGGATTTTCTTTTAATTTCTCTTGACTTCCATACTTGTCAAAGCCAACCCCCAGAAGACCTGAAAGTATAAGGAATTCAGACTCAGATAAGGACAGGAACAATTTAGAAAAGGTGATCTCACCTCCAAGGACAATGAGCAAATGAGGTTTGCATAGAAGTACATTTATATTATTTACTTACCAAATTGCACACCCCAATCACCTAAATAGTTCATCCGAATAACCTTGTTTCCAATGCACTGCTTAAGGTTTGCTACAAAGTTTCCTGAAAAACGCTTTAGTTTAATGAAAGAGCCCATAGCTTGGATTCATCTGGTGGTGATATAAGTTGCAATAAATTAGGCCTACTCACCAATTATTGTTGATCTCAAATGCCCAGCATGAAATTTTTTGGCAATATTTGGTGAACTGCAAATGCAAATGTGTGTGTTAAGGGGGAGCTGTTAAATATAAAGCGATACATATTTAACATACAGTAAATACATTATTGTTAATAATTGTTAAACAAAAACCTGAATTCCACCAATGTTGTTCCTTTTTGAAGCGCATTTAAAAGGTCACTCTTCAACCCAAATTCACCAATGTCTTTTCCAAATGGCTCCAACATTTTCTAGAACCAACATGCTCACCAAAAATAGAGCATCTAACAGTTATGAATTATGATCAAAAGTAAAGGCCATCATTAAAAATAGAATACTGGCATACCTGTACTAGAAGTTTGCGATTAACTGTAAAGTAAATCACTCCACGGCCAACACATATTTCCTCCAATACACTGTCCGGCTTCAGCTAAAATTACACAGTAGCCTACATTACTAACTGTAGAGGTCAATGTACATGATGATGACTATTGTCAGATAGGCGTTCTGAACCCTTAGTTCAATTGAAAACCTTACCTCCTTAGCTATGGCTTCAGTCTGTAACTGGAGGTCACTGCCTGTAGGTATAATTCCATTCATACGCAGTGTATTGACTGACAGCTTGAAATCAGCTGAGACCCTGATAACAGAAACATTTTTAGGTCATCTCCCAATGGAAATATAATACTGACTTTAAAGACGACATTCACTGAATGGGATATATATTGATAACGCACATGCTGCATACTTAACTGTTTTTTAGATACTGGAACTGCTGAGAGACAAGGTATGAAGGCATTTTCAGGTTGCTGCAAGGACCGACCCAACTAAATAAAAAAGTGCAGTCAGTGAGACAGACAAAAAGGTGGAGAATCGTGGCCCTGATAAAACAAACAGGACACAAAGCCCTAATTAAGTCAGTGTATGTACCTTTGCTGCAATACTTCTTCTAAAGAAACAAGCCATGTGCGTATATAAACAGATACCAGTTGCAGTTGAATGAGCGATCAGGTTCACGTTGACATTTGCTCTACTTCCGTGTTGTGTCAGCTTCCTCTTTGGCCATCCAATCGAAATGTCTTTTATTAAGCACGTCACAAGTAGGACGTGTGCGTTGGATTACGATATCATCTGCTACCTACACAGACAATACAACCCTATATTGCTGTTAAAACTCAACAATAGCGGGCAGCATGTCTACAGGATTAAAGCTACCGGTCCATATGCCTTTTCTTCATAACGTTTTAATTCAGTAGTATTGCTTGCCCGGTGCACACAACCAATATGAGTAGCTAAAAGCATTTGAGATGTCTGAGAAAGCAAACTGGTTTACAGTAAAAACGTTCACCCACATAACATAAGTAGATTCCCATAACATATACTAGACATGTTTTCCTTCTTGTCAAAAATAGATTAGGTTAACATTAATTCCAGAGAAATCAGGGAAGGAAGGTAAAATGTGTAACCTAGAAAAACAGGTTTTGTTGAAAGCACCTTTTAATACACCAGGCAAAAAACACATGGCAACTACTTTCACTTTTTGTGAAAAGACTTTATTCGCTTGTTTTCTTGAATCAAAGCCCCCTAACACCTACAGAAAATAAAACCAAACACGATTTTGGTAAAAGGAAAGGTTGAGCAAAAACATAAAAACAGTGGGTACAATTTTAAAACCAGCAAATACAGCTTACAACATCCGAAAAGATGCCAAGATGCTTATTATTAAGAGTAGTCTTAGGACCGTTCTAGTTTGTGCACCCATTGGTCACCAATCTTTTCTTCAAAATGTACATTATCGTAGCTATACAAATAACATGACCACTGTCAAATCCTCAAAAATTGTCACGATATATTATAGGTTTGTAGCGGCAATTTGCCTGGGAAAAGGCACTAAAACAAGCCAAATAAATATCAATATGGCAGTAAAACAGAGGCCACTGATTGGGTCACAAAGGTCCATCGAACATGTTGACAGCAAGAAACCTTCCTAAGACAGTGTCCACACAGAGGCGACATGGCACAGGTATGTGATAGGACCGCTGGAACCACTCAATCCCCAAAGTAGCTTCCAGCGACATTGGAATTCCCAAAAATCCTGTGGTCACACTCAAGAGACATCTACGGAGAGATTAACAAGCCACAACAACATAAGAACAAATGCTGAACACAACTTTGAATTATTAAGTGTTTTAATACTGCCTGGAAACAAACTGTTTCCAAAGTGGAACACTAATGCCTTTAGAAAAAAGTGGTAAGAACTTTACTCAATTGCAATTTAACTACCAACACTGAAATCTGTCAAAAGCTTATGTTTTCCCAAACAATTATAGCGATATTGTAGCATTAATAGTGATAGATGCATTGTCTTTGAACATGCTACTAATACAACTGTGTTATACACACCTAGATGAGATGTAGATTTTCAATCTCATTTTATTCAATGGGAATGTGGGAAAAATGATCATACTCACAGCTTGCAGGTTGCTCTCCAAACCGCCGCATTAGTTGATCGTGAGTAAACTTGACGAATGCATCATATTGCTCTATGGGAATAACAAGCATGTCAGTTGGATGTACTGTATGCATTGCCAGGTACAAACCAAACACTGCTCCAAAAACAAGTGCATTTTCAAAGACATACCTGCAAGCTTGCTTGTCAGAATCTCGTCATATTCTTCACGTATCTTTTCCTCCTGCTCCTTCAGTAGTCTTTCACAGATCATGCCAACCTGCCGGAGGGAAAACAACGGCTGCTCTTTTCTGGTGGGTGAGGATGATCCAGAGGTTGTACTTGTGTGACCTGCAAACCAACGTCACAGGATGACTGCGTGCACTGATTATTGTTACTACTACTGTTATTACTGTTTCTATAATGCACCGTGATCTGTGCAGGACTGCACTTTGAGAAACTTAACACACACAATTCTGGAAATGAGGAGGATAAAGCATTAGTCATTATATTTTGTAACAACAAAAATTATGTTGGTTTCGCTTTGTTGGTAATATAAAGATGTGCCTCATTTGAACTTCAACAGCAGCCAATCACATTGCCCTACCTAATGTGCCAATCCAGCCACATGGGTCAAAACACAAACGTGGTACTGATACATTGTACACTACCAATGTCTTCACATAGATGGTGGTTTAAATTAGCACATTCATTTACCTATTCTATTTATTATATCGCCAAGTGGCTTGTCATTGTACTGTCTGTTGACATTAAATAATACACATACAGGCACGCGGAATTTAAAAAGCTAGTAACATGTTAACTTACTATCGCTGTTGGTATTATTCAGGTACCCAGCAAGCTGTACCTACCGGACAAGGCAGATCCACTTGGGACTGTTGGATTCTCCACAGGACAACAGCCGTCTGTCTGCTGGAAAGCACTGTCCAGATGCCTTCGTTTTTGCAACCTCTTATACTCCTGCTTGATGTTATGCAATATTTGCTCTGAAACACAAACAAGTGTTTACAGGAAATATCACCTGCCATTTGTGTAACGCATAGGTATGTTTTCGTATTTTACGATACAGGACTTTAGCGAGAGACTCTCAAAAACACGTACAGTATCGTAAGGCACACTTAGAAATGTTACTTACCAGTGGTGAGTCTGGAGGACACGACTTGTCCAAATGGAGACGGCTCCATTCGAAGATACTTCTGTGGTGAAGACGCCGATGAAGCTGAAGACATCATCTGGGTAAACCTTCTTCTCTTGGGCGAAGCCTGGTTCATGAGTGGATCAAAGTCCATGGTTCTCTTCAAAGTCGCTCCACAAGCCATAACGCTAGAATGGAACCTCCGAAAAAGCAGAAGCGATGTATTCTCTAGGGATACCTGTAGTGGGCCCAGCTGTGGCTCTTGCTAACCAGCGTTAGCTATGCCGAGCAGTCAATTCCGGCGTTAAATGAATAGATCTATTTTTATCGTCTTCCGTGTTGTCTACTATTCAATCTACCAAATTAATAGTTATGTAATGCAATTCATAAACAATCAAATAAAGATGACTGGAATAAATGTCTAATAAAATTAGATTACTACAGATTGCGCAGCACTAAATACCAATCGTCCTCTTGGCTCGATCTGTTCGACTGTTTCCCAGTATTCCTGTTTCAGTAAATTATTAATGGGCATGCGCGACAAGCGTTTTACATACTGGTAGTTGTAGTTTTCTATCTCTATTACTTCTATTCTCTGATCTAATTCTGAACTACATTGCCCGTGAGCAGAAATGTGTCGGATTTTTGAAAACCATTCTGTTTGAACAAAAACACTTTTCCATTTTAAACGCGAACATGATAAAATCCCATTTTGGATCGTTTTTATCCAAAGGGGCATCTTTATTCAAATACCAGCAATTCAATGTTTATGTGGATTTGTTTCATAAAATTGATTATTAGCACAAAAATGTAGGCCTAGATGTAATGTAAACATCAATATAATTTAGCCAATATTATAGGATTAACCCCAAAACTTGTTGCAACTGGCACTTTTCAAGTGCTGCAATGACAGCACAGAAACCATCTAAACCGTATGATAGGCCTATTGTAACGTCAAGTGAGCTGATTCTGATCATGGCTATCATCATTTAAATGTTGTGTAGCAAACCACAAGATAATAAATGAAACATTCCTGTTTTCCTTTCTTCGATTTGAGTGAAATAGGCTACTCTATGATAAATCATTCTAACATGCCAACAGATGGCAGCAAAATATTTCAAAGGCTTATGATGTTATTGGCAGTTCTATGCATTTTGGTAATTATATAGTGATTTTCACAACATCACCACTGGGTGGCGATAAAGTAACATTAAACTCATCTAATAGTTTAGCTGATCATAACATTTCTCAGAGTAATTTATTTGGCTTGTGCTGTGCGCTATTGTTACTCTATTTTCTCGTTGTACGTTATGACATGAAAATAATTGAATGCAAAATGACAACCAGTTGTGTCTTTATTCAGAAGTTTGAAAACAGCAATACGAAAAACACTTAACTGGTTTATTTTGACTTTTTAGATCATAGAGACCTTCTTGTGCCACCATTATACATAAGCCACTTGACAGTTGACAGGTTAATCTCCAATACTCAATAATACAAGAGGCAGAAAAGCATACTCACAAATAGCTGTCTGTATAACTTTACATCAAGAGAAATGTCTACAAAACAATTGTGCTGTTAGAGTTCTAGATTAAAACTAATTTGTAATTTAATAAAAAATTAAACTTTCCCTCATCTTATCACAGGATCGTTATTATAAAACACATACACAGAAACCTTCACTGAAATTACCAGCTAAAGAAAATACTTTTGTTTCTTTCTTAGGTTGCTAAACTTCACAGAAGACATAATTTTATTTAGTTATGTGAAAAAATAATACACTAAGCCTCCAGATAAGTTGCTGATTCCAAATGATATCCCTTTACAGAATCACTAAAACAACTCACATACATGATCAAAGGCTTGGTTTGGAAATATTGAACAATTCACAAGGTTTCACAAACAGACAAGCCTGAATGCAATAAAAAGCCCTACGCTTGATGAGAGTAGCTATTTTAATGTTGTTCATAAACCACTTACAGTAGTGACCAGCACACTGCAAATTCATTTTATTAAATGCATTCAAAGCTTTGGCCAAAAGCTTATGTTGTTGGCTTGAGCTGAGCTGTTGAAATTGAGACTTTATTTTACAAGAAACACTGTACAGTGGTTAATACATTTCAACAAGGATACATTACTATATTGTCAAACATCTGAGAATAAAGAAATAGACAGGACTGTACCACAATTTAAGATGTGAGTTTGATTTGACAAATACTCAGAAGTTGATAGTTTCTTTTATAATTTATAACCGTATAGGCAGAGTTAAAAACAAATATTTTTGTTTGTAAGGATGTCTTTAACATTCAAGTTTTTTTTATTTTGTGCAGATTATAACAAAAATTCTCTTTATACATTTGACATTCATTGTCATCTGATTGAGTGATGAACTTGGTTGGACATGGATACTAGATGTTTTGAAGAAACAATAAAAATAAGCATTTCTTCTTTACACAAGGACATGTTAATATATACAACATGTGCACAAAGCCTAATAAAGTCAAGGCGCAAAGTTAAATGGCATAATAAAACATTTCAAACAAAAATGTCAGTAGCCCCATTTCCCATAAATGAAGATATATTGTTTCAGAACCTGAATCCACAGTACAAAAATATAATATGTAATTACTGATTAGATATCATGAAGTCCATGGTTCACAACAGTCTTATGATAATCTTTCATAATGTCTGTTCTTCCTTTCATTTTTCATTACGTTTTGGCACTTTGGCACTAGAACAATATACAGTGGCACAATAACGAAAATAATGAAGTAGTTAACTACTGAAGCATCTATTATCTATTGAATTCTATTGAAAGAGGAATTTCTGCCAGGTAAAACGTATAGTTCCGCTTTTTGCGTTGTTTTAAACGGCGTTCTGCAGTTTTTCCCGTGACACCACCTTAGACAGCTTCTGCCGAGGTGTCAGTGGACACAGACATGGTCACTTTGGCTATTTTCACAGTGGTTTTCACGCAGCTCTCCGCGGCCCTGTTGGCGGCAATAATGACGTTTCTGTTCTGGCAGTCGGACTCCAGGCTATTGTCCAACTGCTGCCCGCCGCCTCTGCACGCATTGCACGAGGTGAGGAAGGCGTGGCGCAGGTCCTTGCTCCTCAGGGCGTAGATGATGGGGTTCACCGTGGAGTTGAGCAGGCACAGCATGCTACAGAAGGCAAACACCGTCTTAATGCCGTCGTCCATCCTCCAGAAGAGGTCGTAGACCATGATGGCGAGCAGCGGGCCCCAGCAGATGACCAGCACCACCAGAATAAGCACCAGGGTCTTGGCCAGGCGGATGTCCATACGAGCCTGCTCCGGCCGGGTGCTCTGGATTTTAGTGCCGTCCGCCGAGTACACCACCAAGCTCTTCTGCGAGGTGCGGCTCAACATACGCACGGCGTGATGGTGCGCCTTCCACAGGATGTACATGTAGGCGTAGATGATGAACAGAACCAGCACGCTGGTCACCCCGATCCAGAACATCAGGTAGTTCTTGTCGATCAACGGGAAGATGTCGGAGCAGACGGACTGGAGGCGCTTGCAGTTCCAGCCGAACAGAGGCAGCACGGCGATCACTATGGAGATGGTCCACATCACGCAGAAGGCGATGACGGCTTTGGTCCGCGTCACGATGCGCCTGTAGGCCAGTGGCCGGTGTATGGAGATGTAGCGGTCGATGGCCGTCAGGAAGAGGCTGCCGACCGAGGCAGTGAAGGACGCGGTGACCCCGCCCAGCTTGAAGAGGAACACGTTGGCGCTGTCCTTCCTGTGGAAGATGTGGAAGTCCAGGAAGCTGTAGACGAAGATGACGCTGCCCAGTAGGTCAGCCACGGCCAGGCTGCCGATGAAGTGGTAGGATGGGCGACAGCGTAAGGTGCGAGACTGGAGGATGACGCAGAGCACCACCAGGTTCTCCAGCACGGTGAACGTACCCAAGGTCAGGGACATGACGGCCACGGCCAACTGCTGGCTGGGGGTCAGGATCATGAAACACTCCATGTCCATGAAATTCTCCCCACACTGGATGTTACTACCACCCTCTCCCAGCCCGCTCCTGTTGCCGAAGCCCTCAGTGGCGTTGGTGGGGAAGAAGGGGTTGCCCTTGAAGATCAGCTCCTCGCCCACAGGTACTCCGTCGGGGATGGAGTGGCCGCGGAATGCAGACAGAGGCTTCTGGAGAGAGAAGCTACCCTTGGTGAAGTCCGCGTCCACCGTGAGATCTTCATAGTTTGCGTCGTTGGAGCCCAGTAAGCCAGAGGTAATTGTTCGGAACGTGGTGTCCGCTACACCATCTAAAACGGACTTCATGGCTGTGTCTGAGGGTAGTACTGCAGTCTGTGATGAAGGCTTGACAACCTACAAATTGAAGAAACACACTTTAAATAGATCTTTTGAGATATGCATAATGTTTAATGAGTAAAGGAATAAGGATAAACACATAAATAAATAAATGAATAAATAAATACTGGCAATGTGTTTTCTAAGAGCTTCTACGAGTAAACATTTAATGAGTTACATTCAGAATTGTAGGTATTTTTCTTTTCTTTTAGTATGTAGAAGCAGTTTATTTTTAAAGCTGCTCTGAGTGTTGACCTCATCTGTCTGTTGCCTTCAGATATGATTCTGGTTTAATACAGAAAAACCCTGATACCCAAGAAACACGACGTATCTAAAAAAAAAAAAGATAAATACACCTGCGAATAGAATGATCACGTTTTTATATATCACTGGTCTTTGCATAGATGGACATATATAACTTCAATGTCAAGAATCTACAAACTTAAGTAAATAAACTAACAAACTGCTGTTATAGAAATAACAATTGTGTTTAGTGCATATTGTTCTTGATTTAATTAATCCTCACATTCTGGAATGACTAAACCACAATACACAAAACAATGAAACATGTATATGAATAGACAAATTAACCGTAATATTTGAATTCTAGATTATAAAATTAAAGTCTATATTTTATTTACCTCACATATTTTTTTAGGTGCGCTGAATCTCTCCACACCGACACCAATTTATCCACCGTGCGTTAATCCAAAGCCAGCGCGCAACATTAAACGAAAAACCTTAGAGAATCAACAGGCATATCTACTTATTTAAGCAGCAAGAGTGGTTTGTAGCCTAATGAATATTTTAAATAAGGAGTTTGCTTTTAAAGTTTCTATATAAAGTAATCTATTCTGTCTCTCTGTCGTGCTCTCGTCGTTTGGGGTAAAGGGTTGAACCAGCTGCTGGCGTTGTCTAGATGCTCTTGCTGGATGTGTGTGCATACTTATGAAGCTTTGCTTTTCACGCATGATCACGTGGTCCGAAGTCTCGTCGCCGCGGTATCTTGTGCCCAGCCCAGTTTTGGCAACTTGACTGGAGATGAATAAATGAAACAATGATGGTGGTGGGCAGACATGTGTTTTTACTTCACAAAGCTTTACACCAACATTGAAGAGCGTACTTGGTCAATAAAGCAGATATGTAAATACATCTCAAACCTGTACAAAGGATTAAAGTCAAAGTTGTGTTGCATGTCTTTGGATATTTAATGTGAAATAAGCCTGGTTGTAGTTGCATACATTTATTTAGCATAATAACACAATTCAAGCAGCGATCTTCATGTAGGCTATACGACATTTATGGTTTTATGAATGTCTTTCATAATATAACAGTTGTGCAGTTATGAAAAAAGTGAGTGATGTTTAATAGTCTTTTTAAACCATTACAACAATTTAATATAATTGCTTTATACAGACCTCATTTTGTGTAATTTTCAGACAATGAGGACACATTAGGCTGAATCAGCAAATTTCTGCAAATTTAAATAGCCTGGCCAGGCATAACATTGGGGGTACACCTTTAGAATACAAAATACAATTACAATGGCAATGGCATACATTTAAAGTTATAACCCAGTAAGGCAGTAACCTCCAGTTTTAAGATTATTCATCTATTGTGCTCTTTCTCCTCAGGCTAATTATCATCATACATTCAAGTTACACATCACAAAATGGATAGAGTCACATCCCATAATTATTAATAATGTTCCGTCTGCCCTTCACTTGGCTTCATTCAGAGCAGATTCAACTGATTAAAATTGGTCTAATTTACATAAATTCATTAGGACAGTCTCCATGCACATGTTGTGCTGCTTTTTATGGGCAAGGCGTCCTAAACACAGGCAGTCATTGGAGCAGAAATGTAATTAAGCTACATGAATACTTGTACTGTGACACAGATTGGTTTTTGCATCATAGTTCCATTTCTGCCCACAGATGAACTCAGCAGACATAAATGTAATACATTGCAAACTTTTATCTGTGAAAAAGACATTGGCTCTATCACTAACCCGAGTGTAGTTATTAATACTCGCTATGGTTGTGCCAAAGACAATAATGTTATGTCCTCCAATGAGAGAGAGAGCACAGACGCAGACAGCTCTCAGGTCAGAGCGAAAACAACTACAATAACAGAACAGAGCTCAACGAATCAAAGCTGTGCTGAAGCATGTTTATACTTTTTTCATTGCACACATAAACCAAAAGCCAGACAATGACAACTGGCAAATTGTCAATAAAAGCAATATCCCATTTAGTTGTGAATACGTGCCAAATTGTTATTCATTCATCTCTATTAGTAGGAACCGAGCACCTCTAATGTAACATCAATGAAGGTATAGATCTGTCAAAAATTGAATAATGCTCTTCTATTTCCACTGTTGGCCACATCATAGGTATATTGTGGCTAAGCAAATACCAAATAGCAAATTAGTTCAGCTTGTCCAGGACATTATAATCTCTGTCCAACCACACCTTTTGAGGTCTATATCTTGACCTTATGTCAGGACTGTGTGGGTCAGTACAGACGTCACTTCATTGACTCACCTACATCATTTTGTTAAGGGTGGGACATCTGACACCCTCTGTATGATTGGTTCTTTGTGGTACATAGCCAATGGTCACCTCTATGAGATTTCAGGGCCTTAAAACCATTGGCATATCAGTTGTCTAAGAAGCATTAAAAGCATGTTATATGTCTGCCGTTGGGGAAATCGTTGAGACATAATGTAAAGGTTTTTCTTGGGCTGTGTAATTATAGCTGGGTTTTTTTCTCTCTTCTTTTTGCCAAACATTTGTGATATGTGACACATGATAGGACAGCTTAACCACTCTGTAGCAGGACGCCATGCCAAACCCCACTGGTATACTGTGACAGTTGAATTCTTTGGCATGCCAGCCAGTGACGTAGTGGTGAGCGATGGCACAAACAAATCTCACGACCATCTGTATTTCATTTAGGCTACACAATTTGTCCTGTAATGATTCAATTTGTGTCCACTGCAGCTTCTGAGAATACGTATGCAATGGCTTTACCTGTTCACTGCTCATGTATTATAATATGTCAAAAGAAGATTGTTTCCAAAAGGTCTCAATGACAACAATACATGTTCATGAACACAACAGTCACCAACATACTGTACCAAAGAATGCAATAATGTACCACCTGTCCTGCCTTCATCATCAGAAGATATATAACCGGTATATCTGATATAATAACAGGTTTAATAGACTTCACACTATGTTGGGGTAAGAGGTAAATGCAGAACCAGTAAAACATTTCCGCACAAAATTAGAGACATCAGTATCCCTCCACCTTATATCAGTTTGAACCAATCAGACAATGAGACAAAGCATCGCAATTACATGTTGGCAGCCTGCAATGGTGCAATTCCTGCAGGTTCTGAGTGTGAACATTTTGCCCACTGTGTATATAGTTCCCTGATTTGCTACGGCAAACTCTTTTGAAAACATTTTGAAAACACTGTGGTGAGCAAGACTGAATGCACATGCTTTGCGCTGGGATGCCATAGTCATAGGTTAGGGAGAGGTTAGTTACTTTCTGGTGTTTGACACCAAAGCAGCAAAAAATAATCTCAGATTGTCTCTTTAAATTATATGTAAACACATAAACTTGCCATCTGGCTTTAACAAAACCCTTTGTCTTGGAAGTTATCAAAACACATGATCCAAATTCTAACTTAATACAAAGAGGCCAAGTGTGAGCTGATTCATGTATTTGGCCAGTAAGCCGTAAAGCACCATAGAGCTCATTTATCACCTACTGCATAATTAGGTCTAAAAAGCTGAAGAAACACTATAGAGAAAAATGAGCTGTCTGCAAACCTACTGTACAAACAGACACAACAACATGACTAAACTTTAAGGACGTACACAGCTGCACCTAAACCAGAAAACAATGACAGTAGTCACCTTATAAATATACTACAGCTTGTTCATTTTCCAATTCTAAATAGAAAGCAATTATCATGTTGGTTGTTGGTTGAATCTGACTCGCTGAACAAGCATTTAAAACAAATGTAATCTACGGTACATCCAAAGGTTGAAAACATTAAGTTCAAACAAAGATATTTGTTGTATTTAGAAATATACAGTATATCATAGTGAATTCAGTCCATTCACTACACTACATTATTTTTTAAAAATGGTTGTAAACATGAATGACATGCAGTATATCATCAGCAAATGCTACTAAATGCTACTCAACAGTTTTCCAACGACATATACTTATAACTAGAAGGATAGAAAATAAAATATTGTTTTTCCACTGACTTCAACATTTTCTCTAAATTACCAGTACAGATAAGTGAGTAAATTGCTATTATTCCACCCCAGTCCAAAGTGATACATCAAATGTGACAAACCAGTGTGGACCATAACAAAATATCAGGCACAGTGCACTGTAAGCAGTAAATCTGCATTTTAGCAATTGTTTATCTCACAGTTCTCCTCAAATATGAAGTGCAATATATGAAGTATTTGACAGATGGATGAACAGGAACAGCACAACACACCCCTACATTTGGACTTATGATAGCCTTTGCTACCATCCTCATACACTATTATTAAGCTAAAATTACTAATGTGGGCATTCTGTTGGAAATATTGCTCTAATTGTAATAAAACCAGGCCCCATATCAGATGTGCATCCTGTTGTCATTATCATAAGCAGGTTATACCAACCAAATGCATTCTAAACACCTTTTATCAGAAGGGTGGGGGAAATATTTATAAAGAAACTGAACATACATTATTAGGATAAACTGACTACAAACTAAACATGTACTCTTACAAACTAAAATAATGTTTTAGCCTTGGACATAATATGTCCTAGAGTTCCTATGCTACCAGGGCTCTTTGCTGCAGCTGGGGAGATATATCAGCACCATGGACAGAGCCTCTTCTACACAGAGACACTACAGTATGTTATGTCAATATTAGAGTTTTTCCCAGTTTGAATTATGATAAAGCTGGATACATTTGAGTAGGCCTGATAATATTATAATTGTCAGAATGCCCACATCAGCTACAGGAAGCCCACAAATCCTGGCTTCCAAACGAAGAGCAAAGATGTGATATATTAACACACTTCACATCTTCACAACAAAGCGTGACCATGAAAGCCTATACGTACTAGGCTACCTGCCCTACACAGCAGCCTACACATAGGGCCTCTATTACAGCTACGACTACAGCACATAGCCTACTGTATAACAACAGATCTTTTTATTTTATTTTTTATATAAAACATAAACATGGATATTTTTACTCAAAGTCAAAGTCACACACGAAGGAACGGCGTTCAGTCAGGCTAAGGTGCCTATCTGCCCGGTGAAGTGTGAACATCCAACTCATCCAATCTAGCACTGCTTCCATAGATATACTGTTGGCATGACAACCGCAGACGATTGAAATGGCTAGTCACATGACACGGACAAGGTTGAGCGCAAACAAAGCCAGAGAACGTACTGTAACATTTTATTCCACAGGGAATGTCTTCACAAATGAGAGCAGTGGCACACA
Source organism: Typhlichthys subterraneus (assembly GCA_027564835.1). Taxonomy (NCBI): domain Eukaryota; kingdom Metazoa; phylum Chordata; class Actinopteri; order Percopsiformes; family Amblyopsidae; genus Typhlichthys; species Typhlichthys subterraneus. The sequence goes on from JAODUH010000017.1 coordinate 797,578, forward strand.
AAATAAGCCAAAAGCGAGATGCCAATTATCCCAGGGACATCCATTAAGTGTCCAAAGATGTCTGCTCTCGCTGTAAAATTAACTTGAAGCGTGGGTGCGTATCGCCGCAGCGACACGATCCGACAGGCGTTACGGAGCACAAAGCATTACGGCTTTTTGGGGTGGGGTGGTGTGGGGGGTGAGAGAGAGAGAGAGAGAGAGAGAGAGAGAGAGAGAGAGAGAGAGAGAGAGAGAGAGAGAGAGAGAGGATGGATGTAAAAGAGAGAGCTGAAGTGAAAGAGATGAGGGAAAATAGGGTAGAATATTTTATATCTGTGGAGTAAAAATGTACGGAGGAGACCATTCACATAGACAAATAGACAGTGAGAGCGACAGACAGACAGACAGACATACTGTATATTAGGTACACTGTGTCAATGATGAGTGTGAGAGAACCTGTACGATAGGGGAGTGACCTGAGACAGTCAGGAAGAAGATGGAGTGTTTCCCCCATCCCAACGGTGAATGTTCTGGAGGTCAACGCGGAGGGAGAGGGTTTAGAGAGCGCCGCTTCATCCCCAGACGTCTACAGTTACTAATATATCGCTGTGTATGTGTGTGCGGCTCTCTAATCGCTCCCAAACGGCATGGAGAAAAGATTCCCGAGACCTATACTGAGACATTTATGGAAGCATCGCTCGCCCATTTGCTGGCAATTATGAGAGTGTGTGTGTGTTTGTGGGGTTATACTGCGGTTGCTCATCAAATATTTTAAGTGTGAATTATTAGTGAACATGCACATAATGGATTGATGGTTTACCCAACTGTTGTATCTACTGGGACTATAGCAAATTCAAACACAACTATTTACAGCATCGGGCTGAACATAGCAGCTTAAGAATGTCTGGCACACTTTTGAATGATGTTTGGAATTATATCTCTATACAAGAAAAATAGATACCAACCAAATCTATCTGTTGTTGATTCAGGGTGAGCAAGCATTTCTCTCACACATATTGAACATTTATTTGAAAGTTATTCCACAATCTGGCCAATGAATCCTGGGGTATTTTCAACACACCAATTAGAGCCATGGGCAAGGAAAGGATCAATGCATTGTGTACTGTGGTGTCTGTGCGTGTTTGTGTAGGTGTGCACTGCTAGTTCCTCCGCTGAGCTAAATGAGCTGTTTTTCCTCAACAGTTGTGAGCTCTTAGGCCGTGGACAGATGCCCTTAGGCACAAGGTGTGTGCGTGTGTGCGTGTGTGTGTGTGTTTCTACGTGTGTAGATGCATACGTGCATGTGTGTTTACAGTACCGTTGTGAGATTGTATTCCTAGCAGTCATGGTGATAGCCAAAGTTTGTATGTGCGTGCTAAAAGGAAAACCTATATGATCCGTTCGTGCGTGTGGACAGCACTTGTGCGTGTGTGTGTGTATGTGGCATGAAGGGTCGTTGGTCTGTCAGTGGTTTAGTGGTCTCCAGGCTTCATTAGTACCCTGAGTGTCACAGTGGGCCGCCTCAGTTGAGCTCTTTATAAAGCTTTGTTTAGAATACCCCGGCCACATGTGCTCCTCTGCGACTGACGAGCTCAGAGCGAGTGCTGATTGAGTCTGTGTATGTGTGTGTGTGTGTGTGTGTGTGTGCATTCGTGTGTGCGTGTGTGTGTGTGTGCGTGCGCTTGTGCTTGAGTGAATATGTGTGTGTGTGTGTGTGTGTGTGTGTGTGATCAGGGTGGTGATAGAGCAAAGTCGCCCTGACAAAGACATTACCCAGCAGCAGCCACTAGCTATCACCTATCCAACCTCTCTTGTCTTCATTAGGGACAATGCAACATACTGGATGGGTTTTGCTTGTTTCCTCTGCTGGTTTGGAGGTGTAGCTTATAGCAGAGGGCACTGTTGTGGCGATAGGTGGCATTTTGTGTGTGTGTGTGTGTGTGTGCGTGTGTGTGTGCGTGTGTGCGTGGGTGTGTGTGTGTATTGGTTAGCATTACGACCATAGAACTATATAATAACTAGAAGCAACAAGCCCACTTTGGCCATTGACAATCGTTGCTGAAAGTTTTTGACTATCTTTCAAAATGGCGCCGGGCTGCTATGACGCATTTTACATTATATAAATCTCAGCGCTCCAGATATAAGCACCGGTAGTTCGAGCACACAGTCAAAATAAAAGCTGAAGCAGTGTTACTACTGCGGATGGAATACAATATATTCATATTCAGCCCAAATGCCTTTGTTTAACCAACCACTGCTATGCCTGGCCACTGTCGAAAACAAATTTTCGCTGTACAAATGTAACGATGACTAAATAAGCATTTCATTTTAAATTGGCATTCAGGCTCTTAATATTGCATCAAATACATCAGCAAAATTGCATCTTTGTTATTACTGCATACCAGTGTAAAATGCTGTTTACCGGGAGGGCATGTTGGCCCATGAGAGGAGTTCATTGGCGGATTGGACCTCGGTAAAATCACGCTGGAGCCCCAGAGTTGTACAGGGCGAGCTGGATGGCAGAACAAGGTGGCTGTATGTCGGATTGGAGCTCGGTAGTTTCGGAGTTGCACCAGGTGACCTATGACAATGATCTGTAACCCTAATGATCTGTAAGAAGACGGAGACAGCTCTGTTTTGTGAAGTGCGTGATGTCGACTGCAATACATCAAATAATACTGCGTGAACTCTTCTGTTGATTTCAGGCAGACTGGTTATCGTAACTTTGAATTGCTGCCTCTCACAGTCCGTAATCGTAATTAGTCAGTCAAATATATAGTGGCATTTGAGAAGGCGAGACGAAAACTTCAATGCAATAATGCACACACAAACCAAACCCAGGACATTTTTGGCGATTTAGAACATCCAGGCCGGACACATTTTTAATGCCCCAGAGAACATACAGTATGTCCGGGGAAAAGAGGACATATTATCAACCTAGTAGTACAATATAATACAACATCTAAAACATTTGACGGGCATTGCAGCTACACAGCTACCGGTACTGTTAGAGTATCTGGCTAGTGCAATGATCCAGTGTTGTGTAATAATACAACAATAACACTTACCAAGGTACAATTTATTTACGATTTATTCTGAAATTGTTTGCTAAGACACGGAGTCTCTTATTGGCTGAATATAGACTATCGTTTTTAAAAGATATATACAATTTCAAGGCAACTATTGACGTTGTGCTGTCTCTGACATTATTTTATAGACTATATCTTACAGCATATTTAGTGGGAAAAAAACACTGATTTCCGAAGCTTAACGGCTTTAGATTAACATTGAAGTCAATAGGGAACAGTTGCTTTTGGCATCAAATCGCGAAATGGCGGTGTCCATAGCTTACATCAACTTATAGAAAAGTGTTGACGACACACAAACATAGCATCAAACATAGATGGAATAGACAAGTACAATGTTGTTTACAAGTGAACTTCCCCCTCTGATTCCACTGGTGCTAGACGTCTCTCCTCACTATGGCAGCTGCCTGCGATGGTTATCTCCTGTTCTTCACACACACACACACACACACACACACACACAATATCAAACTGATTTGTGCATGCATACACATAGACAATCGCATGAGTCACACGTTGCAAAATGCGCACACATTTCTTTTCTATGTTTCTGAACGGGGAAACTTTCACGCCAAACTTCTAGGCAGCTCTGTAAGTCACGCAGTGCGAGAGAGTAGTAGTCACTTTGAGCTGCAGGGGAAACACAGTCTAACTTTCTAGCGGAGAGACTAGTCGCTCCGTTTTCCCCCTTGGGATCGCCTCCATATTACTTACACTCACTATACAGGACTTCCATATCAGTAGACTGCACTTTTTTTTTTTTTTTTTCTGAGAGCCGGGAGTCAGGAAGGAGTTGGGATAGGGCTATTTGATGTTTAGTAGTGAACGTATACAATGTAATGGATATGGTGTGAAAGGCTAGCGCAGTTTGAGTGAAGTGACAAAGTAAGTTTGGCCTCGCAGATCTTTTTTAAATCCCCCCCCTCCCCCCAGGTCACTCAAACTGGACGTGTCTGCACTTACTGCTCCACTGATTGTGTGTATTTGTGTGTGTGTGTATTGGGCAGGATGATTGGTACCTGGGCTAACAGAGAGGGAGAGTCCCTCCGGTCCTGCTGTGGAAGTTCTGAGGGCTGGTCAGTTAACCTCCATCTCATTCTGTGATCGCTGCTCCTCAGACAACCCTCTGGGAAAACACAACACGCTCAGACCTCAGCCAGACCTCTCGTAGCAGCAGCCTCATGCATATACACACACATACGCATGCACAACACACACAAATACACAACCAAACACGTTTGTTCCCCTGACGATTTCATCCAGAAACACAGCACGTATGAGGATGAACGCCCACTTTCAAGGCCGGAAAGATATGCACACACATCAAGTGTTTTGATACACCCATGCACACACGCACACACACACGCACACACACACACACACAGGCAGACCAGGAGGTAATGCTATACAGGCAGTGTCAGTGAGAGCAGTGGTACTTAAGGCACTATTACACTCCCATTACCTCCGCTCTCATGTGCAATCAGGGTGAGGTGATGGCCTGTGCTCATGGCAACCACCCCCCCCACCCCCCCCCACCCCCCACCCCCCACACCCCCCCGGACACGAGCCCCACACTGTAGGCTCCATCCACGCCCATGGCTGGATAACAGGACAAGACATGATCTGAAGGGCGTCTATAGGTAAGGGAGGATAGGGTGGGGGCGGGGGGGCGCATGGTAAGAGCTCCTTCATGCGTTTCTCGTCAAAGATGGCGATGATGGTGATGATGATGATGATGATGATGATGTGGTGATGATATGCAGAGCTTCATCTGTCAGGGAATATCTTTAATGATGGGAATACATAAAGGAAGAATCCCTTCTCCTTCCCCCACATCCATGTTCCTTTACCTGTCTTTGTCTCTTTCTGTCCCTCTCTCTCTCTCTCTCTCTCTCTCTCTCTCTCTCTCTCTCTCAGCTGGCCTTATAGTTGTGCTCTTCCCCCAGCCCCTCTGGGACCCCTTCTCTGTGTCGTTAATCAGAGCTCCTCAGCTCAGCTCTGTCTCTCTCTCTCGCTCTCTCTCTCTCTCTCTCTCTATCTTTCAAACCCACACACACACACACACACACACACACACACACACACACACACACGCACACACAGAGACTCGTCTCCGGCACCTCTACAT
>JAODUH010000017.1:802870-826690 GCA_027564835.1 Typhlichthys subterraneus
TCTCTCTCTCTCTCTCTCTCTCTCTCTCTCTCTCTCTCTCTCTCTCTCTCTCTCTCTCTCTCTCTCTCTCTCTACCCCCCCTCCTCTCCCAGGATGCATCGGGCCCTCGCCTCCCTGTCCTGGCTTATGAGCCAGAGCCGCTGGCCAAGTACGGCACGCTGGACGTGGCCTTCGAGTACCACTCGGGCGAGCAGTGGCTGGCCGTCACGGTCACCGCAGCGACCGACATCCCCGAGCCGAAGCAGACGGGCAGCATGGCGTGGCAGGTGCACCTGGTCCTGCTGCCCACCAAGACGCAGCGGGCCAAGACGGGCGTCCAGAAAGGCCCCTGTCCCGTCTTCACGGAGACCTTCAAGTTCTCCCGGCTGGAGCAGGAGGCCCTGGGGGAGTACGCCGTGCGCTTCCGTCTCTACAGCGTGCGGCGCATGAAGAAGGAGAAGGTGCTGGGGGAGAAGGTCTTCTGCCTGACAAAGCTCAAGCTGCAGGGCAAGATGGCGCTGCCTGTGACCCTGGAGCCAGGCACTGAGCTCACGGTGAGCACTGATTGGCTCACACACAACGTTTGGCTTTAGCATTTTGGTCAGTGCAGGTGTTGTTTTTTTTAAAGGTGTGCTTCTTGATTGGTCTGAGGAAGTGTTTACATCTAAGTGAAGTCTGAAACGAGTGTCTTCATTTTCATCTCTACTCCTCTCTCTGTCCGCTTCTCCCAAGGGCTCCCACAGCATTCCCTGAGCTAGGGCTGAACTTTGTGGTTCAGGGGACGCTATAACTTAAAAGTGTAGTTGGCTATTGTGAGCTCATACACTTTTTGTGAAATTCAGCAAACATCTCCTCGCATTTTGCTAGCTTACAGTTCTGTGCTGAAAAAAAAAACACCCCTGGCTCTGTAAATAGGAACATAATCAAAGTGGTGAACCACTCACAGCAACCCTACCTAGGCCCTAGCCTAGGCTTTGCAATGTTTTTGAATGTGTGGCACGGAGCTTCAGATTGAGCACCCTCTTGAATTGATAGGCGTTTTTGATTTGATTTGAGTTCAAAAGTTCTTGAGAGTGACTGCCTTTAAATCACGGAGTGTAACTTTATGAAGGATACTGTTGGTTGATTATATGCCATACTGTTACAGACATAGTTACTGTATATTAGCATATATTAGCATTTTTTATATTCAAGTATTAATATTTTGATAATAATACTTTGACTTTACATCACTACAAACATTGGTTGTATCGCCTACAGGGCTGCGGTTCGCTAGTGAGCGTGTCTCGCAGTGCAGGAGCATACTCATACCGCTCCACCGGTGATTCATCGTCGCCCGAAATCCTCCTCGGCCTCACCTACAACGCTGCCACGGGACACCTCTCCACAGAGGTCATCCAGGGGAGTCACTTCAAAAACACAGCCTCCGACAAGCCCGCGAGTGAGTACAAAGCTCCCGCGTGTTAAAGCATCGACTCCCTGGGTGCTGTTTTCTGTTTCAAACTCTTTGTCCATTATAGATGTGGGGTTTTCTTTCCGTTTTTGCCGTCTGGTCAATGTCCTCATTCATTGCTGTGACCGTGTGACATACAGTTGGGCTTGGTACCAAATGCCCCATACACCTCATCAGACCAAATGCTTACCTGTGTGTGTGTGTGTGTCAGACTCTCCTCTTCTTGTTCCATTTACTTCTTTGTTCCCTTTTCTCCCCTCTACTCCGCTCCGTCCTACTCTGTGTGTGCTGTGGTGTTGGTCACAGGCGATCTGTTTTGTTGTGTAAAGCACTTCATAGGAGGACAGCTTTATATCATGAGAGGTGAGGAGCGGTCTGTGGGCAAGCATGAGATGTTTGCACGCACGCACACACACACACGCGCGCGCACGCACACACGCACGCGCACACGCACACATACGTTTGAATGCCCCCTCCCCCGCAAGAACAATAACTCGAAAACCAATAATCAATCATAGAATCCATGGCTGTGTCCTAATTCTCTTAACCGGTAGTTCCTAATTCCTATTTCCTAAATCCTGTTCACTAAGTAGCTAGTGCAGGAGACACACGCACGAGCACGTCAGGACTAACAAGCAGCATGGAACGACTGGTGCGTTGCATCAGACTGTTGATCTGAGCCAATCACAACCTTCACTTCAACCTCAGGCTAGCCTTAGCCAATATGTTATGTATATTATCCATTAACAGGACTATGCAGAAAAATATTCTAAATTAGTTTGTAATGAATTCCCTGATAACTGTAGCTATAGCATACTGATCAAACCTATACCGAATTGGCTTTGGGATATAATGAAAGAAGTAGAATAAAAGAAAATAACTAAAAATATTTTGAAAGCGTGGCTTTAGGCGCTACATGGCAAAAAGCGCAACCCTCGGATCAAGATTGCCTTCCTTTTCGTCGGAATGTCTGATTGATAGAACAAGCTATTTCACCAGCATTAAACTTGAGCATTGGATGAGGTAGTCTAACTTGTGTATATGTCTCTTGTTGTTCTATGTTCGGCATACAAGTCCTGCTTTGTGGACGTGGGTGACTCACGTCACCTGAAAATCTCCAGACTTCCTGGTTAGAAAGTATTGAGGAACCTCCGATGTTCATAGAAATGGAGGTGGGAATAAGGAGCTTCAGTAGTCTCCTAAAAGTAAAGCGCGTTCGCGAGAAACAGCTGGAGATGTATGAAGTAGAAATAGCGCTACATTTAAGGGTTAAACGCAAATGTTGGCTACAATTATTGTCGACATTTCATATACTTGCATATTACACGTAATTTGTGTTTTTATTAAATAATGTATTTATTTAATTTAGCTGATCTAGTCCACTCGCCAAAATTGAGTATTGAATGGAACATTTGGAGGTTTAGGAGTCAGGAGTGAGATTTAGCGCTATGGAAAGGGAATTGGGACACAGCCCATGTTTAACAAACCAAACTGATTTCCACTACAATATTACTACTTTAAGGTTCGAAACATGCTATGCGCACAAGCATGTCAGGGCTGGTTTCACAGCCAAGTCCTAGACTAAGAACATTTGTCAGTGGACATCATTCATTGAATGTTTCTTAGTCTATGTAGACTAGGCTTAATCCATGTCTGTGAATCCGGCCCCTTAAATTTTAGGTTACACTAAAAATACAGCGGAAAGCCCCTGCAGTACAGCTGTCCGGCCACTAGATGGCAGCCACTCACCACTCTCCCGCTCCCATTGGCAGACACGTACGTGAAGCTGACCCTGTTGGACTCCAAGGGGAAGGAGATGTCCAAGTGGAAGACGTCCGTGTGCCGCGGGCAGCCCAACCCCGCCTACAAGGAGACCTTCGTGTTCCAGGTGGCGCTGTTCCAGCTGTCCGAAGTGTCGCTTGTGGTGTCTGTGTTCTGCCGGCGGAGCAGCCTGAAGCCCAGGGAGAGGATTGGCTGGGTCTCCCTGGGCCTCGACAGCACCGGCGAGGATCAGCAGACCCACTGGAACCAAATGAGAGAGGCTGAAGGGCAGCAGGTCAGCCACTGGCACACCCTCGCGGCGGACGCATAGGAGCAGCCCGAGGCAGCGGGCAGGAGGGTTTCACTAAGGCTTTAACATGGCCGCACTGGGGACGAGAGATGGAATTCCCTGGACACTCGGAGTGGGTGTGGGTGCCGGGAAGCATATGCACCTGGCTGTGTGTGTATGTATGTGTGTGTGTGGAGCATGTTTGAGGATTACTGAAGGCTTCCAGTGTTCCCCGAGACAGCATGAATAGCCTTTATTTCCCTCTTGACATACAGGTTTGGCATTCGCTGCGGACTGCTGCACTCTCAGCTCCAGTGAGCGAGAGCGAACAGCGGACGGAGGAAAGGTTAATTTCAAGGTTATTTGATCGTAGGAATACAAAGATGCATCGATGTAGCAGGGACAGAATGGAAACCCCAGGCAGTGGTGGTTCGGATTCTGCCCACACCGACAACTGCATGACCGTTTACAGACCATTATTAAACAGACTTCCCTATCCTCATTGATGTAGACAGTGAGCCAGGGACCGAAGAGCTACGGCCAGAGAAAAAGCCGGCACCATCAATTCCTTTTTTTTTCTTTTTCCCCCCCTCTGGGCTTTTCTGTACTCGAGTGAACAGCCGCCAGCATACCAGATAATTCAGACAACCACTGGCGAAGACGACACTGGTTAACGACTGTTACAACAGTCCTGAAACATGCTGCAACTGTGCTTTTTACAAGCTACGCTTTGTCCAATCTGTTTACATGCATGTGACCTTATGCAATATGCGTCTTTTTGTGTGTTGAATAGGACTGGTAGTCAATGTACCTGTTCTGTTGTTTTTGAAGGGCATGTGTTTCAGAAATGTGACATCGTTTATATTTTATAAAGGGCCTTGCGTAGTCTTGAACACTACGCATCCGATGTGACTTCAAACACACGAGTGTCATCACTCCCCTTGCCGCTGTTACATGTCATAGTCCCGGCAGCTTCCATTTTTTTGCGTGCACGCATTAACAGAGGGAGTATGATTCACTGTTCAGCCTCCCTGACAACTCGACCGTGTTCATTCATGTAGAAACGCAGCGCTTGCCGCTGTGGAGGAATATGCAAGAGCCTGCTCGGTCCCATCGAGATGTTCTGCGGCAGCACTGCCGTCAAGGGTTCACTGCAGTTCACCGTGAAGTGAGCTGTAGAGAGTAAACTTTCCACAGAACCTACAAGTGAATAAGTTGTATGGCTGAGCTTCAAGCTAATTCTTTGGGTGAGCCGTCTGCAGTAAAGTTCAGTTTGTACACTTGCCAACATTATTTCTTCTTCTGTTGACTTTATTGTAACCATGAGGATAGAAGCAACCCAACAACCCATTTTTCTCCCTGGTCTTCCAATGATGTCAGCGCTGACTGCAGATCAGGGTGTGTGGCCACACCATTATAACGCTATACAAACACGGGCCTCATGCACAAAACTTCACCTTACGGCTGAAACTCTAGTCTCCATCGTGAAGTTAATGTGAAAGAATGTTAGGAAGACAAACATGTCAGGTGAACGCATGACACAACCAGCGACAGCTGTCTTCTAAAGGATGCCATTGCAGGTTACTGCTATAACATTAGCATACAAGTCATCATAGCAAAAGGGACATAAAATAGGAACAAACATCGTAAGAACACTTTTCTTTTTTTTTTTACAACGTTTAGCTTTTATTTCCATTCATCTGGCCTTCAACTGTACAGAACTGTTATGACTGACATATCAAACCAGTCGTCGGTCTGCTAACAATGTGAGGAGGGAATCACAGGTAGCGGATGGAGGCCTCTCTCAGAAATATGGAACAGATCCCGCAGCAACACAGTTTTACAACTCACTACAACACCGTACAGAGTGATGGGGTCTTATTTTCCTGCTCTGAGCCATGAAGAACCAGCTGTGCCACGACACCTTAAGGGGGAAATTCAACGTGGGAGGAGGAATTAGTGGGAATTCTTCCAAAATACTGCCAGTGACTCCAACCTGACCTAATTGTGGCTTAAAGTCAGGTGGTAATGAGCGCCCCAGAGCACCTATCAAAATGCTAGGATGTGAGCCGGGGTTATTGCACACTGACAGTTTACAGAGCCTCTGAGAAAGGCTAAGCTGTTTGAACTGTGGTGCAAAATGAAATCCACTGTTGCTGCTACTGTTATGAGGAATATTTTGTGTGTTTCAATTTCCAAATTACAAGCAGCTGTAAAAGGCTTTTTGGGATCAATCTGAGCCATGCACCTGTATCTTTCAAAGCAGAACAATTACAGAGGTGAGGAGAGATAAGGGGATCTTGATTGGTGCTCAAGGCCTCCTTAATGGAGATACAGGCAGCTGCAAGGGTCAACCCTCTGCAGAGCATTTACCCTCCAGTGATGCAGCATGCTGGTTCTCCTCTGCTTTAGTGAGATTCTCGAGGGGACTGATTCAGGTGTTTGCTGCTTGAGCAAATTGACCGACACATTCCAGTTGATATTATTGCATGTGTCATTAACTGTTTGTAAAGTAATTTCCTCTTAATAAAGGCCTAGTTCTTTTTTATACATATATTCAATAAATATACAGAAACCATGGGTGTATGTGACTTTGTTTCATAAAAACATTATCTCAAGAAAATATTTCAAGATGTTATACCAGCATTGTCATCTGTAGAATTATTGTTCTAATTTAAATGATATCTTCAGTTAATGCTAATGCTGTGGTGAAATTAAATCTGACCAGACCAAGTCAAACGGGACATTTTAACCTTTATAACACACAAAGGTATTGGCGTTTACAGACTGACTCACTGTTAAGTACCATGCAGGGTTGGAGCGTAGACACGTGACTCTGTCCTTTCAGCAAGCATTCACATTGTGCACCTGGCAAATTATGCTGAAAATCAGCAGATGTCGTACCATTTTGGCAAAGAAAACATTCATCAAGCGATGGTTAAAAAAAAGTAACAACAGGGGAGACAACAGCGTAGCAGTGTAAAGTCATTCTGCCAATGCATGAAGGTTCTGTACTACAGGGTAGTTAACATTTTAACAGTATAAGAATGGCAACAGAAGTCTACATTTAATCAGGTGCCACCATATTAAGCCCATTCCTTTTCACGATTATTTTTAACGGAAATGACAAACCCTTAGACCAGTCGTACAATTTACATGAACTTTCCCTTACAAAAAAATAAAATAAAATGAATTACCATGGTCAAATTGACTTGTGTATCTTGGCCAGCAAGTGAGCTTTTTTTAAAGGGACATTGTAACCTGTTCAATGTCACAAAATGCAAGTATAACTACTTAAAAGCTTTATCAAATCAAAATATTACTACTCACCCTCAATCATAAAAAAGAAGTGTGTGTGGTGTATATATACTTTTTAAATCAGTCATTAAGACCGTTAAAATGTCAGATAGTAGTACTACAGATGTTCATTCTAATATGCTATGCTGTATATCACATGATGAGGCCTATTTGTTTTATTCTTCAGTCAGTTGTCCTTGTCTTGTTCACAGACCTACGTGTCTGATCTCCGACAGGCATAGAGGTCCTGGACGAATGGTCATTCCACATAAAGAGACACATTTAAAACAATTAAAAAAGGGGCGATTGTTCAATAAAATACTTCTGACCATCAGTGCTTCTCTTACTTCTCATATACAAGATTTTAGTACAATTTATAATCGCAATATGGAAAGAAAAAACAAAAAAAACAGTGCAATGGCAACTTGCCTTTGTCACTTGTTCTCCCATTTGAAATGTCTTTTCGTATTGTTTACCAGCTCTTTCACCCTAGTCTGATGTCTCTGTCAATCATCCAGCGATCATTGACCTATTGGTCAACAAGTCTCATAGACCCAAGCACAACCAGCCTCTGTGGGCCCGGTAAATCGTGCACAGAGATCTGTAGTGGTTGATGATAGGACATGTACGAGCAACACAAAAGCGGAACCAGAACTGAAAAGGTTTGTTTACTTCACAGCGCCCCCCCCCGCCCCCCAAAATCAGTGTTTCTACTCCAGCTGTTTCTTCAATGGTGTTGTCAGGCTGGAGAGAAACGCCAAAGAAGTATCCATTAAAGAATACAATGTCTATCCTTTCCAAAAAAAAAAAAACGTTCATTTCACCAATTTTTGTGCGTTCGTCCATTTGTGCCGCTATTCACCCATGTCGCCATCAGTCACAACTCTCCGTCGCTCAGCGACTCACCAACAAATCCGTCAGTAAATGCCCTTGCCGTGATTGGCAGCTAGATGAACTTGAAGCACTTGGTTTTATCGTGGGGCAGTCGAGTCTTAAAAAGCACGGAGTCCACGCGGAACTGCGTGTACAGCAGTGGCATGTAGCCGTACACCTTGACGAAGAAGTTGATGCATTTGTGCCTCTCGTGGAAATGAGAGTCGTCGTGCGAAAGGGCCTGGGGGCAGCCGGGGCAGCGGAAGGTCCAACGGGACGTCACCTGAGATGCGAGAGGGGGTCTGTCACTTTAGTGTTGACACAGTGAGACATTTGTGACACTGCATTAAAATGTAAAAAATGATCCATATGTACAGTACATACAGCTCTGGGGATAATAAGAGGCCTCTGCAGCGGTATCTATGTAGTACATTTAGTTTTCTACATATACAGTATTTTTAATTTGTAGTGGTCTCTTCATTTTTTTCCAGAGCTGTATATTGGCCCATATTAAAGCTGACTTACAGCAAAACAAAACACTTAGTTTGGACATTAAACACAACCCCCTCCCCAAGCCAATTCATTATTCAAAGGATTTACTCAAAGCTGGGAACTGCCATCACAGTGCACCACATAAAAGCCGTCCTTAATTCCCCCCTGAAACAACCTTGGATTTTAACACTAAATCAGAAGGACTTAAACTGAGGGTTTTAACAGCGTTTCCTTTCCAATACCACAACATAGTTTGATTGGTTTAATTACTTGTGTCTAGCCATGAATAAGCGCTCTCATAATAAATCTAACCACCACCAATCTAGCCAAAAAAATAAAAAATATCGGGCATAGTGCACCAATTCCATCTCGTGTTATGATTTAGAATTTGTATGGAATATTGGACAAGCCAGTTTGAGTAATGGCAAGGGTACGCAGGCAACACATTTAAGCTTGTACGGCCCTGGGGGGGATACAAACAATGCTAGGGCGCCGATACACTGACCTTGATGGGCGGCTTTCGGGTGATGTGAGACACAAGGAAGTTCATGGCGATGTCCTCGCAGTTGATGTACTCATCCACCATGTCTCTGATTGGCTGGGGCATCACGTATGAGTACAGGTAAGCATAGTACTGTGGAGATCAACACAATGAAAAGGGACAGCCGTCACAAAACCTACAATACATATACATAATGGTACATGTAAAAGGTGGTACTTTAAGGGATTATTAAGTTCTATTGGAGCTGAATGTATTTTGCCCTGCATTCCTAAGTGGGGGAGAATGCTTTTAGCATGTGGAAACACTTATGTCATTATACAGAAGCAAACGCTTTTATCCAAAGCTACTGACAAGGGGTACATTTACAAGCAGCAGGTAGGGGTTAAACATTTTCAAGGCTGAGTCACGGATGCCTAAGGACCTTTCACGTGGGAGTCAACCCCATAACCATGAGCCTAGACTGCCCCCTTAGGTGAGAGATGGAATAACACCACACAGGTCAACCTTATATGGTGACATTTATATTTACTGCATTGTATCAAGTCTTCCCAAGCGCTATTGAAACCGATAGCACAATACAAGAACCCTTGGATTTGGGGACAGCACACAGACTAATAAACAAAAGCAGCACACGGTATACTCTGGTTCTGATGGCTATGCCTTGCAGTAGTGTACCGTGGCCAGATAAATACTCTATCCCATGCAGCTTAATTAACATTGGTTAATGACATCATTGCTTAGTAGAAGATAGGAACTAAATATACAGAACTACTACAACAACGGCTTAATTATGAGGAACCAAATGAATGAATACAGGATTCTGCACAACCACAAGCATTATTTCCAGCCCTAACAACAACAACATCGACGGTGAGCTGTGCAGAGGTTCCGTGTGGGCTGGTGGTTGTGCCGTGGCCTGACCTTATGGAAGAAGGCCGCTCCGGTGAGCACCATGGAGAGCTCGCAGGAGTAGTTGGAGTTGTACAGCCAGGACTGGTGGTTCACATCCCAGGCGTGGAATCTTCCGGGGAAACCCACGATGCGATCTCTGGCCTCACGCCATACTCTGCAAAAGAAGGGCCGGGAAAATTAACTCATCTTTCACATTGACTAATTGGTCGAACACACCATGCTGTAATTATTTACTCTATTATTCAAAAATAATAGTAATTTAGCAATAATTACCAACGGCATAATACCTAGGGCTGCACGCTTTTCTAGACATGGCACCCGCTTAGTACTTTTGACACCTGTTTTAGGCTTTCATTTGTATTATGCTTTCGCTTAAATCTGTCATCAACCTGCCATTACGCAACACTAGATTTTTGGAGTTCCAACCTAATCCTTGCTGCTGGAGACTGAGACAAATCGAGACAGCAGTTGGAAACGGTACATAGCAGCAGTTGGAATTATACATACCAGCATGTTATATGTTGGCATAGCGCTAATTTAGCATATGAAATAGTTATTCATTTGTGAACCCTAGACTTAAAGTATACATGTAACGCTGCTCTGTTTCATCAAAATGTACGCATTTAACACAAACACTGAAACGATGACATTTACAAACGGCCAGTCCCACCACAACTTATTCTCAAGGGAATAAAAGCAAGGCCCCATTGTTTTCAGATGAGATGCTTGGAATTCCTATACTTGACAGTCATGACGTAAGCCTTCCCAGAAGCCGCTCTCATATCAGGCCACTGTGAGCGCTCACACTAATACACGCTTTCTGTCTGCAGATAAGCGCAGAGGTGAGGAAACATTCCTGTATAATTCCAGGTGATGGAGATCATTTATGACAAATGACCATGTGTACACACAGCCGCATTCTGCCTGTCCAGGCATGCGGCAACAGTGGCAGCTCTTAGACAAATTGCAGTGGAGAGAGAAGGGTGCACTATACCTAGCAGTGTAGTTTAATTGGTTTAAATATGGCCATCGTGTTTAAGGCTAGGAAAGTGTAAACAGATTAATAATAGAAAAAAAGAGATGACCAAAAAGAAGCTTTCCTTCCATATAATGACTCAACTCAACCGTTTTATCAGCATTGCCATTTGCTTCAAAGAAAAAAAAAAAATCCCATCCAGAACATTGTTCTAACTGCACAGTGAGCACAATGGAATCCGTCTTTTCCATTAAAAGAAAACAACACGACATGGGGGAATTTACACAAATTGTCAAGTTGCTTCTTAGATTACATTGTGGTGTTATATTAAAGTACGACGTTGGATACACACAAAATCAAATCATGTGAAATTAGGAAATATCAACTAAAACATTTTGACATGGCTCAATATGAATATATAAATAAATGCTTTTGCATTCAACAGAATAAACAACTCTGTCCTGGAACACATCCTTTAAAGGTGCAGATGACTGATATTTTTCTTGGGATAATTAAATCACAATTCTATCTGAAAACATTTCAATCACTGACCTGAACCCAAACATGATCTCGTCGTGGCGAAGGTGAGCGTCATCGTCGATGGACAGGATGGCCTCGGTTTCCACGGCGTCCCAGGGCAGGAAGCGGTTGTTGAGGCTGTTTTTTTCTGTGCGAACCACCTTAGGAAAAATAAAAGGGATAGGCTGCTTATTTCTCAATAAGGAGAAGTCCTCAATATAAAAATTGTATGAATGTTGACACATTTTCATTGGTTGAGTTTGCGGTACAATGGTTCCACTAAGTTATGCAGTACTATGGCTAGCAGATAGAAAGGTAAACTAATACTATAGCTAGGGTAGCAGATAGAAAGGTAAACTAATACTATAGC
The DNA here is from genome assembly GCA_027564835.1 of Typhlichthys subterraneus. Lineage (NCBI taxonomy): Eukaryota > Metazoa > Chordata > Actinopteri > Percopsiformes > Amblyopsidae > Typhlichthys > Typhlichthys subterraneus. The sequence continues at coordinate 814,294 of JAODUH010000017.1, forward strand.
TAGGGTAACAGATAGGTAAACTAATACTATGGCTAGAGTAGCAGATAGAAAGGTAAACTAATACTATAGCTAGGGTAAAAGATAGGTAAAGTAATACTATAGCTAGGGTAGCAGATAGAAAGGTAAACTAATAGCTAGGGTAGCAGATAGAAAGGTAAACTTATACAAGATTCTTCCTGTTGTAAAAACTATTTCTGATGTATGCGCTCTAGTGAATATCACAGTATGCCCATTTCTTCTGCATTACAACCCAAAGACAACAAATGATACAAGGTCATATAGATAAAGTTATTAATGCAAAAAGTGTCTAGAATATTATTCCTACTCAAGTTGATTAATGTCTCATATGTAATCTCTTGAACCAAGATCTTAAAAAAGCTGATGTGTGAAGCGAAGTCATTTTATCATATTATTCTTGTTTACAAGAGCCATATGGACATGGCCTTTTATTTACGATGCAGCAATGTGACTGGCTGCCTGTAGTCTAGTGAGGATGGATTGAAAGAGAAGATGTTTGTGGTGCTTATGCATTCTGAGACAGGGGAAAACATCAGCAGGTTCCTCTCTCTACATCTCAAAGAGGTAGGGATGTGCTAATCAATCGGCACGAGATCGGAATCGGCCGACTTCCACAAAAATAGGAGATTGGTGATGATTGGTGTTGTCTGATTTTCCTTTCTAATGGCAGATATGGACGAACGATCTTCGATGTCAATTAAATAGCTGTCAATTCACCATTACATTTAGCCTTTTCTTGATTTCATGTGTTTACCTGGAATAAAAATGCATCTTAAATTTATTTTAAAATATTATATGGTATCGAAAACCAAAGAGGTTTAAATGACCCAAGACGTGAGCAATAGCTCACCACTGTCGCATAACGCAACCCTTACAACAGTATTAGTAATACATTTCTTGTACTTTGTGATGAAAATAATAACTATAAAGATGTAACGTCATGGTTAATGTCCCATTGAAGAACGGCACTCACCACAATGGGCAGGCCTATATCTGGCCAGAGCAGGTCTTCAGACGGGGGCTTGGGAGAGTTCCACACTACGACCACCTTGTTGAGGTACGGGAGTCCATTGAGGCGCTCCAGCGAGTTCATCAGCACCTCCTCCCTCTCGTAGGTCAGCATCACCACGGTGAACTGCTCCCGGGGCACGTTCCCTCCCAGCGCGGCCTGGAACTCCTTCCCCGAACCTCCGGTGCCGCCGCCGATGGGCCTGAAGCCCGTGCCTGAGCCCAAGAACTTGGCCTCAGAGGGCAGAACGGGGTCATGGGGCGTGTGGGGGAACAGGTGGAACGGCCCCGGCGCTCGGTTCCACGCTCTGTACGTGTCCGACGCCGTGTATGTGAAGTTGCGAAGGAAGCGCGGAGAGGCGTATGGGGGCTCCGTCTCCACGGGGCCCAGGTCCAGGTCACCGTTGTCGGCCAGGTTGGCGTCGGTCCCCGCCAACTTCCCGGCCTTGTGGGGGATCTCCACGGCGGGCTCCTCTCTGATGGGCGCGGCGGGAACCTGGATGGCAGTTCGCACGCTGGCCAGGATGGTGCTGAATACGTTCTCCGACGTGGAGAAGTAGGTCTCCCACAGAAAGCGGCCCTGCCGCCTCATGGCCAGCAGGTCGTTGTCGGACAGGCTCCGCAGCAGAAAGTGCAGCTCAGTGATGCGCGGCTTTGGGACCACTATGGCGGCCTCGCTCCAGCGGATCAGCTGGTGGTACGGCAGCCTGGCGTGGTCTCCCAACACCACCGGCACCGCTCCGACCTCCAGGGCCTCAAACAGCCTCATCCCGCAGCCTGCCGACGCTACCAGCTGACCGTCCCCGGGAGTGATGACCAAGGCGAAGGTGGAGGCCTTGAGGACCTCGAGCCTCTCTTCCCTCTCCCCGCACAAGGCCCACTCCGTGGGTAAGCTGGGCCTGGGGCTCTTGCAGGTGAACTCCACCAGAACCTGGTCCAGATGGCTGTCCTGCACCGCCTTGAGCGTGCCAACGATGCGGTCGTCGTAGTCGGCCGGCGGGTCTCCCTCCATCTCCTCCTCGAAGGACTGGGGCGGGGCCTCCTGCAAGCTGCTCCTCAGCGACTCCACCCTCTCGCCCTGGAAGGTGAACAGGTACTTCCTCTTGACGGGCACCTGGGGCGGCACCTGGAGGAAGTTGGGTTCCGAGAGGGCGTGGACCAGCGGGGACACTACCAGGTCGAAGCCCTCGCGGTACTGCGCCTCCGCGAAGGTGGACTGGGCCACCGCGGCGCGGCCCGTGCTCACGTTGTACAGGAAGTTCTGCGTCACAGACTTCCTGGACAGATGCACCAGGAGGTGGTTGTGTCCGTCGGACCTCCAGTAAGGGAGGGCCGCCAGCTGTTTCTCCAGCTGTGGGTGGGGAGGCAGGGGGGATGAGGGGAGCTCCTGGAGCTCCCCGACCAGCACCACGTACAGGCAGGCGATGCCGGGGTTGTCCGTCACGTAAACGTTGGCCTTCGCCGCCGTCACGAACGCCTGCTTGACCAGCGGGTCGAGGCGCTCGCCCCAGGGGTAGGAGGCCGTGTCGTAGACGTACACGGGAAAGCCGGAGGTCAAAGGGCAGCGAGCGTAGTCGAAGCAGGAGCGCAGGCGGCAGTCGCGGGCTGATTTGGGCGGCGGCAGCCCCGCGTCCTCCTTGTCCGGGAGCAGCCTGACTGGTAGTGACAGCTTGGGCTGGTTCTGGGCCATCAGCTCCTTGTACGAGTGCTCCGTCTGGCTGATGACGTTCTTCAGCTGCAGCAGGTCCTGCTTGGCGCTGTCAATGCTGCGCTTGCACGCCTCGATGCGCACGTTGAGGCGCGCGATCTCCCCGTTCAGGTCCTGCCGCTTGGCCTCGAGCTGCAGCAGCTCCTCGCTGACCGACTCGCGGATGCGACACAGGTCCTGCACGTGCTTGGCCTCGCACAGCTCGCCGCCGGGCCGCGGCCCGAAGATGCGCTTGTCGGGCCCGCCCGCCTCGTCGATGGTGGTGAGGTAGTAGTGGGCGATGAGCGGGAAGAACACCAGGATGAAGAAGAGCATGAAGCTGAGCCACGTCAGGCGCACGCGCCGAAGCATGTTCCACGGCTGACCTCCGACCCCCACGCCGCCATTACGCTGCATCATTGCGTCGCCGAGGAACCGTCGCAGAGGGGTGCACTAGCGGCCATGCCGTGGCCACGTCGGGAAGTGATTAACAGCGTGCAATCATCAGAGCAGGTGGCTCAGATATTGTCCTTATATATAAATCAGCACGATCGCCTCGCCAGAGTCCGCTGGGTGTGAAAAAACGATGCCGACGGGATCTCATAGTATAAACAAACTTGTTTCCCTCTTTAGCTACAGCATCTATTGATTTATGTAACAACAGAGGCACATATCTTCAGCGGGATGACCCTCCGAGAGTGGGCCAGGGAAGGCATAGCATCTCATTGGTCAGTTTTGACGGTGGGTGCATCTCGACCATTGCTGGGTGCCTGGAAAAAAAAAAAATTTGTTACACACAAGAAAACAATAGTTTAATTATATTTTTTAATCTGATATTTTAATGTTTTAAAAGGCAGGTCAGTTATTCTTGCTAACTCAAATAAAAACAGCTCAAATCAAAACAGTATTGCTCCGCGGTCCTCCGCAGCAGCACCTCACACAAAGAAATGCATTGTGAAGCAAAACGTAGTTCTGCGGCTTTGTTGACATGAGCGGTGTTCGCCACTTTGTTTATGTTCCTATTTACAGAGCCAGGGCTGTGTATTTTTTCAACACGTACAGAACGGTAAGATAGTAAAATGCGAGGAGTTTGGATTTGACTAAAAGTGTATTATCTTAGCATTTAGCCTGCATTAGCAGACTATATCTTTTATTGGGGTAAATTAAAATAGCTTGGCTCCATCAATTATCGCTGAGATTATAGTCTTGAAACCCTGTCCGCTCTAGCGTTAGCACAGCCACCTGTACAGCGGACAAATCAGCGAAGAGTTAGGGTGGATAAGGGCATTGATAAATCAGCAGTTTATTTTGAAATTGTGGTAGAGCTGTAACCAGATATTATATGAATACTAGGGGTGTAATGGTTCACCAACTCCAAGGTTCAGTTCATATCTCGGTTTTTGAGCAACGACCCAGTTCATATCGCGGTTTAATATATTTTTTCCCTTTGAGTGGTATAATCTGGGATTTTTTTCTGGCCTTGATTACATTCTGTAGAATAGTCTTTTTTCTATATTTTCTGCCACTAAATGGCACACTAATACCGTCTTATCAACCAAACAAGAACACTGTTCTTGTTGCCGCCCACACATGCATGCTATGCTGTAGCGCCAGCACTAGGTAGGCTAAACAAAAAGATGAGATCGGAGTACATTACAACACCCTGATAAGGACAATATTCCACTATATCCATAACAAAGAAATTAGTAATTGTTTGCTGCTATATTCATGTTTAAAATAGACACCTTTTTAAAAATCAACAATTTGGAATACTAAGAAGAACACTGTAGCTACAAGTTACAAAATGCAAGCAGACGATCGAACAGTTTGGAACCACATGATGGCAAAACAGACACAGTATTTGTGTGTGTTCATTTCTCAGCAAAATGACACACACACACACACGCATTCATGTTTCTAAATAGAGCGTGATATTATTCCACATTGTTTCATTTGAGTAAAGAAGCGAAGGCAATAGACTCGTCATAATCCAACATCGTAGTGACGGGGGTTAATTCCATGAATGAGAACACATACATTCTACAAATCGCTTTGTATTGTGTTTTGACAACTATAAAAAGGCTCAGTAGTTGTAAGCTAGTGTTGAGCTAAATGTGAAATGGAAATTGTAGTTTAATTACAGAAGCAACGTATATGAGAACTCAACAGGCTGCATCTGTAGCAGGTTGGGTATTCGTCTGTGTGGGACCGCGGTTCTGTATTCCGGAACCGCGACACGAAACCGTGGACGTTTGTATCGCGGTTTCGGTTTCAGAACTGTTACAACCCTAATGAATACTAATAAATTGGAGTCAGACCATATAATGTTTAGAGTTAAAGGGTTCTTTCTAATCGTTTCATTAAACAGTAGGTAAACAGGCATTTCTTTGTAGCAGTGGTGGACACATACAGCGCAACTTGAACCTTTCAGAGATGCAATCCTTCTGTACAATACTCAATCTGCAGTATAGAATGTTGCAGCAAAGAAAGGTCCAGTTTCACCTGTCACACTTTTCAAAACCCCCATGTAACATTTACAGAACACAGACTGTGAAATAAAATTAATATTTGTGCAATTAAAGTGAAGCAAATCATCACACCAATTTGTCTTAAAACTTTCTACAGCCTACATGCTGGTGAGTCATTTTACTTGAATAAAGTAGGACAGACCAATTTATCACAACAAAGACAGGTGAGTTGAAATACTGCACAATGTAACCCGAATAGACCTTTAGATAAATACGACTAAGAATAGCCCATATTTTGCCATTATAATCTGACCAGCTACTGCAAAATTTCTAAACACTGAAGGTTTTAACTGCAGGCATTGTGTAGCTCAGGACTGTAGGTGAGTCTTCACAAAAGAACCAGTTCAATGCTATGAGCACAATCCTGAGGGGAACATTTCCCACTTTCCTATAAGAATAAGCCTAACAGAGGAGAGTGAGCCCTTCATGAAATCTGCTGACGCTTACACTAGACAAGCTATCTACATCTCCTCTGACAGGCCTCATACAAAGTGACCTCATCACCAAGTTCACATTTCTAAGATCGATGTGAAAACAGTTAATCTTCTCAAGTAATGCACGATTATGTCCAGCTGTCCTGTACAAAATTTGTTTAGGAGGGCACGCATAACGATGACATTTAGAAGTTAGATGTTTAGAAGGTCAAAGGAGGTGGTTCTTAAGAATTTACGAATGCATGTTACTGTAACGTCTAGGCAAATCTGTCTCTTTTAAATTAATGTAAAGACATTGGAAAATTTGGTTCAGAAAACAAACAAAATCATCAGGCCTCCTTGTATATTATATATTTTAGCAGTAACCATGCCCAATTAACAGCAGCAAACATCTTTTAAACATCTCTCATGCCGTTTAGTCCACACGGACACGTAAAACAAATTTGCCTGCCTTGTTACAAAAAATAAATATAATAAATACAGAACTGAAAAAAGAAGCATCTCCAGCCACATGAAAACGCAATTGCATTCTGCAAGCCTATAAAAATAATAAAAAAGCACATTACAATACAAGGTATAAACTATATTCCGTGTCTACACGTGAACACTGAATACAGCGCTTTTAAATAACTTGGAAAGAGCTTGGAAAAAAGATTTTAGTGATCATGCACTGCTTTCACGAAAAACCAAATCGCATAGAAAAAGCTATTAAAAATAGCCATGTACGTGTGAATTAGGCATTAGGGAATTCTAAACACCAAAAAAGAAACATGGAAACATCTAAAACATGCCGGGAAGTGGGTACCCAGGACCAGGGATGGGAAACACTGTTGTATTTGCTGCCTGGTTAGAGCATAGTTTAGCAAGGTCCAACATCCAATTGAAGAAAAAACAAACAGGAATTCCCCCTACTGACTCCATCTGACAGGCACAGCCAACATGTGGAGATTGCCAAAAGCCTTATGGCGAGTCAGAGATTCAGTGTCCAAATTGTGCCCCACTAAACCCCACTTGCTAATAAAGATTCATGTGCACGGCTTCTTGATTTCAGGGAATATATTGCAGCTACATGATATAATCCAACATGCATACTTATAATCCAACATGCATACTACTACACAAAAGAACTTCCAATTTACCAAAAAAACAAAAAAAACAAAAAAAAAAAACAATTTTAAATTGAAGAATTGAGAATTGCAATTTTGGGTGAATCTTGGGTGAAGTAGGTATTTGAAACAAGAAGAGATTCAACACGCTACCAGGAAAACCTACCCTATTTGCTGTGTACAGCGGGGAAGTGAAGCTGTGTGTGTCGTTGCCTCTGTACAACATGGCATCCTCCATTGTATTACACAAGCCTCGTCAAAGACGATAGGCACTGGGATGCTGGGTCAGCTAATACGCTGCTGCCTGTGTGTTCACAACACAAAACTATTGCATTCCCCCAGAGAGTGACCTTCTGGTTTCAGCCGTAGCATTATGGGTTCAGCAAACAGGCAAAGCGGTACAAAAACACAGACAACCTCACTGGGTGTGTAGGAATATTCCAACTGACTTCTTGCGATTGAATTCTTGAGCTGCATATTATATCAAGTATGCACAGGAAAAACTCCCCTGACATAAGACCCTGTGTTCCTTCCTCCACTCTCTCCTCCTCCCTTCCCCCAAAACCAGTTATTATAGGGCATGCCCAAGGTGCTGAGTGAACGAGAAGAGACCATCACAGCGCCGATTAATTTCAGCAGGAGTGCCCGAGTTCCCCGAGGGTCATTAGAGGCAGATGCTAGCAAACACCGTAGCTAGGACCTAATCTGGGAACATAAACACACCGATTTAGAGGCCTGCGCTCATGTATGCCTCTGGGAAACAGGAGAGGGGCGTGGGGGGGAGGAGGGGGGAAGGGGGGGCATGCAAATCTCAATCTCTGCACAGTGTCCGCTTCTCAAAATGTAGATAATGCACGTTGGTATGGAAGTCACACAGCGAAAGCATTGATCGCACCGTGCCCGCTTTACGGCGGTCGATGATAATGCTATCATAAAACCCCACAACCGAGATGAGGAGGTTCGGCGTGAAAGCACTTAGAAGTGCCATTTGCGCTTGTACGCTTTTAGAGAGAGGTGGTGGACAAGGACGTGATGGGTTATGGAGAGAGAGAGAGAGAGAAAAAACAAAACAATGAATAAATGTGTTGCATTACATGGCGGAGAGGCAACGAGATACCCCATCCTTGCAGTCACTTTATACGCCCTGCGCCAACAATAAAATATGAAACCACTGAGTGCCGATAGCACGAGGGATCCAGATCCATTTCACAGAATGGCTGGCTGCATAACATGGACTTAAAAAAAAATGATATTGATTATTATGAGCGAAATCTTTAATTTATTTTTACATGTTGTGTTGCAGTATTTTACTGAAAGGATTGTGGTCACATCTCCCCACTGATCACGGTGCAGTCTTTAGTGTCTCGTGGCTTCAGTGGTTTCCAGGCATTCCTCGATACTCCCCGCTTGTTGGTTTTGTGGAAATGGATTCACAACCATGCCGCTGCCTTTGAAATAAAGTGCATAATTGCATACTACATCCGAGATTTATCACACTTCACCAGAGGCAATAACACTGCACCATTTTCAACCCAGTGGTTCTTTGCTCATCCCAAAGGGAACAGAGATGCTGACCAGTACAGTACAAAAATGTTGTACCTAAACTTACATCAACCCACTTTGTTAGCATTAGCTTTGCCTGTGAACAAGTCAGTTAATGTGCCTATAAGAACTACCCACTAACAACTGGGCCAAGTTTCCCTATATGATAGGAAGTTAGTTGACATTAGATTTAAATGTTTCTTGGCTCCTCAATAGTATCCATTAACACACGGCAAATGTACTAATTCTCACTTTCTGAACTGTGAAACACCATCTCCAAAATGTTTTTTTTTTTTTTTTTTCACAAAAACCAACCAGCCAACAGGGTGAGAATTGGAGATAGGAGAACAAAGACCATGGAGAGTCACAATAGCCACTCTTCTGCTCAAATATCTGGAGGTTAACCCTTTATGGTCTGGACAAGGGCTTGCAATCGAAAGTTCAGAGGGAACAGCCGTAGGTGCAGACATTAGAGCCAGTCTGTCCCACCACCAGGTTGGTGGGTGGGTGGCTCAATTTCAGGGAAACCCAGACAGAAGGAAAGCATTTTTGGCAATTTCAACAAGATGGGAATGCAGGAACATACTTAGCCTATTCCTTCAACAACAAGCTAAGCGGAGAAGGCATAGGCACTGAAAGCTAGTTTATTAGCGAAGGCAGTACTGTACTCTAGTGTTCACATAGAGGCTGTTTGCCGTTGTTCTGCCTGTGCAAGAAATGTCTGACTGAGCTTTTGACAGACAGCGGTGTGGACGGCTGAATTTGAAGGAGGACACCATAGGGAGATCAGAAAGCCTGTATGTTTATTAAGACCAGCAGTAGCAAGGCTCCAAGAGGTACAGTAGATGCTGAAATATTTATTTTATATTTAAAAGATGGCTTTTAGATTTTTCCTTTTAATGCATCAAAGAAAAAACTAAACAGAGAACGTACTTAACTAACAGATAATGTACTTAAATTGACTTATAATTCAGATAGAGCTTTACAATATATCCATATCACTCATACTTTCCTTGCTAAACAAAATAGGCCTCAATCTTTCGTCGGCGCACAATTGCAAAACTAACCATTTGTCCCCTAACATAAGGAGGTCCAAAACAACAAAATGCAACCAAGTGTTCAAATTTCCCAGTGCGCGCCGTCGTAGCTTACTAGCACAGCAACTGGCACAGGCCTCCGGAGTGGTGACAACCGTTCAGCAGCTGAACCTCCGCCTCTCTGCTCAGCGGGCCTGCTGGGAATCCAACTACCTGGTGCCCTTCTCCGTGCAGGACATGCAACGACTGGAGACTACGCTTCCCAGAATTAATTGCAATTTCACCAACGAGCTTGAGTTGGGGTGATTCCCTGTGGAGGGCGATGGGAGAAGGGGGGTGCAGGCAGCTGCCTGGGAAGGCAGTCGCGGGGGATGTGGGGAGAGCAGCTGTTCCAGCCATGGATCACAGCACATCTCCAGCGGCGGAATGAGCCCTTCAAATACTTTGCTAAAATGTGTAGAGGTGTATCAAAGACAAACACACAACTCAACATCAATATGAGTTTCATGGTACCGAAAGATAGCATGTAATTCTGAAACAGGACAAAAAAAACAAACAAAAAAAAAATACACGTAGCCGAGTCTTATGTTCTGATGCAATTTAAGTACAATCTCAAAATGAGAGGTTTTCCTTCCACTATGATTTGTTATTAAACAATTATTTAACATCACCAGCTTTATAGAGAATCTTTCCGCATTGTTCAGATTGGCAGAACATTGGAAACTAATAATGTCTAATAATGCAGTACGCCTAACAGTAGGTAGAGTTACGTTAACACAATTATGAAGTGATTACTGTGAACAGTCAGATTCAAGAGACACGCTCATTTGATTACAACCAAGATGGTGAAATAAAATGATTTCCTCTAATAACTCGTACTTACATGGATTTATTTAATCAAGTAGTTTTGAACAGCCACTTTCACATAATTATGTTTTGACAACGCTGTGCATTTCCCACGTCAGTGTCAGTATGTCACATTTAGTTGATATGCTTGCAGAGCAGTCAACATGTCCCACCATAGTGCTGGATCTATCACTCATCGTGAAATGCAGCTGTATCATTTTTGTAATTCTCTTCCAATTTCAGTAGACCCCACCCCCCAAATAGCCTCTACACACACACACACACACAGATCAGCCATAACATTATGACCACTGACAGGTGAAGTGAATAACACTGATAATGTTGTTATCATGGCACCTGTCAGTGGGTGGGATATATTAGGCAGCAAGTGAACACCTTGTCCTCAAAGGTGACCTGTTAGAAGCAGGAAGAATAGGCAAGAGAAAGGATCTGAGTGACTTTGACAAGGACCAAATTGAGATGGCTTGATGGTCAGAGCATCTCCAAAACTGCAGCTCTTGTGGGGTGTTCCCGGTCTGCAGTGGTTGGTACCTATCAAAGTGTTCCAAGGAAGGAAAAAGTCCGGCCAAGGCTCAATGATGCACGTGGGGAGCGAAGGTTGGCCCGTGTGGTCCGATCCAACAGACGAGCTGCTGTTGCTCAAATTGCTGAAACGGTTCATGCTGGTTCTGATAGAAAGGTATCAGAACACACAGTGCATCGCAGTTTGTTGCGAAAGTACCTCCAATGGGCACGAGAGCATCAGAACTGGACCACAGAACTGGACCTCAGGGACGCGTGCGTAACAGAAGCAATGGAAGAAGGTGGCCTGGTCTGATGAATCACGTTTCTTTACATACTGTAACGTGGAAGGCCAGGTTACCTGGAGAATCCATGGCACCAGGATGCACTATGGGAAGAAGGCAAGCCTGCGGAGGCCAATGTTCTGCTGGGAAACCTCATGCCATTCATGTGGATGTTACTTGACACGTACCACCTACCTAAGCATTGTTGCAGACCATGTACACCCTTTGATGGAAATGGTATTCCCTGACGGCATTGGCCTCTTTCAGCATAATGCACCTGACAACAAAGCAAAAATATTTCAGGAATGGTTTGAGGAAGGTGCTGACTTGGCCTCCATATTCCCCAGATCTCAATACAATCAAGCATCTGTGGGATGCACTGGACAAATGTCTGATCCATGGAGGCCCCACCTCTCTACTTACAGGACTTAAAGGGTCTGCTGCTGAAGACCACAGCACACCTTCAGAGTTCTAGTGGAGGCCATGCCTCGACAGGTCAGGGCTGTTTTAATGGAAAAAGGGGGACCTACACATATTAGGCAGGTGGTCATAATATTATGGCTGATCGGTGTATGTGGAAATGCAAAAAGTAAATAGCCTTTATATGTGGAACTAGTATAGTGCATCCGATGGGTTTCTTGTTATGCATGTGAGGTTTTCATATTTTGACCTAGGACAAAAAATAAAAATAAAAAAATAAAAAGTACCGGTAAATCAAGTCAATTAGATTTTCTGCATCTTACTCTGACAATGAGACAAGCAAATCCTTACAGCAGTTAACTAAGCTATATGGGATTAGATTGCATTACCGTGATGTGTATAACATTATAAAACATAGCCACAAAATACATCCACAGAGGCTTCCGGGTCTCAAGATATTCTGATGCCTGAACAGCCCAAGAACTAGAGGGCACTTACTGTGGACTGCCTTCTACACAGCACAAAATGTGTTCTTGTGCATACAAGGCTGTGAGAGAGGAACAGCAAACAGAGAGACAAAGGAACTGTACGGACAATGAGAGAATCAAAGGCTTCACTGGATACATTTTTGCCAGAGCAGAGAAATGTAGATAAATATAGACAGGAAAAAAAAAAAGAAAAAATAGGGGGAAAAAAGTGCTCATAACGACAGATGGGCTTAGTTGCCTTCCAACCTACAAAGAGCTTGCACTGGACAGCAATTTACAACAACAACAAAAAACAAAAGGTCCACGACCTTATGAGAATGGCCAAGCTGACAGGTACAAAGGCAAGGCACAAATCGAATCCAAACTGTAGACAGGAAGGACTCCCGTGTGCCAGGACAATGTGTGTGTGTGTGTGTGTGTGTGTGTGTGTGTGTGTGTGTGTGTGTGTGTGTGTGTGGGTGTGTGTGTGTGAGAGCG
>JAODUH010000017.1:828648-856646 GCA_027564835.1 Typhlichthys subterraneus
ATGTATATATATATATGTATATGTATACGTATATGTGTGTGTGTGTGTGTGTGTGTGTGTGTGTGTGTGTGTGTGCGTGCGTGCATGTGTGGGGGGGGGGGGGCTGAACATAACATGTCACATTGGCATAGCAACCGATGATAACCTGTCACGGAAGCCTCAGTTGCAAAGCTGCCACAGATGGCCCAAACTGTGAGGCATCATATAGCCTTTCGCTGTGTTGGTGGGAATTGCGAAAGTGACAGCCAATTAGAGGCAGGCGAGACATTGCAGACAGACATGGTTCCCGCATTTTGAAACGCAAGCTCACACAACAGTTTAATGAGCTTTAACTGACAAAACAACAAAAACCACTAAAACCACACAGGTGGATATGCTGACAGTTAGATTTTTTCAGAGGTGGATAAATCAGGTTTCATAAAAAGGAAAATAAAATAAAAGGTATTTGCTTCGACCAAGCACTACTACAACTCTCCAGGAGGAAAAGGGAAATCTTTTAGAAGATGGACAAAATGCTCCGTCCATTAGAACATAACATAAGCTAAGATTTTTACTTTCAGGAACTGCAGTAGTATGTAGCAGTAGTAGACAAGCCATAGGAAGAATATATTTGTAAACTGGGTTATAAACATCTAACAAAACATTTGACCAATTTACTAAAATCGTTTAGCAGATGCTTTTATCCAAAGCAACATTACTTATGTTTGTCAAAAGTCGACTAGCTAAATGGAAAGTTAGTAGAATGTTAGTAGACCTGAAAAGCCGTACATCATTTTCTAGTTATCCACCAGCCCAAAAGACCTCTAGGTCTAACAGATTTATCCTATGAGAAAAATGAATTGCTATTCACCCCTTACAAGGTTTGTAATTAACTTGTGTGTTGCAAACTTAAATTTAGTAAAATTTGCTGCAAACTTAACTTTCAGCAGTTCAGAACTTGCAAGCCAATACAACAACATACCATATGTCAAATGTATTTGCACCTAAAACATTTTTTTTACATGAGCACAGGCGTAACCTCAAACTAACCAATATGAAAAACAACATTCTCTCCTATTAATCTATTAAATTTAGACCCAGAATGTGTTGTTGCCCACGAGCAGACAACAATCAAGCAGATCTATATTGTATAAAGTAATGTGACATTGGACAACACACATTTACAGTACAGAGTAGGAAATTATGGACTGGTCTCATGAATTAATTTAGCCAATTTAAATTTAGAGCACTCAAAACAACAACAATAGGCAGACATGAAGGAACGTATTACAGTTCTATGGAAGGAACCAAGATGGTTGCTAAGTTGCTCTCTTTGTTGTGTTAGTTCACCTATGGTGAATTACAAAACTCTGGCTTTTCAAAGTATACTTTTCTCCTCTTGCGGACACATCTCAGCTCGCATCGACTCTTTCTGTATGCAGAGCACTTTGTAAAATAAACCTAGCGATCTTCACGTCTTCCACAGAGCCGGTCGACACTGGTGAAGACAAAGATAATAAAAATATAGACAATGTTCAGTTAGGCCTATTTGTAAATAATGTATAGCACCAAAACCATGTCACAAGCCATGTCTGTATGCAATAAACAGGTTGCATCCACAGGCACAATCACTCTTTTATTTGCACAGCTGTGAGTGTTCTGCGAAACATGAGAGGAAAACCTGTAATTGTTTTACTTTGACCACAGTGATAAAAGTAACAGAAACATGTCTGACTTACAACTAAACATTCAGCCCATAAAGTACTGTGCATCACCGTTCAGCATAAAACAACTTGATGAGATCATTTTTTGTACACATCTCCCAGCCCTAATAGTGTGCGTTTCGGCATGCATTGGAAGTGCCATCTCCATTTTTGAGAAATGCAGAAGCAAATGTAATGTTTGCTACCAGAGAAATCCCAAAGCAACACTCAAAGAGATAACAGAAGAAATGGCTTCTTCATTTTTAAGCAGACGTGTAATTCCTGGGCTAGAAGCATAATTGACTATAGCTTTTGACCCTTTCATTACCAAAGAAAAACTAATTACAGGGTGTCACATACAACACAAATCTTAGCATTTGATGCTGCATAATGATGTTGAGGAAAAGCAATAGTGTCTGTATGAAGGAACATATTGCTCCACTTTGTGAACTACTGCATGTCCAAGTGAAGGGTTAGGTTGAAGCTACACACAAAGCACTCTAGGGATTAATTCCACAACAGCTTTCCCTCCAGTCATCAATTCCTGCTTCGATTTCTTGCAAACATGCTTTTTTGAAATTAATAACATTGATAAGGAGTCACACAATGCTAAATGTCAGTTGAATATCTTATTTCCTTTACCAAAAGAAAAAATATAGTAATTTGGCCTATTAAAAAAAAATGTACTTCAGACCACAAGAAAAAAAAACTAAAAAAAGATCCCTACTTCAGCATATTTCCCTACAATGTATGAAACTGCAAAACTGCACGTTTTTCCACTATCTAGCTTACTCAAGGCATAGATAGTGAGTGACCAGCATATCAAGGCAGCAAGATGATAAATTGAGATATGAAACGCGCTGCTCTTTCCCCACCACAGCCCTGAATTCCCAGCATGCATGGCCATAGAGAATTAAGATTCGTGTAATTAGGAACAGTATTCAGTTTCACAACATAGTTATGTATGCAAGCTAAACATACAGTGAGGGAAAAAAGTATTTGACCCCTTCCTGATGTGGTACGTTTGCCCACTGACAAAGAAATGATCAGTCTATAATTTCAATTGGTAGGTTTATTGGAATAGTGAGAGACAGAAAAACAACAAATAAATTGATTTGCATCTTAATATGAGTGAAATAAGTACTCGACCCCGCTGCAAAACATGACTTAGTAATTTGTGGCAAAACCCTGGTTGGCAATCACAGAGGTCACACGGTTCTTGTAGTTGGCTCCCAGGTTTGCACACATTCCAGGAGGGATTTTGTCCCACTCCTCTGTGCAGTTCTTCTCCACGTCATTAAGGTTTTCTAGGCTGACGTTTGGCAACTCGAATCTTTAGCTCCCTCCACAGATTGTATAAGGGATTAAGGTCTGAAGACGGGCTAGGCCACTCCAGAACCTTAATGTGCTTCTTCATGAGCAACTCCTTTGTTGCCTTGACCGTGTGTTTTGGGTCATCGTCATGCTGGAATACCCATCCACGACCCATTGTTATTGCCCTGGCTGAAGGATGGAGGTTCTCACCCAAGATTTGACGGTACATGGCCCTGTCTATCGGTAGCAGAAGGACACCCCCAAAGCATTACGTTTCCACCTCCATGTTTGATGGGGGGATGGTGTTCTGGGGTCATAGGCAGCATTCCTCCTCCTCCTCCTCCAAACATGTTGAGTTGTTGATGCCAAAGAGCTCGAGTTTGGTCTCATCTGACCACAACACTTTCACCCAGTTCTCCTCTGAATCATTCAGATGTTCACTGTCAAACTTCAGACGGGCCTGCAGTGTACAGGTGCTTTCTTGAGGAACAGGACCTTGTGGGCACCGCAGGACTTCAGTCCTTCGCGGCATAGTGTGTTACCAATTGTTTTCTTGGTGACCGTGGTCCCAGTTGCCTTGAGATCACGAGTGGGACCGAGGAACCGAGGGAGAATGACAGTTATTTTGGGTTTCCTCCATTTGCGAATAACTGCACAATCTGTTGTCACCTTCGCACCAAGCTGCTTGGCAATTGTCTTGTAGCCCATTACAGTCTTGTGTAAGTCCTTGGACAGCTCTTTGGAGAGTTTGTAATCTGATTGATTGCTTCTGTGGACAGGCGTCTTTTATACAGGTAACAAACAGATTAGGAGCACTCCCTTTAAGAGTATGATCCTAATCTCAATTTGTTGCCTGAAAAAAAAAAAAAAAAGACACCTGGAAGCCAGAAATATTTCCGATTTAGAGGGGTCGAATACTTATTTCTCTCATTAAAAGGCAAAGTCAGCTATTGCAAGCTAAATTTAAGATAATACACTTTTTGTCAAATTCAACAACAAATATCTCCTCGCATTTCGCTATCTTACTGTTCTCTGTGTGTGTTGAAGAAAATAATACGATACTTCTACACAGCCCTGGCTCCGTAAATTGGAACATAAACAAATTGGCGAACACCGCTTGCATCAACAAAGCCGTAGCACTACGCTTCGCTTCTCAATGCGTTTCAATGTGTGATGCGCCGCCCGCGGAGGACCGCGGAGTGATACGGTTTTGATTTGAGCTCAATGTTAGCAAGAATTACTGACCATACCTTTAAGATGCAAATCTATTAAATGTTTGACGTGCGTTTTTCTGGACTTTTTTGTTGTTCACCTGTTCAAATAAACTGTAAACCACTAAAATGATAGACTGGTCATTTATTTGTCAGTGGGCAAACATATAAAATCAGCAAGCGATAAAACTTTTTTCACAGTGCATGTATAACTCAACGATAGGGTAGAATGAGTTTACTGCTGCTCTTGGATAAATACAGCTAGAGTGCAGTCTGTCTAGAATGTTTTGTATTCTCCCTTTGTGCCGGCTATTGTCCTCATCTGTCCTCTGCTGTTGATTAAGGTGAGTCAGAAGAACTTGTATTGCTGCCACATGCCAAATTAAAAGTAATCTGGATTCTATTTGTGTGCCATTGCTTCCACCCGGACCGCCCAAATTCAACAAAAAGCCTGGCTGCAGTTTACCTAGTTCTAATTGAAAGCCTGGCTGCAGTTTACCTAGTTCTCCCTTATTATTCCTGGGGTGGGCTTCACCGTGCTCGGCAGCACCATTTTGAACGGGCAGGGCCCACCTCAATTTGCCTGGAGTGAGTCACAGACACGTAGGCGAACACCTGGACCGAAGCGAATGCAGCCGTTACAGGCACGAGCCCTTCTGTATTCCAGACTGGAAGCTGGCCTTGTGATTGAATATACGTCAAACTCTCAGCAGCAGAGGCTCTCAGGTGTCAAAGAAAAAGTCTTACCCCTTCCCCTGCACGCTCTTTGTAGCAAGGTTCAAGGTGAAACAGAGTGATGTGTGACTGACAGACCAGATGCTGACTGCCTATTACAGACTTAAAAGCTGAGCCGAGAACAAGTTTGGCCAGTGAAATCACCTGACTTTGGTTCCTTACACCAATGCAATGTATTTCTCTTTAAACATATTATGGAACCTTAACAATGCTTAAAAAAAATGATAGCAAGGTAAAGAATTGTATTGTGTTAATTGAAACATTCAGAATCTCTATAGTTATGTCCTGATAGCATTAGCCCAATTAGCCTAGTCCAAATCCCTGCCATCTACAACTCCTTGCAAAGAGCATCAGTGCCATTCAGTGACAGTGCTGCAACATCATCATTTTGGCTTAATCCACAAATGAAGCCTGTGAGCCATGATTATAATTTCACAGAGAAATAGCTTTAGTCTGGACATACCTCTAGCGATTAAAACTGACAGAATGCTGTCATTGTTCCCTAAATATCACCAATTAAATACACCTGGAAACGGTTGCTGCTAAGCTTATCATTGTCACCAACATACTTCATATTTTGTAAGAATAGATTGGAGTACCAATTTGTTATTTATTATATATGTTGACTTAAAGCATGTAGCTTTGATATTAGCAACACATTTCCTTAGTAAAATGCTAAATGTTCCCCCAAGGTTAATCGGTAGCCTGTTCTATGTATACTCCTAAGGTCATCATAGACCGTGCATTTCATGGTCTAACAATACCTGACCATTTCTTGCTAGCATCTTTAGTAAAAACAAACACATTGGCCCTAGAAGCCGGTAACAAATAAATCCTCTTGTTATCTCTCCACAGCAGCGGCAGGCAGCCTCGCTTGCCACAGCCTCACAGTCCCGAGAGCTCTCTCTCTTCCCCGGCCTGTCCCTGCTTGCCGGCCCAGAGCCGAACAGATTGACTCAGCCCCTGACACCAGCTGCTAGTATCCCCCGGCCTGCCTCGTGCTACAGACACTGATGGAATGGATTGTGGGAGGAGAGCCAGGGTGATTAGCCCCGACCGTGGGGAAATCATTGCGGTGTAGCGGCCCAAACGAGATTGCACCTGAGTGTTACCACAGCGCGAATGCCTCTGCTAACTAGCGCAATTTTTAGACTGCTCTCATTTACAAATGAGGCAGCTGGCATGTCAGCCGGAATGTCAATAATGGCAACTGCCAGCATGGCATGGGGGCATTGATCTATCACACTGTCTGCGTCCAGATGGGACAAAGAAGCGATGGTAGAGTGAAGAGAGGGCTAGGCTTATAGGGGTGCCATTTCTGTTCTGTGATTTCTTTAACCGAATGTGTTGGAATTCAAATATTTACTCTTGACTCACAGCAAGCTGTTATTTATAACTGCCTTGCTCTCAGGAGCACATATGCTCACCTTATGTTTTGACAGTGACAGAACCAAGAGCCATCAGGTGTGTGAGTTAGGACCTATATTGAAGCCATACGAATGATGCGTCAATGATAAATGAAGCCAACGTCCTCTCTTGACATAGAAAAGAGCTCACTGTTCGTGTCGCACGGTCTATTCCCCGCTGTTATTATTCAAAGCCATAACAGAACAGGCTGTCCCAGGTTAACACAGTCAAGCAGAAGAGCTCACTCCAAAACAGACACTGAAGCAGAGCCAAGCGTCTGCATGTACACACACACGCACACACGCTTCTTCGCACCTTCAAACTCAAAGGTTACTTTTCAAGAACAGCCTTCAAGTACCCACACATCATGCAGCAAATGGGGACATCAAGTCAAAATACTGCATATTGATTAAACCTTAATGAGAGAGGGGACTTTGTTCTTTTTGCCGTATAAGGAAGGTGAACAAGCATTTAATGAGGGCAGTCCCTGTATAAACACCTCTTCATGTAATGAAATTGTGATTTTGTCATTATCCCAAGCTGTGGCAGTCAGGGCATGATGGTTTTGTGACCACATACAACCAGATTCTCAAGTCGATTCTCAAGTTGCCAAGCTACCAGGCTTCTATAAAATAGATTAACACCCATGTCCACAGTTACAGACAACCTGCTCAATGGTTTCATATTAAAATGCTATATAAGTGTATATTTGTATACAAGTACAAAGAGGCAATATCACATGCAGTCTGTGTGAACAATATCTGTGTTTATCAGTAATACCAAAATCAAAGTACACTTTTCAACAACGAATTAGCTATACCGGTCAGGCCAGTAGCCGATACTCACTTTATCAGTGTTGACATAGGGTTCAAGATTTGTGTAGATGCTTGGAAGGGATGCGATAGTCCACCACCTTTGCCAATATTCTAATGAGTCATCTCACAAACCGCGATTACAAGATGAAACGAACGTCCTACATTTGCTGTCGTCGACGAAGTTAAGCTCAGTCACTCAGAACGTCTACAAATTTATAAGAACATAACATTTTATTTGTATCGAAATTGTTTTATCTATTTACCCTTCAGTTTGAGTAGTGTGGCGTCAGAAACAACAAGGCAGCTGTAGGACTCAGTTATGAAAATCAGTGCTTGACATCTAGGCCCCTACAAATGTAGTTTGTCTAGAAATGGGCTAGAGGCACCCAGCCTATAGAAGTGCATCGCACCCATTACAACCAAATATCGACTAGACTGACGTGTGCCACAGTATAGATGTTCACGACACCCATAACCCAAACCCAGAACAGCACAACTGTCTCAAAGTCGTCACTACAACGAGTTGCATACACAAATGCATATATAATCTAATCAAAACAGATTATAACAAAAGGTGTGCGTTGTTCTTGTGTAATTTTCACGAAATTCGCCACTGCGATTGAGGAGGGGGTAGGCAAATACAGTATGTCTATAGCCAATTAAAGAAA
Source organism: Typhlichthys subterraneus (assembly GCA_027564835.1). Classification (NCBI taxonomy): domain Eukaryota; kingdom Metazoa; phylum Chordata; class Actinopteri; order Percopsiformes; family Amblyopsidae; genus Typhlichthys; species Typhlichthys subterraneus. Next base: position 836,481 of record JAODUH010000017.1, read on the forward strand.
GCTAGCCTGCTAGCCAGCAGTGCCTAGTGACAACAAGCTGCTTATGCTTTTGCCCAATAGCAGACAAACGATAGCTCCGATAGCTACTCACCCAGTATCCAAAACGTCCACAAATAATAATGCCCACGATCGTCAAGTGCGCCTGTCAGATTGTGAACGCTTTGCTGCGATTCATATATTTCTGCACAACTACGCCGCCAGTGCCAAGCGTGCACTGTTAAGATTCCCACTCAGCACTATTAAAAGCTGCATTGTTGAAGAGACGGCTAGGCAAATAGCATACACCAAAGCATGCTGGGAGACGATGTTGATGAAGTGGGCTAGCTAACATCAAATGTGGGAGAGGTGCGTCCTCTTCTGGACATGTACGGTAGCATATGTATTGCGCATGTAAAATGAATGAATGAGAAACTATTAATGTCACGCATAACTAACATTGAATAGTAGCTCAATAATGTTTAATAACGCATAGTATGCTGCTGCTGTGGGAAAGACTCTGAGCCAAGATCATTGCCTGAGCGTTATTCTTTAGACTGTAGAGTTTGCAGAGTATATTTAGTCCGCCTCAACGTAGATGGCGATAGAGTTCACAAAGCTTTGGTCGCAGAATAATGATGTGAACTCGCGTGGTTCAGCCAGTGCACTGCAAAAAATGCATGGGAAAATGGAGAGAACACACATATCAGCGTTTGCCTTGTATAAATCGTTGCAAACAGAAGCCATTCCTTCGTCTAAATCTGCGTTGCAGGTAAACTGGTGAATCCATTATGTTGACATCCGTGTGAAGAGCAACGCAATATTGGACAGCTGTCGTCTGTCTTAACAGAGTGTGTGCAACTGCATTGACATTATTACTGACAATCTAAAGCGGTGAAAGTTTTATTGTTATGTTATACAGCATGTCTTGTTTGTCTTCATGTGAATTTTATATATTTTAGGAATCCGCGAAAAATAAAAGGCGGACGTTGAAGAATGGTATTTCACCCACAAAGGCCATCATTAAAGTCACCCCCAAGATCGGAAAGAGAAAAAAGCGACAAAAGCTCCTAAAAGCGCCTGTTGGAAAGGAGAGCCTAACGATTACTACAACAGAGGTATGTCTTTTTTAAAGGTTCTGAATGGGGACGTTACTTACAGAATGTTGATAATATAGTTTTTAATTAGACGATGTATATGCTATTAAGGTGAACCCACTATTTAGTCTAACCAGGAGTGTGTAACTGGAGATGGCAGGGCCCTTGAGTCTCTGCTGACTGACCTGGCAAGAGTCAATAACAGCCGAGAGAGAGCAAGTAAACTGTTCCAGTGGCTTATCAGCCCCATTCCTGCCAAGACATTTTTCAGGTAAATGCATGTTTCCCACACATTAATTGCAGAAAAATCTTTTGCTGATATTCATTAATTTGATCAAAACTGTCTACATTGATAGCAACTGTGTATTTACATTTTATACAGCATTCCTATTGTAAATGTGGTATAAAATCTGCATTAATGGACAATTAACTGCATTAAAAATCAAATTACATGACTTTGTAATTTGTCTCTAAGGGATGCATGGGAAACGAAGCCCATCCTTATACAGCGTAATAATCCAGATTACTACAAGGGACTATTCTCAACAGCAGAGTTTGATCGCATATTGAGAGAGGTAAGAAACATGAACTGCAATAACAGCACTCTGAAGGGATTGCGGTTACAGTGGGTGACAGCCAGGTGATCCAGAAGTCGCTGGTGCGAACCCCTCTAACTCCTCAGCCAAGTGTCGAGGTGTCCTTGAGCAAGACACCTAACTAGCTGCTCCCTGTGGTCCGGGATCACTTTGCATGACTGACACCGGTGTATAAATGTGTGTTCATCCACCGATGTATGTGAGGCAGTCCTGTACATAACTGTTAGATAAAGCTGTATATAAATGCAGTCCATTTACCATTTGCAATTATCATTGAATTGAATTGAATTGCACACACAAGCACAAGAGATCAGATTGGGAATGTTCTTTCCATAAGTGTCAAACCTGCAAAGACTGGACACCTGAAGAGTAGACCCATGATACATCTAGGCTTTCAGCATGAATGTAACTGTTCCATGTTAATGATGGATGCAATTGAATAACTCTGACGCTAGTTCTGTTTTTTTATTTTATATTTTTTTTATTTTATCATGCTACTTAACTAAGATGCGTGTTTGTGTTCAGGACAATGTCCAGTATGGGGTGAACTTGGATATCACCAGCTACACTGATGGCAAAAGACAGACACATAACCCCCCAGGAAGAGCGCTCCCATTCACCGTGTGGGACTTTTATGAGGTATGCTCATACTAATGGGAAATCTGCTCAGGGGTCCAGAAATGGTAGATGTTTTGTGACTTTTTTTGCAACACATGCATTTGTAATGTGATTTATGATTATGACCAAAACAATACTGCACGCCACAAGCTTCTCACTCACTTGAATTTTCTTTTCTTTTAATTTGTAATCTAAACAAACATCTAACTTTATGCTTGATGTCATTGTTGTTTTCTGGTCTTCCGTTTAGAGTGGTTGCTCGGTCCGTATGCTCAATCCTCAGGCCTTCTCCTCTACAGTCTGGAATGTTCTGTCTATACTGCAAGAGCAGTTTGGTAGTATGGCAGGGGCTAACATGTGAGTAATTGTGGTTAAGGAGCACGTCGGCCGGTCTCTCTGTGGAATGTAAACTGTATGTGCTTTTAAATCAGGTATCTGACGCCACCTGGAACCCAGGGCTTTGCACCTCACTATGACGACATCGAGGCCTTCGTGGTCCAGCTGGAAGGCAAAAAACACTGGCGAGTCTACAACCCTCGGTGAGTTAAGACAGCTTGTGTGAGGCGAAGCTGTGAGTAAAATGTCATTATTTCAATTTGTCATCTTAATCAGTGAGCTACATTTTGACGCATCAGTCGGCGATTCCTTCCACAATTCATGTTGGTTTTGTACCCTTTCAGAACAAATGACGAGGTCTTACCCATACTGTCAAGTCGTAAGTGCCAGTATAAACATTTCAGTTTGCTCAACGGCAATGAAATCTATCTGCTTTTAAAATTCTATTATTCTCCCTCTCCAGCTAATTTCAGCCAGACAGAAATTGGGAAGCCCATCCTAGAAGTGGTGCTGGAGGCAGGAGATATCCTATACTTCCCACGAGGCTTCATCCACCAGGGCGACTGTCTTCCTGATGCTCACTCTCTCCACCTAACGGTATCGTCGTACCAGAAGAACAGCTGGGGAGACCTGCTAACAAAGGTTTATTTACTGCTATTCTTAGATTTCAAGTCATCTTGAGCAATCAGAAAACAAGGTTATTACAGTATATGGAAGCGGAAATTCCCCCATTGCATTTTTTCCCTGCTGTTGTGTTGTCTGAAGGGACCTAAAAGGGGATGGACATGCACTATATTGCCAAAGGTTTTGGGATGCCTGCCTTTACATGCACATGAAGGTGAATGACATCCCATTCTTAATCCGTAGGGTTTAATATGGAGTTGGTCCACCCATTGCAGCTATTACAGCTTCCTCTTCTGGGAAGGCTGTCCACAAGGTTTAGGAGTATGTTCATGGGAATTTTTGACACTTCTTATAGAAGCGCATTTGTAAGGTCAGGTACAGATGTTTGACTAGAAGGCCTGGCTTTCAGTCTCCACTCTAATTCATCCCAAAGGTGTTCTATCGGTTTGAGGTCAGGACTTAGATCAGTCAAGTTCCTCCACATAAAACTTGCTCATCCATGTCTTTATGGACCTGGCTTTGTGCACTGGTGTGCAGTCATGTTGGAACAGGAAGGGGCCATCTCCAAACTGTTTCCACAAAGTTGGGAGCATGAAATTGTCAAAATTGTCTTGCTATGCTGAGGCATTAACAGTTCCTTTCACTGGAACTAAGGGGCCAAGCCCAACCCATAAAAAACCACCCCACACCATAATCGCCCCTCCATAAAACTTTACACTTTGCACAATGCAGTCAGGCAAGTACCGTTCCCCTGGAAACCGCCAAACCCAGACTGCATCGGATTGCCAGACAGAGAAGCGTTATTCGTTACTCCAGAGAACACGTCTTCTCTGCTCTAGTGTCCAGTGGTAGAGTGCTTTACCCCACTGCATCCAACACTTTGTATTGCACTTGGTGATGTAAGGCTTGAAAGCAGCTACTCGGCCATGGAAACCCATTCCACGAAGCTCTACGCACTGTTCTTGAGCTAATTTGACGTTTTTAGCTGTTAACTGAAGTTGGCGACTTCTGCGCACTGTGCGACTCAGCATGCGCTGACTCTGCTCTGTGATTTTATTTGGCCTACCACTTCGTGGCTGAGTTTCTGTTGTTCCCAATCGCTTCCACTTTGGTGTCCCAATACTTTTGGCAATATATTGATTTTTTTTTTTTGCCATCTTGAACCAAAATTCCTCTCTAAAGGAATAATTGTGTAAAACAAGCAAGTCATTTGACCCCAAGTGTGACATGGTTTCTGGATTCTAACCTCTTTGCCTTATCCACTCGGATGATGTAAAGTGCAACATCAACTGAAACGAAAATAAAATTGGGATGTTTCGTGGTCTTCAAGCAGTTTCATAAATATTTGTAAATATCAGTGCTGGGGTATTTATTTATGTATGCATGCTTGCATAAAGTGTTTTGCCTCTGAAATCACTTTAGTCTTTGAGTTTAAGGGAACTACTTTGAGCAAAAGTGCTCTTTGGTCTATGGGAACCCATATTTTCTCTGCTCTGCCTTCTGTGACCAATGAATACACCTTTTCAAAATGTATAATATAACCTGAATATTTACCATGTCGATTTACCAAAGTCTTTTCAGCTTCAACGCAGTCTGTTTTTATACCAGGTGGTTCCTGCAGCACTGGAGATAGCAATGGACGAAGATGTCGAATACAGACGAGGCTTACCCCTTGATTACTTGACATACATGGGAGTCCAGAATTCTGACAAGGTTAGACATTATTTTATGTTGACAGTGCACAACCATCCACTAACCTTAACCTCCTGACTCACTGTGCATAACTTCTTATTGGCTAGGAGGACCCGCGCAGGCAGACGTTCTTGGCACAGATACAGAGTCTGTTGGGGAAGCTGGCAGGATATGCTCCAGTGGATGCTGCTGTGGATCAGAAAGCCAAGACCTTCCTCCACGACTGCCTGCCCCCTGTCCTTAGTCCTGGTAGCTACCCTCTACAGTCAGATAAGGCTGTATTACCTGTAGTTGTTAACCTGACATGCCAGATGGAATGTTAGTCACAAGTCCGTCTGGGAAGCCGTGCATCGAAACTGTAAAGTGCAGGCACTTTCAAAAAATACTTGGCAGTTGATTGGATGAACCATCTGGTCGTTTTCGCTAAACTAAACCACGGCGCACACCTAAACCACGCCAGTATAGCTACCAAAAAAACGCCGATTGGTACGTTCAGATGCTATTCTCACACATTCAAAATGATTCCTGGACTTTCCAGAATGATTTCCCACAGTGAAATTAAACTGAAGCTCGCGAGATATGGATGAGGCTATGTAGTTGTTGCCATGCATATAAAAATCACCATTATACACATTAGATGTTAAACTTTTTACTGGCGGGGAATAATTTACCTTCTGACCTGATGTAACTGAAAGTGATTTGTCAGACTACATATTTTAGACACTGGTTAAATAAAGTAGTTCTTGATTATTGATCTCTGTCTGACCAGGACTCTTGCTAATGAGATGTAGGAATATAGTAGCCTACAACAGATGCCATCTTGTTTTTCTATCTTCCAGAGGAGAGGGCCACCAGTGTGCTGGGAGCTCCTGTCAAGTGGAACGATGGAGAACTTTTGGACGCAGGCGCTCTAATCAAAAGCCAGACGAGAGTCCGACTCATTCGTGCTGGGTGTGCCAGGTAATAGAAATGCCTAGTCAACTGAATGCTTTCTAATATAGGTTTTATTTGCTCTTTACTTTCCTTTTGCATATAATGGATCCTGGCAGACAAATACTAGCATGAACATTATACAGGAATATTTATCTCAATCTACCTTCATGTTCCTGCAACAATGACTCACCCAGGTCTACAACAGTGAGGATTCTAAGTTTTATGCCTGTTAGCCAAACTGAAGCTTGTGAGATCAGGATGGTCTCACGAGGCTAACATACCAGGTGTAACTCAAAACCGACACTTGTGTTCACGGTGAAGAGAAGTGTCTTGTCCTTCAGGTTATGCAGTGAAGGGGAAGTCATCCATCTATTCTACACAACAGACAACTCCAGAGTATACCACAAAGAGGAGCTCAAGAGTTTTGAAGTAAAAATGGAGGTATATGTATCAAATGTGAACCCTTTCTTAAAATTGTTTTCCCCATACAAGGATGTCATTATATTAATATAATTGACAATTTTTGTTCCTACAGCATACAGATGCCATCGAGTTTTTGATCAATTCATATCCCAAATTTGTGACAGTTGAAGGCTTCCCATGTGACTCAGCAGATGAGCGGGTAAGAATTTGTATTTATTTTCTTCACAAGGGTATGCTCTTTGATTTGATTATTGCTATGGTAATATGTTATAATGACTATAGTCATTGGTTATGACTATTGCAAAAATGTACGCACACTTCTCCCCCTAAAGTCATGCCGCATGGTCCTTGTGGAGCAATAATGCAGTTATGTAGAGTACCCATTTTAAATATAGGAATTGTTCAGATTACATCTTGTTTTATTTTTGTCCCCCAGATATCTTTGGCAGAGATGTTGTTTGAGAAGGGGATAATCCACACTGCAGAGCCCTTCTAGTAGTAATTACCTGGTTCCATGTGCAACAAATAAAATTGGATTGTAGCTACTGTATGCTTTGTACAAAAAGCCCTTCATACAGTTGTCTTTCTAGCGATACTGGCTTATGCTGTACAATGCAATCATTTGCTCTCTTGATAAAATAATGTCAAAACATTACTATTTTCTGGGTGCTTATTCTGAGAAATTACATGTTTTATTGGTTGATACAGCTCAAATACAGAAATAAAGGTATCTTAAATAATTTGACGTTGCCATGATGCAATCATCAACAATAGATTGAAGTAGACAGAACAATTCTCAGATGGTGATTCTACTTCCATGTGACTTCCTCGCCAGGCTTCAATTCTCTAAACAGAGGTACACAATTACACTTTAAAGATTGAACATTGAGAACGTATCATCTTATCTAACCAACTAAGTTGTGAATTAAGTGGGAAATAAACTATTCCAGGAAATTATGTCATCACTACTGTGGTCTACCCATTTATATGAATATTTAATGATGGTGTCAACTCTACATGTCTGTCAAATGTATAGTGCAAAGCCAAACAATTTAAATATGTAAAGCTATGAGTGAGTGCCTTGGTAATTTAGTGTTCCTGCACCCCAGCACTGAGCCTATTTGTTATTCCTACCTGCCAAACAAGGCACTTTTATTTCTGAAGGCTGTCAGCTTCTGGTCTTGCTGTTTGTCCATATACCATCCGATAACAATACCCATGGGCACTAGTATATTAACCCAGTACTGACGTACAAATCCTGTGAAGTTGGCCATGGTTCCTACAGGGAAAGACGATACAACAATAAAAATGTAGCACCTGTGCATATGTTTCCTTTGCTCGGTTTTTTTTTAATTTCCAATCCAACACACAAACACACACAATGCCCAGGGAATGGGTGGGGGGGGGGATGCAGTTCTTATTGACGTCCTTACTCAAGTGTAGAATTGTGTATGTACGTATTTCACATGCACAGCAGGTTGGTGAACCTGAAGTTTGCTGTCATACAAAATCCCAGTAGACTATCATGTAAACAAATCAATGGCAGGCCTGCCAGCTAGATACTTACATGTTTATGTTATGCACATTATTACCCCTTACAGATGGGTTCCAATACATCTGACTACATCAGTTTCAAACGGCTATTATATGGAATCTCAACATGTTATCTTACACCACATGTATTGTTTCAACGATTGTTCCACAAGAGCAAATGCACCTACAGTATCTCACTCACATGTCTAGTAATGCACATACATACTGGGTTCAGTGTTAGCGTGCACTTTACTTATTAAGTGCTTTAATTGATGGCAAGCAACTATTATGTTTAACGCTAGTGTAAGCTAGCCGCTACATTAATGAAATAACAGGCTGTCACATATTTCTTTCGTTAACATACAGGGCAAACATCTCAAGTACATCACCCGTAAATCAGTATATTAGCAGATATAAGATGATGACACAAAATATTACCTTGTGTTTTAGACAAATTCGTGGCCTTCAGCTCCTAGCTCCCATGCAGAGGACATTGGAATCTACCAACTGTACAAACGCTCAGGGTGTTGTACACTATTAACACACATATGGTTGAGTATATATTGCTCTTAAATATATGTAACATTAACTAAAAACATTGATAAATTGTGTTTTAAAATAACTATATTTAAATATAAAGAGTAGACCTACATGTGATGTTAGCCGAACAAAAGGCTTTGGCACCACCATACACTTTGATGGTACAGTCCGTAAACCTTTCACACATGATGCAGCGGCAAACATGTCTGAATGGTTGTAAAAAGTATATTCACAACCGTCAAAATGCCGTAATATTGCAATTATAAACCGGTCACTTGTTGCATCTGTCTTAATAAGTGGAGTCGTATTTCATCTCTCTATTAATGGTAGGTTACATGTGTATTTCTAATTATACATAAAACAACCGAACATATTTTGCTAGCATGCTAACAAAGCTAACTAGCTATCTGCTGCTAACACGTATCCATTCATTTACTATTTATCCAGCGAGCCAGCTCTGGCTAGCAAGCTAGCTGTAAGTGTGATGATGCCAGCGTTTTGCTTTATTTATTATTATAGTACTTATTTGGATTTACCTTGTCCAACTTGCATACATTGTCATGGTTACTTATTATTACGGTATGGTGTACAGTTAGTTTTATCCGATCAGTAGTGCACTGCAAGGCTCGATGAGGTGACTGCTATTTATGTGTGGTCCAGTAAGGATAAAAATAAAAAACTACACAAAAAATGTGTTTTCTGCCTTGTAAACTAAATAATGCTCAGAGCTAGGGTGAATTAATTTTAATTTACAACGCTGGAAAAAATGTATGACTACAAATGTATTGCTATTCCACTGAATGTATTATGCAATTTGTCTTTGTCATTGTTTTGATCTGTCATCTCGATTTGTATTCCCAGCGTGACAGCTGAGGACAATGACGTCCATCATCAAGCTGACAGCTGTCTCTGGGGTGCATGAGGAGTCGGCCCTCTGTTACCTTCTGCAGGTGGATGAGTTCCGTTTCCTCCTGGACTGTGGTTGGGATGAGTGCTTCTCCATGGAGATTATAGAGGCTATGAAACGGTAGCTACAGTATACACCATCATCCCTTTAACATTACCATTACATTACATTACATAACCCCCTGACTCTGAATACGTTTGACATCATTGTTGTGTTTTTTGTCCATTAGGTATGTTCACCAGGTCGATGCAGTACTTCTCTCCCATCCTGACCCAATACACCTGGGAGCCCTTCCATATGCTGTTGGGAAGTTGGGCCTGAACTGCACTATCTACGCAACAATACCCGTCTACAAGATGGGACAGATGTTTATGTATGACTTATATCAGGTGCGAAAAGATAATAAGAATTTCTCTGCGTGAAGGTAACACTTTTCCCCCCTCAATTCTTAGGTGCATGTTGTTGTTGTGTTTAATTATTGTCACTTAGTCCCGAAATAACAGTGAGGACTTCACCTTGTTCACTCTGGACGATGTGGACTGCGCCTTTGACAAAATCCAACAGTTGAAGTACTCCCAGATCGTCAATCTCAAAGGTCTGGTTGGTGCACACGGTGGGTCCTCGTTGTCTCTTGCACACATGCAAGTGAGAGCAATCATGTTCTGTTTGTTACCTGATAGGCAAGGGACACGGCCTGTCTATCACCCCGCTCCCGGCCGGTCACATGATTGGCGGGACGATTTGGAAAATTGTAAAGGATGGAGAAGAGGAGATTGTTTATGCTGTGGACTTCAACCACAAAAGAGAGATGTGAGCACGGGGAACGCGGAGAAGGGATTGTAAATGGAGTGACCCTTTTAGCCCGACTCCTTCTCTCATGTAACCCGTTGCTCTATTGTGTCTTCCAGACACTTGAACGGCTGCACACTGGAAAGCATAAGCCGCCCATCACTTCTCATTACAGACTCTTTCAATGCCTCATACAAACAGCCTCGCCGTAAGCAACGGGACGAGCAGCTCCTCAGTGAGTCCTTTATAACCATGGTATTTCTCATGTTGAGAGAACCTGCATGATCTTAAGAGAATCTATCGTAAACGATGAACTGAAATGGGAATAACTAATCTTCCAATGTTTGTGGCAATGAATCCGAAATATGTCTGGGGTTTATGCTTGTTTTTTGAATTTCTCCAAGCCAATGTAATGGAGACCCTGCGTGGCGATGGCAATGTTCTTATTGCGGTGGATACGGCTGGCCGGGTGTTGGAGCTGGCTCAGCTCTTAGACCAGATTTGGAGGACGAAGGATGCTGGGTTGGGGGTGTACTCATTGGCTCTGCTCAACAACGTCAGCTACAACGTAGTGGAATTCTCCAAGTCACAGGTCTGAAGCATTTCTTATTTCTTCATCTTGAAATGCATTCCAATTTCAGACAATGTCATTGTTAAAGCAGCACGCTTTACCTGGAAAACTCGGGAGCAGACTTCTATTTTCTTCCCGATCAACTGTAAAATAACTAAACTGTACGTGTCAGAACCAGCCACATAACTAAGAGTAGGATGACTTGTAGTCCAGAAAATACTGTAATCACTTGCCACCTGGAAACTGGAAAGTTGTAGATTGTAGCTTGTCAGGCAATTTCCTGTGCTACCAATAATAAGTAAATAAAATAATCAGGCTCCAGAGGTTGACCTTCCCCCCTATTAACATTCATTTAAATTTAATGACACAAGTGGACAAAATGTCATGGAGCGATATTTAACTGCAACTTTCTTAAAATGCAGATTTTTCTAAAAAAGAATATTCAATACACCATCATTGAGGCGTCTCATGATCACAGTTCATTCCTATAACGTAGTTTACAGCTCAAAAACAAAAATGTCTGGTTACTAGTTTTACATATTTGTTTAAATGTCATTGTAAACAACATTGCACTATTAGCCCTAATGGTGGCTCGCCCCTGTCTGCCTGCAGGTGGAGTGGATGAGTGACAAGCTCATGAGGTGTTTTGAGGACAAGAGAAACAACCCCTTCCAGTTCCGCCACCTGTCCCTGTGCCACAGCCTGGCCGACCTGGCGCGCGTGCCCAGCCCCAAGGTGGTGCTGTGCAGCCAGCCCGACCTGGAGTCGGGCTTCTCACGGGAGCTGTTCATCCAGTGGAGCAAAGACGCTAAGAACTCCGTCATCCTGACGTACCGCACCACGCCCGGAACGCTGGCCCGCTACCTCATCGACAACCCCGGGGAGACGGCGCTCGATCTGGAGGTGAGGCCTTCCGCCGGTGCCCCCTTCGCCAAAACTAGCAGTACGCTAGGTACAGCCCGGCTTGGAAGCCAGCACGGTGTTTTTTGAATGCTTTGTTCTCCCTCTGGCAGGTTAGAAAGCGGGTGAAGCTCGAGGGCAAGGAGCTGGAGGAATACCTGGAGAAAGAGAAGTTGAAGAAGGAAGCTGCCAAAAAGCTGGAACAGGCAAAAGAGTGAGTGGAGGGGGGAGACACAGGCAAGGCTGGCGCTGATATAGTCTCAGCCTCTTACTGACTTAGTCCAAAGCTGTATTATAAATCTTAACCAAATGTTTTATATAGAACTTTATATTTGGGTGTTTTTAAAGGCATCCTGAATTTACGTGCATTATTATTATTTTTTATTAGCACTACGTAACATAAGCAACTCTGTGTTGAACGCATGATACATAAACCCCTGTAAACTCGACACGGCACTCTCTGACTTTCGGTTGTAATACTGTCCATTTCTATTGGCTGTTAGCATTGCCATTCACAAGGATGTATTCGTAAATTCCGGTGTGACGCTAGTGCACTGCTTTATTTTGTCCTTTAATCTTAAACATTTATTTTAAGCAGCAGCCGTAGCCTACACATTTGACTGCTTTACAATACCCGTAAACAGCCAGAGTCCGTTTTTCTTTTTTAGTTTTCCAACTAATTCCTCATGGTAAGTTGAAGTTCCGACTTGGTCATGCAGTTACGTAGTTAGTAGTCCTGCATGTCAATCAGCTCACCTCGCTTTTCAAGTAGGCGGTTACTGACACCGTTAGCCAGTGCTGCGTCCCAGACTTTACGTATGTAAAGGCTGGCTCTGCAGGACTAGCTCTGATGCTTCAGCTCCTAATGCCGACGGCCGTTTTGGTACCGGCGCTGTGGTACACCGCAGGGTGGACGTGGACTCCAGCGACGACAGCGACCTGGACGACGACCTGGACCAGCCGGCCATGGTGAAGAGCAAGCACCACGACCTGATGATGAAGTCCGAAGGCAGCCGCAAGGGCAGCTTCTTCAAGCAGGCCAAGAAGTCCTACCCCATGTTCCCCACGCACGAGGAGAGGATCAAGTGGGACGAGTACGGCGAGATCATAAGGTAGCCGCAGTAGTATTCCAGCACCCTGCACTGGTCCAGCCTAAACAACGCAGTGCATGTAGTGGTGCTGTATGCACTAAGCACGGTCTTCCGCAGGGCAGAGGAGTTTCTGGTTCCTGAACTGCAAGCCACGGAGGAGGAGAAGAGCAAGCTGGAAGCAGGCCTGGCCAATGGTGACGAGCCTATGGACCAAGACCTCTCTGTGGTCCCCACCAAATGCACCTCCAGTATAGAGAGTATAGAGATCAGGTCAGTGGCACACTGGAGTCTGTCGAACTGTAATTAAGCACCTGCTATATGTCACGATCATTTAGAGCGTTCTGTCAGCACCCTTGGTGCTTAAAAGATGTCTCCTTATAATCATACTCACTAGAAGTCTCTTTGGATCAAAGTGTCTGCTAATTGACCCAATTGTACTCATAACTATTGGGCGTGTGCTGCTAAGGTTGCTGGTGTATAATATGTAGTGATCCCCCACTGTGTTCTGATTGGACTGATCTGATTTGAACACATTTTAATCATTACTGAATTAAATATCTGCATTCCGCAAAGCATATCCCAACACGGCACCAACAATAATTCCAAAATAATGTGTGGCCCACTGTTGGCGCATTAAAACCATCTACACCGTAGTAAAAGGGTCTAACCCCCCTGACCCTCCCACAGGGCCAGAATAACCTACATAGACTACGAGGGTCGCTCCGACGGTGACTCCATTAAGAAGATCGTCAATCAGATGAAACCCCGACAGCTGGTCGTGGTTCACGGGCCGCCCGAAGCCAGCCTGGACCTGGCCGAGTCCTGCAAGGCCTTCACCAAGGACATCAAGGTCTACACCCCCAAATTACAGGAGACCATCGACGCTACCAGCGAGACGCACATCTACCAGGTCAGCAGGCCTGCTATGAGAGCACAGAGGTCACATTAAGACATTTGAAGTTCTATATGACTTCCGACCACTAGATGTCGCACTAAGAGCTCCAAAACAAATGCTGCTTGGGACACAATATGAAAACGAGGAACAGAGTTGCTCGCATTCCAACACACACAGGAGCGTGATGTAATTCTCTGCTCAGGACACCATTAGCCCACTGTATTTAAACATAGAAGCTAGTAGTTTGCTGCTAGTTGTGTAAAATATGTTATAGAACAACGTTTAAATGAATGCTGCCGTGCTTTGCGTCACTGCGCAGGTGCGGTTGAAAGATTCTCTGGTGAGCTCGCTGCAGTTCTGCAAGGCCAAGGACACGGAGCTGGCGTGGATCGAGGGCGTGCTGGACATGCGCGTGGTCAAGGTGGACACGGGCGTGCTGGTGGAGGAGGGCGTGCGTGAGGATCAGGAGGAGGGCAGCGGGGAGCAGCCCATGGAGGTCTCCGGTGGCGGCGTCACCGACCTGGGCAGCGAGCACAGCGCCATCGCAGCGGCGGCGCAACGCGCCATGAAGACGCTGTTTGGAGAGGACGTGCGTGAGCTGTCGGAGGAGAGCGATGTCATCCCCACGCTGGAGCCCCTGCCGACCCACGAGGTGAGGGAGGGAGGGAGGGCGAGCGAGAGAGAGAGAGGGAGAGAGAGAGATTGTACGGTTGGATTCTTCCTCTTCCTGGGATTTAAATCAGTTACTTTAGAAGTACTAGAATAAAATCAGTTGGCTTCTATGGTCTGAATATTTACATGAGTAGTACCTATATTTTTTTCTGTTTTTTTCCCCCCAGGCATACTGTCTGTTCTTTTTACAAACATCGTTCTAGTGGCCCTTTTTTTGTCCTTTATTTCCTTTATATTTTTAGTCTGTGAAAGTCAGAGAAAAGTCAGTGAATTTGACTTAGTGTGGGAACCCTGTTCTTTCGTAGTATAAAATAATGTGTTGAATGTGTTCGTACCAGCTCTGGGTCAGTTCCCACGGCTCCCAGAGGAGAAAGATGTATTCTGTTCTCAGTCAAGGTGAGCGAGAGCAGGTTTGCCCCCCAGGTAAGTGTACACAGCTTGACCTTGGACCCACCGCCAGAGGCAAGCAGAATCAGGGCCGCTATGAGAATGACAACGCACTCGATCGGCATAGACAAGATGCCAGCATAGCTACCGGCCCTGTACGACGCACGAGAATCCTCACGTCAATGCGCTTTTCTTTCCTAAGACCTTTTGACGTTACATAGCGATCACACGCTAATGGCAAAGCTACGGAGTCCATTTCAACAGGAAGCGTAAGAGACAGTTGCTGGGTAACCGGCCCACATGTTTCTAAACCCTCTCCCCCTTACTCCCAGGTCTCGGGCCATCAGTCTGTGTTCATCAACGAGCCCCGCCTGTCAGACTTCAAGCAGGTCCTGCTGAGAGAGGGCATCCAGGCTGAGTTTGTGGGAGGGGTGTTGGTGTGTAACAACATGGTGGCCGTCCGCAGGGTGAGTGACCTTCTCTCCCCCCCCCCCGCCCCCGCCCTTCCACCTGGTGCAGAGGGCCTGCTGTGCATCTCACACACACATCTGGCCAGACTAGGGTCATTATGTCCATCTGTCTGTCTGTCCACAAGACGGAAAGACACTCTGTAGCTTCATTCCATTATTCCTCCATCTTTACAAAACCAACTGCATTGTGGCATATTATTTCAGGGTTGAAACGATAAAGACAGCGTTTCTCAGTAAGTTAAACCTAAAAACAATCAGAATAGAATAGTTGTAATATGCACACTGTAAATATGTTTGACTACATATTGAAAATAACAGACATAAGTAACTGCATAAACTCAAGAAGATGCAGATTTGCTATGTCTATTGTTCAATTTATTTGCGTCACATTATCTACCGTGTGTGTGTGTTTGTGTGGTGCAGTCAGAAGCAGCTGGCACGCTGTCCGCATGTGAGGCTTAATCCATCTTTGCAAAAGAGCGAGCATGAGAATTAATATATCAAACGTCACCTTGGCGTTTATAGTCCTTGCATTCTGTCTTCCTGACTTTTGGCTGTGCACTCCTCACCATTTCCCCTATAAGGGGTGTTTCATATTTCAACAGTTTCATATTAGTGTGAAATTGTTATCTGTCACCAATTTCTCCCCGATGTATTCTGCCCCTCAAGCAAACTGAATTGTTTTTGAAGCCATTTAAAATGCAATGTCAAGATAGCCACAAAGTATGGGGATGTAAACTTGGGTGGATGTGGTTGTGTAAAGTACTGTTGTCCCAGTAGCACAGTATTGCAACCTACATGTCTGTGTATTTTAGCCTAAATGTGACTAGATACTAGGGGTGGGATTCACCAGAGGCCGCACAATACGATATTATCACAATACTTATGACACGATACGATATTATTGCGATTAAAAAAATAAATAAAAAAAACCTTTTCCAACTTTAAATTATGTCCCCAAAGGAAAATTATGTCAACATCTGTTAGTTCATCTCACATAAATTGTATTGCTGCAAATTAGATTGTCAAGCCAACTAACTGATATGAAAGTTAATGTCTCATGTACAATTTATATAATAAAAGATAGTTACTTGGCGTCCGTGTATCGATATATTATTGTCACGGGAATTATCGCCATACTATGCTGTATCGATTTTTATTTTTTAAAATGTTCCCCCAACACCTAATAGACAATGAGTTAAGTGGAGACAGATATACAAGCCGTCCTTCCTTGAAAGCATAATTTTTTGTCTGTCAGCATTTATTTAAAAGTAGCAGGTATATCAAATGCTCCTGTCATATTCTTAAAATGATGGGCATGCTTTGTGATGGATGAGAAGAATTAACAATTTAGCTATTTTCACACAGTACAACGACATGATAAACGGGCATCAAAAATCAAACAGCCATGCAAATGCTAGTCATTTACACATTGCAAACAATACGTGTTTATACCTAGTTTATCCCCTCATATACGTCCTTGTATTGACCTGTGCTGTGAGGCTTCACAGAGGCTTGTGTGAGAACCTCATGTGACCAGAGGTGTCCCTGTCTCCTCTCTGCACAGACGGAAGCCGGGCGCATCGGCCTGGAAGGGTGCCTGTGCGACGACTACTTTAAGATCCGGGAGCTGCTGTATCAGCAGTACGCCGTCGTATAGGAGGAGCAGCACACGGACATTTCCTCTTTCTGGACTTGAACTACAGGAAGCAGCGCGTGTGTGTCGCCTTTTACCCTGCCCGGCCTCACCAGATGTCTGAATTCCATGCTGTAGATGTTTCAGTTTCCCTTTTTATATTACTTTGTTGTTTACTATGTTTCTTTTATTGTTAGCTTTCTTCCCTGCAGTGAGAGATGAATGAGCTCCTTTACGTGAACACAATTCTTTAAGACAAAAACATCTTTGCATTCATCCTTCTACACAGGGTGGATGTAACTGAGGAATTGTTCTTTTCTTCTCCCATGCTGTAATTAAAGCAGTCATTTTGCAAATGTGTGGTTGATGTCAACATCATGTCTGATGCAGTGGAATAGAAGGCGGTACTGCATGTCCTATTTGCAGTGTTTCTGTATATGCTATGCTGCCTGCAGGGTCAAATAGTCAGTGCAGGAACACCAGATGGAGACATTTTTCAGCTGTATCGGCCTGTCAGTAGATAACGGTAAATGCCGTATCATATCTACCTGTACAACGCGAGCCTTCCGTAATTTCGAGTCAAGATGACATTGTCCATTAAGCGATAAGTGGGATTACAGCCTGCCATGATTAATATTCATCTTAGTTTTCATGCACCTGTCTCTCATGGGGAACAAAACCGATTACCTCCCTGCCTGTTTTATTTTTTTATTTTAATGAAGGTGGGGAGTGAATAATGAACTGGCTCAGTGCATTGTGTCCCTTATCTTTTCCGGACACGCGGATCTTCCTTACCAGCGTCCTACGATGAGCTGTAACCATTGCATCAAGAACTTGGGAGATAAGAGAGTTACTGGTACGAGGATGGCAGAGGGAGAGCAGTTTGGGGGTGGGTGGGGGGTGTCTTGTATGTGTGTTGTATTCACTCGAGCGGCGGAGACTCATAGACTCGCTTGATTACATTTGCATTGCTGTGTGAATCTCCGGTGGGTGGGTGAGGGGGGGCTTCTCCGCAGGCAGCAGTGCAGCGCTACAGTTGCGCTGCTTCCGAATCAGCGTCAACCCCCCCCCCCCCTTCCAAGAGCAATGAGCCCACGTGCTGATAATGTGACTTCACACACAATAGTCAGAAGTGTGTGTGTAGGGGTGGGGGGCTTAACCCAGAGAGAGGGAATGTATGGGCCTGTGGAGGGCAGTTGTACTTTGGGCTTAAATACTGATGCCATGCAGGCCCATTTTTACAGTTGCATAACAAACAGTTTTGCACTTAGTAAACATTAACATTAAAATACTCTTTTTAATCCGTGGCTCACACTAACACGACATTCAAAAACACTTTCATGACAGGAAATATGATTTATCATGAACTTGTGACGGAAAGAGAGAGGAGCAAGTGGTTTTTTTCCCTTTTTTCTTTAGTCGTACTGAGCATGCCATGCCTTCCCAGTCATTGCTTTTAATTTTGATAATTGACAGAGAACGCCAGAAATATCAGCTATCAGCTAGGATCAGCTAATCCTTTTAGCATTCATAATACTGGCTCTTGTCACAGAAGCCTCTGTTTTAATGTAACAAGCAAGCTAAGCCATGAGCATGCGATACTCCGGGACACTAGCCCTGGGAAACAGAGGCCACTCTGCCCCCTGGAGGCCAGCGAGAAACTTGTTGTCCACTCAAGTGGCCCTGCAATCTGTCACTCCACGTCAAATGTTCAGACCACAAACTGACTATATAGGGTTGCTGCTGCACACTTTCTGTGCTCAAAGTCTCGCAACAGCTGCACCCAACTTTGTCATGCATATTTGCTTGTTTCAGTGGAACACTGGATTAATACATTTAAACCATTTTGAATTCTGTGGTCTCTTAATGCCACTGTAAAAGTCAGAAAGAGGACAAAATATGATGATTAAATATATCATACTGCAAAATAAAATAATGTAGAACAGACTCGATGGGAGTTCAATTGTTTTATTTATTTTTTATAACCACCAAATTTCCCCTAACATTGTTTCATCTGAAAGATCAAGAGGTGTGAGGTCTAAAGATCAAAGATTATATTGAAAAAAATGCATTGCCATAGGGATTTGAGCTGTTTTTATTTGATTTTAAGAAAGGGATACACTTATGTAACTAAAATTATAGGTATGTGAGATCACATTGAACATACAACTACATGTGAGGACTATAATGTCATTCCAAGATCAGTAATTGGTTTTGAAACACAAAGCTGCACGTCTATGGTTAGAGAAAACGTGTTCTGAAGGGGTGCCACAACCTTAAAGGTATAGTCAGCGATTAAACAAATACACTTTTTTTTGTCCAGTATACACAGACATTGGTTAATCCTAGTCCAAGACTAAAAGCAGAATTCCATGTAGAACTAGGATTAAGGTTAGGGTTGGGTTGGGGGGAGGGTAAAAATTAAAATGTATCCTTTAAAGTGCCAGTGAAGTGCTCTTCAACAGATATGAGCAGATGTGGAAAGTAACATATCTCATGCATGAGGCTAGACCTACAGTATCTATCTTGTGTTGCACTTAATAATAATAATAATAATAATTTGCTTTTTTTTCTACCACACTACCCCCTCACCCCTTCTCCATGACCCGTGTACACGGGTAAACACCACCTTCTTCTTCCATTAGCAATGATCCTCAGCCAGAAAACTATGAAATCACTACCACACACAATCCCTAGGAAGGCAGGAACCCTGAATTACACTTTTATCAAGGTGATCCTTTTATGCAACCTGCTCTTCACACATCCCACAAAGTAGGCATGCTCACAACCAGAAAGGTGCGCTTGCTTCCAGATTACCCACAATCCTGCAGCTGCCATATTGTGTTTGTGCTTAAAAAATAAAGAAAAACATTGTTTTATGTTTGGCGCATTCCTGGCTGAGGCTGAACCCTTCTGGCTGTCTGACAGTGACGTGCGGATGATGTGGAAGTCATGAGTATGTGCCTGGATATTCGGGAAACATCACGGGAGACGGTTGTGCTGGTCTTGAATACAAAGGCACATTCTCCTGCAGTTGAAGCGACACACACACACACACACACACACACACACACACACACCCGCACACACGCATGAGCGGTTGGTCTCTGTTCCCTGAGATGACGAGGAAGGGAACCCGCTTATGTGATGTGGATATGGGGCCCCGTAACAAGGCTGTTACGTGTAGCCCACTCTATCAGCAGAACCAAACCTGGCTAGCCACTTCTTTCTGTACGGCGGGAACCGGGCTTACCTGTGTGAAGACTCTTAAATTAATTTACCTTATGAGTTTACTCTAACCGGACTACCCGCCTTTCTCTACAAGACCCCTGCAGCGAGTTCAAAATGCTGCAGCTCGCCTGGTATTCAACCAGCCCAAGTTCTCCCATGGAACCCCCCTCTTCGAGAACTACACTGGCTCCCTATTACAGCTCGGATCCAATTCAAGGCACTGGTGCTGGCATACAAGACGGTACATAG
>JAODUH010000017.1:856746-878716 GCA_027564835.1 Typhlichthys subterraneus
ATTGTTGTCATATGAAAAGATATGCTCACATATTTGCAAATATGTGAGGGGTGTACTCACTTTTGTGAGATACTGTATATGTATCTCCCTGGCTGCAGTTGCTTGAATAATGGAGAAAATTACCCCCCACTATTTCCTCCTCTTTAACAAGCTGCAGTTTGCCCCAAAAAGGAGGAATGCTATAGCTTCCTCATGAAACCTAAATGTCTTTATTGTCCGTTAATGCCTGAGAGAGCTATTATCTGACTCGACAGGGTGAAAAAATAAAAAAAACAGAAGACAAGTGTATATTGGGACATGGAATAATAAATGATACTCTCCAATGTTACCCAAATTGGTTTTCCCGATGTGGGCCTGAGTTCAACACATGCTCTGCAGAACGGGTGCAAGGAATAATTTTCTATTTCGGTAGGGAACTGCTATACATCACAAGTCCTACATGACTGACATGCTATAATTAAGTCCTTGGGTGGAGGACTGAACATAATGGTGACGGCAAACTGAACAACAGAGCAAAGGTCTTAGTACGCCGCAATTTGTACTACGCAATAATCCGTTAGGATTTGATTGTACTGGGTTTTAGATACGGCATCACGCTAATCTGCTGTGTGTGTACACAGGTGGTGGTCTGTGAGAGCAGGTACATGACTCACTTCTGAGGTGTTTTTGCATGTATGTTTATGTAATGAGCTAGCTGTGTCACCCTATAGGCAAACACCAGAAGGTTAGAGTTTTTGAAATGGGGGAGGGGGGGGGAATTATGCTTCTTGCAATGAAAACTGAACGTGCATGGATTAGCATGTGCAAGGCCGTCGTTAACTAATTTCAGCGTTCATACACTTTCGTGCTCTTGCTTCTAATGCATACGCACACATTTAGTCCTGTCCAGCTGTTCCTCAGGCATGCAGTGCTTTTTATTGTGTGTGTTCTAGAAAGACAGTGTCGTGTATATATGTTGCTGCTATACTATTATACTATACTTACCTGTAGTAATGTGTGTTGTGTACATGCCGCTGCAGAGGCATGCATTACTCAAGTGGAATCACTTTAGGCTATTGGTCTCTTACACAGACGACTGCATACATTTCACAGCAGTGTTCCCTTATACGTACGTCCCTTAACGAACCATCGGGCTTCTGGTCCTGCCTGTGTGCGTGTGAGTGACGGCGGCGTTAATGCCGGAGGGCTTTCAGAACTGCTTGATGGCATGTTCAACCCTGTGGTAACGACACACACACACATGTTATTTGAGAGAGTAGAACATGGAACAGTTTGTTCTATGTGATCTGTTGTGCCTACCTTGTGGTGTTCTTTCTTTGTATGTTTACTAAGAGTGCTGCTGATTATGCTGCACAAGCCTCTTGTTGCTCATTGATATCTGGTGGCGCTAGCTAATTAGCTAATGGGCTAATTATGACCTGCAGGAAATCGCTCTTCTGCGAACCCGCTCTCGACTAATGTACCGACGTGTCAACTTCACTTTTGCTGTTGACCTGACTAGCCCTTGTGTAGGTGTGTGTGTGCTTTGACAGAAAATGGGACTGGACAATATGCCAAATACATTTGAATGCATATCATCTTTTTTGTGACTACATGATCAGAATGATGATAATTGACTTGGAGCACTGCTGATTATAAACAGATGGTGTTGCGTACCATAACTCCTTGATAATTACTTCATGTAATTATCATACATCACCTGTGAATGAATGATGGGGAAATTATTACACATGGCATGCTTTTTACATATGTTCGGCTCAGTCTTTAACAATGAGAAGACATGGCTAAGAAAGATGAGCTCTGACTAATAGACGGCCAACCTATAGAGCACTATTATATAATGGCATGGCGCATATTATGCATATAAAAGATTAACAGGTTATAGAAGAATATTTTTTAAATAAAATTTTACCAACTGGCTGGTATGCTGCAAATTCGCTGAATAATGTGTGGGAGGTGTCAGACTTTTCATTTTAAATGTATTCTCCTCTAGGTATTTCATTTTACAACAGTGTGATTATCGCATTGCAATTTGATCTACTCATCTTATATTAAATACTTAAACATTAATGTACTGTTAAATATTACATATTTGTAGCGTTCTACAGGGGAATAGCAGATCACGTGAGAGGAGACTTATAAGGAAAAGTGTTGCCTAATGTAGAATTCTGGCTTTTTTGTATATATGTGCATCTTAGATTCTACAGAGAATTTGTATTTTTACTTGGTCTATATTTTACCCTCCTGCGGTGCCCAGCCCAGTATAGAGCAGTGCAGTGTAAAAGCCTACAAACTGCAGGATAAAAACGACTTCTCTGCAATATATTTGCTTTGGAAGCAACCTACAAAGTGCTTTTTTGCTTTAAAATGAATGGCCTGATGTTTAGAATCAAGAGTGGCCTTTCTGCTTGTGTGTGTGTCAGTGTTAACAGATGAGTTTGCAAATATTTTAAACATGTTCACTTTTCAATTGAATAACATTTTAACTGAATGTAGCAAATGTACACAGTGTGATTCCTCAAATTATACTTCCCATATTTAGTCTGAAGCCATACATCAACATAACCCATTTGGGGGACTTATTTATATGATGCTATTCTCAGGATGCATAATTATAATTTATTCAGGGTCTACTACATCCCAGCCTTGTTCCCTCCTGTATACACCGACCTTTCCCACTATTAAGGGGGGTGGGGGGTTCCGGAAGCATGTTCACGTCCTGACTGACCTCCGCAGGGAGCCGAGGGGACCCGGCGAACTTTTCCTGTGTGTTCGCGCCTCTCACCGACTCCTGCGAAATACATTGTCCTTTCCCTCCTCTCCCCTGTTGCCAATGCCCTTTAAGCACCTTTGTGATCACCTATTTTTAAACGTGTGTGTGTGTGTGGGGCCAGGAGCCACAGCTTCAGGACGGAGATGCTGTGCGGTTTAATTATTGATCCACTGCAGACCTACTGTGTTGCTAACCGTCCACATGAAAGGCCAAGGTGAATAGGCCAGCACAGTTGTCAGGAGAACATATAGACATGTGCAGTGGCAACAAAGGTTAAAGGTTTTTCAGAGGCATTGATGTTTTTGTGCGTGTGTGTATGTATATGTACATGATGCCAGTTTATTTAGCCATTGAAGACATACCTGGCTAATCAGTCACACAGTTGGATACCAGTATGTTCTTATTTTAGAAAAAGTCAAATTTCTGTTGTTCCTTCTCTTACATAATTGAAATCTGGTGGTTCTTCCATCTAATTCATATCAGTTTTAATTTATACATATCTGGTAATATTCCTATGCCACAAAGGTTTAGATGGCTGATGTCCTACAGGTCAAACTCTAACCCCGCCTAGAATTTCATCCAGGTTGGTTAAAGGCAGGGTACGGCATTCTGGAACGGTTGCTGTTTGAGCTCAAATCAAAACAACCTTCCGCATCTCGACTCACACTTTAAAATGCATTATGAATCAAAGCAGCTTTGTTATTGTGAGCGGTGTTCGCCACTTAGTTCACATTTCTATTTACAGAGCCTGGGCTGTGTAGAAGTAACCTAACACGACCATATAGATATCTGTCTCTTAGACACATCCATCTGGGGAGCAGTCCATTGAAACGGATTCAAGAGGGCAGGCACTTTCCAAAAATACACTGCATGTGATTTTGACCAAACCTGTGAACAAGCGAGTCTGTTGTTATTCACTCTTGCAGTAGAAAATTCGGGAGAAGCGTGAAAACGTGTTCAATCGAGGAAAAAAACCTTTTGCTCTTCCAATAAATTCAAATAAAACGATACTATACTGTATTATCTCTAGGAGTTTTTGACTTGTGTTGTTTGTTGTCGTTGTTTGTTTGTTTCCACCTACATCACACCTAAACTACACCCGTCGCTAAACTACGACGCTGAGTGGCGACACACAAGGTTTACCGGACTGAATCACCATGATTTTCCAAGCTCTCCAGACTGAGTCTCGCAGCGAAGTGAAACTGAAAGCTAGTGTAGAAGTACCAGAATATAATCATTTTTTTTCAGCACACAAAAAAAGGTACTCTAGCGGAATGTGAGGAGATTAAATTTGACAAAAGTGCGTTAGCCTCCAATTAGCTTGCAATAGCTGACCTTACCTGCCCACATGTGTCTTTGTGTAGAGCTGTGCGGGGGATATATCTGCCCAACCTCGGCGAGAGCTGGGACAGGTGCAGTGTAGAGTCCCAAGCGAGCCAGTGTTCCAGTTCCCCCCTCCATATGCGCCTGGGCCCCAGATCCCCCTTTGTTTTATGGTGTAAACGTACACGCACCCTCCTCCCCCTGCCTTCCCCTGCATGTTGTTTCTCATCCTGTGCTTGTGTATGTAGGCCAGCAGCGAACGTTTAGATTTGAATGTTGAATTGTCATTCCCTCTCCCACCTCACCCACTGTAATGCCACTTTGCTGCCCTCGCTGCGAGTGATGCGCCCATAACCGCATAAGTGCGTTGCTATTGGCGACACTCTTTTGCAGGAGGTGGTGAGAGGAGGGGGAGGGGGGGGGCGTGCGCCATACTCCAGATGCTGACCCCTGAGAGGAAGACCGACCTGAATTCAGTCTCCAGCCAGGTGCGGTCGCAGGTGTGGTCCCTGAGGCGTATGGCAGTAGCCCCCCCCCCAGTTGGGGCTCTGGATGACAAGGTTCTTCTTATGTCTGCCCGCCAGCTTTTAACTCGGACTTACCCCAGACAACTAATGAAGTAATTGCATGCTTTGGAGAGGACGGCTACCGTTGTAGTTCTCTGCTCACTGTAGAATGTGTCTATAGTGAACAAGTCTCTTTCTGAATTCATTAGTTGCTGGTAAACCTGGTGCTGGAGATAACGCACATTGAGGCTTTTCCCCGCGAAGCACAGAGCAGCTAGGCATGTTTTGTTCCTTCCGTGCGAAAGGTGGCGAACTTCAGCACAATCAATCTGATTCTTTTGTCATAAGATTAGGGATTTCCTTGATGCTGTGGGGTAAAATGACGTGTTCTGAGAGGGTTTCTACAGCCTGCTGGAGAACAGGCGGCTGGTAGCCCCGCACAATGCCGGAAGTGATGCGTTGGAGTGCTATTAACCAATGAGATCGGCATCTGTTGGGTTGCAGTAGCCACTTTATCTAACTTGGTGGTTGCTGAGACAATGGGTGGAAATGATTGTCTTTGCCCCGTTGCCTCAGTTGGCATGCTACAGGCAAGGTGAGGATTGCAGCTTTTGTGTTATTACTAGGTCTCATATCCTGATGGCGGTTGTAAACTGCAGGTAGTACTGTTTGTCTGTCTGTGTGGCATCACCACGCAGGTCGACAGGCCGGCATGTAACCATGGCGTCACTGCTGTTCTGACATGACCTTTTCCTCCCTCCCATCAGCAATACGCGAGTTTCCCGATGACCTTTTCTCCAACGACGAGAGGAAGAGCGGGATCGTTCTGCTTCACATCCTGGCGGTGAGGACTCTTGTTTTCTAGAGGCACACACCTGCGTCAAACCCCGGGGCCAACGTTTAAGGGAACTCCAGGGAGCGCTATGCTTAACCAACTTTGAATGGAAGCGCATGTAACAAACGTCTAAAACCATAGCTGTTTTATAGGAATGCACCTAATGATAAAATGTAACCTTTTATTTATAAAAAAAAAAAAAGTGTAGTCTTATATGGGTGAAGTGGTTTCATAGTGAATCAGCATCCTGTTTCTTCAAAACACAGTTGGCTTTTCTCTCTACAGGCGTCTACATTATGGTCTATTACTGTATTGACAGCTACCTTCTGTTATGTACGATGTCAAAGGTGGTTGACTGATCTGTCTGGCAAGCTGCTGATGGTGGAATTGCCATGCTGTCATTTCCACATGAACTAATTTGTTAATTACTTTGTTTCTGTCATTAAGGGCCTAGCTTTTTTTCCTCTCTTGCCTGCCTTTTCTTGATATACTGTATGCACTAAAATAACCTCAAGTACATTTACACTGGCATCAGTAATCCAGAATACATATGGTACGTATTGCATGTTGAATGAATATCCTTTGTGCATAGCCTGAAGGTATTCAATCTGAAAAGCTGTAATATGGGGATATTTAGCCAACAGGCTAATTGGCATCTTATTGCTGTATTCTGTATGTAGTTAATCATGTAGTCTCATTATGCAGAATACTTTATCATCTTGTGTCTACCGGGCTATTTTTGATCAAGAAACAACAAATGTGACCTAAATTCATGTGTGCTGTTATCTAGAATCTTTTATACATCCGGCTGAAGTCCCTGGCCTTCAGATGTTGCTGCAATATTGAGAAATGGCTCACCATCATCATATCTTGTTCGACTGCAGGCCTACACTGCCCCCTGTGGACAGCATAGAGCACTGCACCGTGACTTAATGTGATTTATAATTTATAGATCTCATGTCAGCTACTGAAATAAGACGTTCTCGCCTCTCCCAATGGGATTATGCAGGGTGTTTTTCTGTATAAAAATAATGTAACGCAAGTGTTACTGTTCTAATGCCGGGTCATTTTCATGGGTGTTCAAGTCTCTCTCACTGTCCTTTACAGGAGACCTCCTCTGCTCTCCCTGCCAAGTAGTGTTTCCTCAGTTAACTTCTGCTGCTGATATTTAGACATCTGTATGCACGCACACACATGCACGTAACTCCCGCATTTTCTCTCTTCAGGCACTCTACATGTTCCTGGCCCTCGCCATAATATGCGACGAATACTTTGTGACATCGCTGGAGAAAATCTGCGAGGTATCTCCCAGCTAAGCGGTGTCCTCACACTCACCCCCACTTTGGGTTGGGGGGTGTTGTTCATCTCTGCTATTTAGCCCGTCAACATCCCACTCTCTCTCCTCCTTGTCCTTTCTGTCAGAAACTAGACCTGAGCGAAGATGTCGCAGGAGCAACATTCATGGCAGCTGGCAGCTCTGCACCGGAGTTGTTTGCCTCCGTCATTGGTACACACACACACACACACACACACACACACACACACACACACACCCACACTAATTTGAAGGTATATTGAACTGTTGTTCAAACATTAACTCAATATTAGCCGACACACAACATGACTCAATCCGTTAACGTTACACGGGCCAGGGGAATTATTTCATAACACGAAGGGATGTCTTAAGCATGGCTTCCTTATCTCATATTATTATCAAATGCACATTATCCCTTTTTTTTTTTTTTTAAATGTATTTACTTATTGGCTAACCTGTTTCAATCATGTGAAACACGAAGCGTACAATACAATCAAGGTTCAGGTCAAGCTGATGTGACTTGAGTCGGTGCACATGCTCAAATGCCCTGGCAGTCTGTGTCAGGGCTCATCCTGATTGGCTGCGACCTTCCCTGTACTCAGGTGTGTTCGTCACCCATGGCGACGTGGGCGTGGGCACCATCGTGGGCTCGGCGGTCTTCAACATCCTCTGCATTATCGGAGTCTGTGGCATCTTTGCAGGGCAGGTGTGTGTGTGTTAGAGAAAGATGCGGAAGTGTTTATGGGCCCTTGTTTTTTATTTATTTTTATCTTTAATAATAAAGCCATCTGTTTCAGTATGTGGGAGTAGAAAACTAAACTCTGAGGCATGAACTGTGTGTTGTGAATGTAATTTATTTATTGGGGATTTTTACTCGTATGAAACTCTTAACTCGGTGGCAAGGCAGAAATGCATATTAAAAACATGAAGGGACAGTCATCATCGTTATGTGCTCACATGTGTCTTAGGTTGTGATGTTGACATGGTGGTCAGTGTTCAGGGACTCCTCCTACTATACCCTGTCTGTATTGGCGCTGATCGCAGTAAGTTATTCATACATGCGCTCTAGATTCAAAGCAGTAGAAACTTTCTTTTTTTTTTACATAACTCCTTTTTGTTTTTCAGTTTATCTATGATGAGAAGATTGTGTGGTAAGTTAATTTCTTTCCAAGCTCACTGTTCCAACAGTTTTGAATATAATTTCAAACACCTCTATGCCTGGACTGGATGGAAGGATTGCAGAACATAAACTAATGTGGAATCACTCCTTATATTTTAATACATTTTTAAGTGAATTTTCAATGTTTGAATGCTAGTCGCTAGTTTATATTTGAATAACATTGGATGAGAGGGAGGATTTGGCAGTTGTAAAGACTGTAGTAGTGATGCATACAATTGTACTGAAGAGATGCACATAGGCTACATAGCGCTGTATTTCATGCCATGGCGACACCCTTAGTGTATCTGGTTGTCAAGGGCTGTCTAATGCCTCCTCTATGTTGTGTCCCAGGTGGGAGAGTTTGGTGCTGGTGTTGATGTATGTGGGCTACATCGTTGTCATGAAGTGAGTGCTGTTCACCTTTCCTGCTCATGTTTGCACTGGTTTAGTGATCGACAATATTCTCAGTTCTCCAAACAATTTAAACGTTGCAGGTTGACTGTGCGTTCATCTAATATTTCTAAAAAAAGGGAATTTTAATGTTTTAAAAGCAGTCCCTTGAGCATCTCGCAGTCTTTTAAAATATGCAGCCAGTGGTATTTCTAAAAAAAATGCAAATCCACATTTGTCAGTAGCCTAATAATTTGAGTAAAATGACCGGTTACTGTTTGTGTTCCAGTACAGAATTGCACGAGATGCAAACAACGTTTGCCCCCAACTACCCTCATGGGGCACATTTGAAAGCTGCTTAGCTCTGCCATTGGTTATTGTGGTTAATAAACAACAGTATTTGGAGTTGTGTATCTGAATGACATTGTGATTAGACTACCAAAAGAACACTGCTGACTGACAGGTGAACGGTGTTCATGTTGACTGGCCTGAGAGGCAGGGATAGGATCATTATTGTTTTATTTCTGTATTTTGCACAGATAATCCAGTGATTTGGCTGAGTTGGCGTGAATTACTGCGATTGTAAGCTCCTGGAGAGACTGAAATAAACCAAAATAAATACCTGGCACACTCCTTTGTTGTTGCAGGCCCCCAGATCTATAAATGGCCATCCTCGCTCACTGTTTATGTAAATACAAGTGCATATGGCCGTACGGGGCGGCATCTAAAAGATGAGCCCAGAACGTAGGTGAGGTGTCGAGTACTGCCGTCCACTCAACAGGAGCGTTTCAAACGGATGTAGTCGCAGCGACGTCCGCAGCCTACCCAGTTGCGCGGCCAGCTATTTGCCTAAGCTACAGCACGTTGCAGTAGCCCAGCGTGCTTTAATCACATGGAGTCCACACAATGCAGGTCACACTGTAGGGGAGAAATGCACTGTGCTGCCATCCGACGGTGCTGCCATCCATTCTAATGTGAGCATATGCCACTGGCACCGTGCTGGTGCACAGCCTCGTACGTCGTAAAAGTACAGCGAGAGTACTGCTGCAGTCGTAAAACTAGTGAGATTACTGCAGCGTGCCCCCGGACCCTGGCTGGCTGGCAGTGCACACTGTGTCCCCCGCCAGCCACCGTTGGTCAAGATTCAAAGTAGTAAAATGGATGAAGGCGCTGTGGCTTGTAGTGTGACACAAATGAGCCAGGTGTTTAAAAGCCTTTTTTTAATTAAAACATTTTTTGTAAACATGTGAATCTCTAATATGTACCGCTAGCGCCCAACCTTGCGTTGCCTCACCTCCCTAAATTAACTGTACAACAGCGACATAGGGAACGTTTTGGGACCTAGACGTGCAGCAGTAGAGGAATACCAAAACGGCAACACTTTTGTTTGTTTCAACCACATGGGCAGTTCACGTCACAAATCATGGCTTAATGTTTTTTTTTATTTCCCCTCTCGTTTTCTTGGTTGGCCCTCTTTGTATATTTAGCCCAAGACGGCCATATTTAATTTTCTAATATTTTATACCATGATGTGTTTGGCTTAAAGGTATATAGTGAGTCTCATTCTTGCTATCTATAGGCGCCGGCTCATTTTGTTAAAAGCAAATTAAATTATACATGTACTTGTAACAAGTTGTACGCCCCTAAAGCCATTTCAATAGACATAGAGAGAATGAATGGCAAATATTTGACGTGTCGGCAGAAAAGTCTTTTATCCCCTGGCATACAGTACAACCCAAAAATCATTCACCAGTGGATCCAGGGCTAAAATAACAATGTCCTGTGTGTCCTCTGTCTGCTAGATTTAACTCCAGCATGCAGAGGTTTTTTACCGGGAAGGGCAAGAAGACCGTTGCCAATGGTAACGCGGCGGCCAGCAGTGAGATGGAGGACGGTAATGCTAATTATGACTTTGTTTGGGATGATGACCCATCATCGCCTTTACTTGCTTCAGGTAAGGTTAACCAGACAGGCATATCTGGGAGGGTGGCGCTTGCTTCCTGACTGGCCCTAGCTCCGCCCTCTTCCTCAATTTCTCATTTAGCTTTCCCTGTATTTCTGGCTTGCTACACTCTTTGTCAAGCACTACGTGCTAACCGCTACTAACTAGCTGCTTTAATGTTTACAAGCCTGTCTGTTTAGCCTTACTAAATCTATTTCTGCTTAGTGTGTGTGTGTGTGTGATGTAGGTTGACATGGATGCTAAAATGTGTCAGGTTCATCCTCTTACTGAAATCATTGATGTAAAATTGATACTTGTACAATGTAACCAAATGATTGCAACAACTGGTCATAGGTATTTGTGTAACAACGCATTACTGTTATGGTGTAATTCCGCAGGAATGTTCAGGACCTAGTTGTACATTCAAACTGGCTACAGGGTGTGTTCTTTGACACACAGTATCGGTTTTGTATTTAGCCACATGTATACTGTGACTTTTAATTGGCAGACACTTTTTCATTTAAAAAAAGTAGTTTGTGTACTGTGTGTTTTCAGATGCATACACAAAAAATAACTTTTTATTCCTCTCTAGGGTTTAGACCCATAGTCTAGGTAATGAATTTCATGAGATGTTTGTGCTGGTTCTGTTTACAAACTTAATTTATGTGCCTCCTTGAATGTATAAGTCACATTAAGGTCAAGTTTGGCTCTCTTTGAGGCCACAGCATTATAGTGTTTGGTAGAATTATACTGTACAGAAATATAAAAATTTAAAATGAAATGAAATTGATTGCTAAACCAGAGCAGAGTCACCTTGAAGTGACCTGACACTACATACTGTACACCATACAAGATAAATAAATACAGTATGTATTTTACACTCAACTTAAGTGTTTTGTTTGTGGTATTCAGTTCAGGTGTCGGATATTATAATAGAACTATTTTGGTCCTGATAAATATTCATATTTGGTAGGTATGGTTTAAATTTGGCATAACAGACCCCAGGCTTAGCCTCTGCATTAATATGCATCACTGACTTTACTCAAAGTGGGACTGGAGGAATTAGTTACTCTAAAATTGCTTTCGGCCAGTGTTGGCCGTGTTCTTTAGTCTTGTTCTGGCCGATCAAACTACATGTTGCTCACTAGTAGTTATTGATAACATTTCATAGAACAGCTACAAAGTTCTAAACTGACACGCCAGATATGTCTGTTAAGACACATCCATCTGGGGAGCCGTCCATTGAAACTCTTAACAAAAGGGCAGGCGCTTTCACAAAATACTTGGCAGGTGATGATTGGCCAAACCTGTGAACCAGCACCCTATTGTTATCCACTCTTTCAGTAGAAGTTGGGAGAAGTGTGAATATATTTTCCATTGAGAAAAGCATTTGCTCTTTTAATACATTTTAATAAAACTGTTAACCTCAGTAGGACCTGCCATTGCCGTTTTCGACTGTTGTTTTATAGTCTCCTTCTTCACACCTAAACCACACCCCTAGTAGCTAACAATACGACACACTAGGTTTACCGGCCTGAAACGCGCTCTCTAGATTAATGCACATGGTGAAGTCAAACTGAAGCTAACCAAGTTCCTCCCATACTGTATAGAAAATGTGAACCACCAACTAGGCCTATGATTGCACATGAAGCTGACAGGTTATGCTGGTTTCGTTTTGAGGTGGGTGTTTTATTGATGCACGTCCTTCTACCTGCAGTCAAGCCTAGCAAGGCCTATAGCCGAGGCTCTGTGGTGATGGTGGATGAGATCATCAATGCCAGCCCTCCAAAGTACCGCTTCCCAGAGGCCGGCCTCCGCATAATGATCACCAGCCATTTTGGACCCAAGACCCGTCTACGTATGGCTAGTCGCCTCATCATTACAGAGGTACAGATATGAGTTATTTGCCCAAACATGAGAACTGGTTACTGATTTTAAAGCTGCCTAGTAAGGTTTTTCTGTCTTTGTAAATGCATTTTCTGTGTTTTTACTCTTTTTAATTAGACTTCCTTGTGTATCCGTGAAACCAATAACAAGACATCTTGGGTTGGCTGAGCAAATTGTTATTTCTGTTTCCTATACTACCATACAGGAAGTGGTGTGTTCTGAATCGCCACCATTAACATAGCCATGTCTCAAGTAATTTATACAACAGCAGCCATTTTCATTCTGCTGAAAGGACATCACCTTTAAACACAAATAATCTGCGTGTAGTAACCAGACGCAAACATCCCAAGATATATGTGCAGTTTAAAAAACACTTTAAATATTTTGTTAGCTTCTAATTTCCCAAAATGTATTCCCAGGTCAGATATTAGTTAATAGTCACGTTTAGTTAACTTTGACTAAGTGTTTGTTTTCTGAAAGCGTCAGAAGTTGGTCCAGGCTGCCAATGGCGTCGAGACGCAAGTGATTGACGGGAAGGTCGACATCGAGAATGGAACCTTGCCAGAGGACAAACCCAGCGAGGAGGAGGAAAACATTACTATCTCCCCTTTCCATATCCCAGGTGTGTGCGTTCTCGTGTTTAGGTGTGCAATTGTGTACTGGTAGATCAATAAATCCTTATCCCCAGTGGGGAAATCAGTGTGTCGCTAGCATAATAAATCCGCCATTGTAAAGATGTATGCAAAGGGAAACAAAGCCACCATTTTACCAATTGACATATTTGTTTTGCTGACATTTCGGTGATATTTCGAATTTCTTTGTATAGTCCTTTTTGTGTGTCACTATTTGTTAATTGTCTTCACGCAAGCTCGAGCGCTTCATTAGCTTTTAGTTTTATGTCGGCGGGCGCAGTTTCGCCGCTTTCAAAATGGTCGTTCACTTCAAACGCCTGGTTGCCCTTCCTCAGCTGCATGCCGACTAATGATCATTCTCTTGGACAGCTCTGAACATGGCTGCCCTTTCATCTGTCACAGCCTATTGACATAGAAGCAATGTGAATCTGACTGCATAACAAACCGGTCCATCACAGTGCATCATCAGGACTGTTGCATTGCCTTTGGTGTGACTCTTTAAAGATGAGCTGTTTTTGTCGACTAGCATTAATAACACATAAACTGTGTGTGTGTTGGTGGTCACAGCGGGCATCGGCAGCAAGACAAAGTGGCTGATCTCCTGGCCACTGCTCCTCGTCCTGTTCTTCACCATACCCAACTGTGGCAAGCCTCGCTGGGAGAGGTTCTTCATGCTCTCCTTCATCCTGTCCACAATCTGGATCGCAGTCTTCTCCTACTTCATGGTCTGGATGGTGAGGCGATGGAGACTATTTTTGAAAGCTCCAATTAAATGTCCCAGGTCGTGTGAATATGATCAGATGTAAAAGGTATAACAGTGACAAAGTGACTATAAGGCTAGTTGCATAGAGATATTACCCAAGATGCAGCATACCATGGTATAATGACAGGACAGGAAGAGACAGAGCACACACAGTCAGCTGGTCTAGGGAAACGCCCCATATCAGAAATGGGCATGTTTTATACAGGAGAGAACTGGGGGCTGGCACTGTCTTACGTTCTATTGGCTAATTTATGTTGATAAGGGAAAGTCTCACTCATAGAGGTGAGTGAATAAAGATACAGAAGTCTTGCATCGGCCCCCTGCAGTGTGTCCCGCACTGGATCTTGGCCATCTGTCAGACTAACAGACCTGAGAGGTAATACTGTGTTGGGGGCTTGTGTTTTAAGGAAGTTACAACAAAGGCTTGGCTGAATGCAAATGGAGGGAAACACCTTAAATGTATATTGGAGGACGGGAGGGCTTGCTGTAAGGTCTAAAGGCTTGTCTGGTCTGAATGAATTGGCTGCCCCCAATTCTTCTGGGGGAGAGAATACATCAATTAGTCTGGGGAATAAATTGTGGCCTTCATTTAGTCTTACTAGAAATCTGCTGTGATATGAAGATGAATGATTAGTAGATATAAGGGCTTATCTTTAATAATAACATAATTAATATAGGTCATAAGGTCCAGCCAGTCATTCGAATCCACCAGTGGTTGTGCACAAACTCAATGAGGGGGAAAAAACAAGAGGGGAGTGGGTCTTTTAAAAGTGTGGCTTATAATGCATCGTTTGAAACCACGAACAACAGTAGCACATACTGTAATAAAATACCATTATTTATCCTTGGCAATTATAGTAAATGCTGCATATCAAATCGCTCTTCTGACAAATGTGTGGGTCTCCTCTAATGGTCTGGGAAGGACCTTACGCCATATTGTGCATTTGACATGAATTTCTCTCCCGGACGCCATGTCTAACTGCTTGCGCGCGCTTTCATGAATGAGTTAAAGTGCCCTTCCCACTCTCTGTGCCATTAGGTAACCATCATCGGCTACACTCTGGGTATCCCTGACGTCATCATGGGGATCACCTTCTTGGCCGCCGGCACCAGTGTTCCAGACTGTATCGCCAGCCTCATTGTTGCCCGGCAAGGTATGACTTCGCTGTTGTTGCTCATGCGTCAAATGACGCGTCGAGCGCGGTGCCTGAGATGAGCGCCAAAGCCAGAGGTCTCAGAGAGGCAGAAGTCTCTCGTTGTACGCAGCGTACCGTATGTAAGCTAGCTCACTGCTGCTTCAAGTTACAAGAATGGCTCTTGTCCTCTGTCTGTCCCAGGCCTTGGCGATATGGCGGTCTCCAACACTATTGGTAGTAACGTGTTTGATATCCTGGTAGGCCTTGGTGTTCCCTGGGCTCTGCAGACCATGTGTATTCACTATGGATCAGAGGTACAGTGTGACTTGCTGTATTAGCTTTGGCCCTCACTGGAGGTTTTCCTGCACTGCTAATGTGTTAGCATGTGTTTAAATGTGTTTTGCGTGCGTGCGCGCGCGCATGTCTCTTGTGAACCGGCCGATGTTGACTGAGATCTAAAGC
The DNA here is from genome assembly GCA_027564835.1 of Typhlichthys subterraneus. Classification (NCBI taxonomy): domain Eukaryota; kingdom Metazoa; phylum Chordata; class Actinopteri; order Percopsiformes; family Amblyopsidae; genus Typhlichthys; species Typhlichthys subterraneus. The sequence continues at coordinate 871,870 of JAODUH010000017.1, forward strand.
CAGTTAAAGCTCTATTTAGATGGCAGCTTTATTTAGATGGCAGCTTTGGTAGCGGTCGCTTTACAAAAAACATTTGGAACCTGAAGCCAAATCAATGACCTTCCCCTCCCCTCATGTCTTCCTGTTTGCCCGTCCATCCTCGTTAACTCTCTCTCTCTCTCCGTGTGCCCCGGGTAGGTAATGATCAACAGCCGGGGTCTGGTCTACTCTGTGGTGCTTCTCCTGGGCTCAGTGGCTCTGACGGTGAGCAAGCTCTGTCTCTCTGGCCTGTAGCATGTTGAACATCAGGGCGCCAGCGAGCTTCCCCTTGATCGCTGTGCTTACCACTGCATCGTGTGGACCTTCCTGTAGTGTAACATCAGTGCTTATTCAAGCAGACCATTTCACACTGTCAGGGTAGAACATTTATAATTCCCAACAAAATGCAGCTTATAAACTATGTCCTCTGCCTTTTACCGGACAGCGTAATATAGGGCTGCTCGAGTATGGGGAAAATAATAATCATCATTATTTTGATCAATTTTGAAATCACGATTATTTAATGATTACTCATTGACTTTGAAAAGATGTTGCCTTTACTGCACCAAAAAGCAAACAAATGAACAGTGAAAGTTTTATCTATTACATTGTTTCTTAATTGTTAGGAGCTGAAATTTAAATCCCGAATAAAATGTGATTAAATGCACAGCCCTAGCTAGATACTATATCAACATAATAGACCATTTTCCCTTTGATCGCAGGGTAAATGTAAAGATGTAGCTAGGTTGATTAGCTGCGGCAGTTTGATGCCACAACCCGTGTCGTTCTCCCGATAGCGGTCTCCTAACGCGTTGCCATGTGTTCCCATGTTGTCATGCGCAGGTGGGTGGCATCCACCTGAACAAGTGGCGTCTGGACGTGAAGCTGGGAATCTACGTGTTGGTCCTCTACGCTGTGTTCCTCTGCTTCTCCATCATGATCGAGTACAACGTCTTCACCTTCGTCAACCTGCCCATGTGCATGGAGGACTAGCGAAACCGAAACATCCCCTAATAACGCCGCAACTTCCAGTCCCTCGCCCAGAAACGCCCACATCTTGAGACTTCACTTTTCCCCTCCCCACTCTTACGTTGCCCACAATACAGAACTACATTTCCCAAGAGGCAGTGTGCTGAATGAGCGGGCTACATTCCGCGTGTCTAGTTGGCTCAGACTGATGCCACCCCCTCCCCAGTGTTACAGTTGGTGTGTGAGCTCGGAAAAAACCTCTCCCAATCTCCAGCATGGCTTTTAGGTGTAGGTGCTGGGGGTCTTCTAGTGTCACCGGGGCCTCCCTGTGGACTTGTAGTGGTCAGTTTATACTACAATCCCCCATGTCTGCCAGGAATGGAACTGTATGACACAGATGATTTAATTTCATACCACGAACCTCAAACTGAACCCTTGCCCCAACTAACCCGCCCCTCATGAAGTAAGTCTTAATAGAATACTGGATTAAGCCAGCACCCAAAGAGAAATGTACTCGCTCCACGCAAACCCTCCTTCCCATCCCAACCTTGTACCCCTGGAGGACAAACTCCCTGGCAGCTCCTGTCCTCTGGACCTGACCTATAGCGTACCCTATCCAGCATGGCCTTCACGGCAGGCGCACGCACCACTCTAATCCCAATCTCCTTGTTCTTCTTTGAGAACTGACATTTGAAATGTATTTAATTATTTTTTATGTGGAGATTTTTTTTGTCAAAACGCGCCGCAGTCCATAACGCCTGAGGCGACTGAGGCCGTTAAAACGCATAAGGAGCACTGCACAATGAACACTTGTATAACATGTTGGCACTTATTTTCTTTTCAAAATGAAGTTCTGAGCCGTCGACGGAGGCGCAAGCTTGTTACGATCACAGGTCATTGCCTGTTTTTTTGTTTTTGTCTTTCATTGAATCCAATTGCACATGGAAATGCTTTTTCTCGCTTCGTGCTGTATGGGCATTTGTCGACATTACCTTTGGTCCTCTTTAATAGGATTTATTATGGATCACATTCCCTCTCCATGCACACCCAGGGCGGGAGAAAAACTAAAGAATATATCTTTATTTTTATTTATTTTTTTGGTCATGGAAACGCATGGCCACACCTTCAGTGTGGAGGTACTTGTAAAAATAACATTTAAAAGACAATGTCCTCTAATAACTGGACCGTTCCCATCATTGACTGACCGCTATAGCGCCCACTGGCCACCAGTGGGCAATGCAACCACACCTTCCCTTCCCACACCTTCCCTGCACCACCTCCATCCGCTCAAACCACCTGATGTGTGCATGGCAGGGGGGGTCAACCGCACGGCCGGCGGTCATCAGGGAAACTCGGCGCTCGCCGGCATCTGGGGGAAGGCAGCGATGGCAGGTGTTGTTTTTTTCTTCTTATTTTCCCCCTCCCCAACTGGATTTTGAATTGACATGTAGATATTGCACTTTAACAACCGTCCTCTCATTCTGGATCGACTAGTGCTTCCTGCTGTGTGTGTGGTGTCGGTGTACGTGTCTGTGCGTGTGTGAGTGAAAGGAAACGCGTGTGTTTGTTTCGTGTGTGTGTTCATTACAGGCCCGTGCTCAAACACCGCGGGCTCCTCGGCTCTTCTCTACAACTGGAACCCTCTCGACTTTGAGCACACACCCGTCTCTCTCTACGCGGTGCATACTGGGACATGGAATGTTGCTCCTCTGCAGCACAACTAACGCTGGGGTTGGGGGTGGGTGGTGGGGGACATCCGGGGACGTCTCCCCCTTCGCTTCCTTCCCCGGCCCGCTTTTCCCAAAACTTTGGCAGCTACGACGCAACACTGCGATCCAGGCGTTCGACAAAGATGCAAAAAAAAAAGTCCCTGTGAATCTGAGGTGCGGAAAACCCTAGCCTGTCTCCCGAGAGGAGGGTGTGCGTGCGTGCGCGCACCATGTCTAATAGACAGCTGCCATCAGGTTGTTATATATGCAATCTCAATGTAAGGAGTTCTATATGACTAGGCCAGGTTGCCATAACATTAGGGATGGGGGGGGGAAATACTGTGTGTAGTTTGTTTGTGAGCTCACAGGTGTGCAGGCATGATGTCTGAGGAACTGAGGCCAAGCAGGGTGCCCCCACAACCCCCGGCTCACCACTGGGCCAGAGGTGCAGTACCAACCTCCTGCTGTGCCCCCCTTTGACACAAGGGCATTACTCTCCAACTCTCTTAAGGAGCAGCAGGGCGGATTCTGGCTGTGTGGGGAATGCAGGCTCCCTCTAGTGCCCTCGGGACTTGATCACGTTCAGGAGAGGAGCCTCGACAGACTGGAGCAGACTCTTCTTATTGTGGGGGTGGGCTAAGCTGCTATCCCGCTGGGGTTCAACCAGCTGTGGTCTCTTCTGAGAGGAGGCGACCACACAGGTCAAGGCAGACTGCCCAAAACCCTTCCCCAACCATGTTCCACCCACTTATCTGGTCGACGCTCTTCGACTGAATGCCCCGCCCCCTCACCACTTAAACGGTGAGGACGTTCTCTCTCTACTAGTGCCATTCTGATTTACTGTCGTTTGAATGAGTGCCATTTACCAATGGGTTTTGTACATCCGATTCTATTTAGTTGACTTTGACATGCGTGTTGGTTTTGGGTTGGGTTCCTGGTTTGGCAGTAGGCTACTCCATGTAAGTTGATTCAGATTGTTTTTGTAAGGGTTTGTAGGCGGGGCTAGACTTGTCCTGGCAGCCTATCGGCGGTGATAACAGGAGGTGACAGCCTCCTGGTGTACAACCTCACCGTGGTCTCTTCCACCCTGTGACTTTTTAACAACCGTACAATTCAGATGCCACGCGTTGTCGTAGCACCGCGTACGTCCAGACGGTACAAAAAACGAGCGCACCTACTGTACAGTTGACATTGACTACTGAACACGGGAGAGGAACTGTATGCATTTCTCTTGAATGAATGCGACCTGATGCACTGTGAGCTCAATGTGACGTGGGAGTTGTTTGTCAAGATAAATTATAAAAGAAATTGTATAATTCTATTTAATGTAAAGTTAGTCAATATGAAACATTACCGAGGACATCTGTATAACTTATATGAATGTATTGTCTTGCTATACTGGACATATCCAACTGATGCATTTTACTGTAAAGCAATAATGTGGGGAAAAAATAAATGACAAAATACCTGTATGTTTGTCTCATGTTCTTGGAAGGATGGAACATGCATAAATGAAATGAAGCCATGTGTTGTCTGTGCTTTATATAAATAATTGGTTTACAATATATTTATAGTCCGATAAAGTAATTCGCAATGACGTGTAGCATTTTATATCCTTTTTGGAAGTATTTTCTTAATGTAGGCCATATCTACCTTGGCGCTTACAAGCCTAAATCAAGTTTATAGGCTCACGTTTGTGTGATGGGGATTAGGCCTTTAAGGTCAATGATTTAATGGTGAATGCCATGATGTGGAGGTAACTACCTCTTAGGACTATTGTCTGAATTGACATCCCGTGAAACAGATTAATCAGCCAATATTTTCAGGGGCATTAATATTGAATTGAACACCCTCAGTGATTGCTTTAATGCTATCACTGAAGGACATTCTGACTTGCCATTCCATTGGTAGGCTAATTCTTAAAGTGCCCATGCAGCAAAACAGGTGTTCAGGGGTAAGGAAAATACTGACTGCTCATCTTGCAATTCTAGCTAATAGGCTACTGATTTTATTTTCCTGTTAAGGGTTCTGCGTGTTGGGCTTCTGTTGTAGGCACATTTTAGTAGCCATATATAGTAGCTGATGATTAAAAGATGACTACAATAAAACTATAGAAATTATTTATTCAAATATTAATTTCACAATCTACATAAATTGTTACATTCTGAAAAGTGCAGATGTTAGATTCAGATCAAGTAAATTGTATAGCTTGTGGGTTTTCTATTTCAGAGATTTGAAAGGGCATAGTGATAATGTCAGACAGTTAGGCTATAATCAAAACACGAGCTAATCTTGTGTCTGACTGTCCTCTAAAACATTAGACCAGACTTACTTGATATTCAAAGGAAATGTGTGGAGACAGCAGAACAAGCACATCCTGGTTTACAGTAAACATGAATTATTATATTTCTTTCACCAGCAGGGGGCACTGTGGCAACATGATTCTCTTCTAGGAGTAAAGTTATGAAAAGAAGCCATAAGTTAACATAAAGCTGCTCTTACCAAAATAAGATAGTAAGTTAGGGAAAAAAGCAATAAAATAATGATTGAGAGATATATAATAATGTGCATGCCTGTGGAAAGCCATCTAAACATTGATGTATACGTACGTGTACACACACAAACACACCCCCCCTTCATGTTCTATGAAACCACTAGCCATGCAGTAAAACCATCTGGACTGGCCAGCATGGACCACAAAGCTACGGTGGCCTAATGAGCCAACCTCTGGGTTAACAAGCTACTGTCTCAGTTATGATCTTTTGCACTGATGAATGCCTTCTCCCTGCCCCAACAAGCTCCCTCTATTGGAAGTATCTCTCCCCACCACTGACTAATCCCTGCCACCACCAAGTTGTTTTGCCACATTTGGAGATAAAAACCCACAGTAGGCCTAATCCTGCTTTGAAGAAGAAGAAAAAAAACATGTTTATCTGCTGGCCCACCACCCCCACAACAGCTTTTTTGGACATTTTGTTCTTTGTTTGTTCCAGCTTTTTTGACACCAACCCACTGTTCGGGTAAATTGCTGTGCAACAGTGATACGAGGCTAAGATATCCGTTAATGCTATCTTTCTTGAGGGCATTTTGTTTGCATGTACATTATGTATGGAAATGTGTGCAATACCTGTTTTATTATTTTGTTAATATGAAATATTCTGAAGTTGTACCCAAACAGCGTTTGACCCAATTCAGATATATTTCATTACAGTTGACCTTTCACTGGTATTTAAACTTACTATAGAAACTTTTTAATTAGATAATGATAATAAAAAAATAGACTTGTGGGGATTGTAACTCTTGGTGCCAGTGATGTGTATTTTAATGGATAGACCTAAATCACATTACCACAGGGAATTGTAAGTCCACGGAGGTTAACGTTAACCAATACACATTTACTTGTTTTTCTGTTTCCAGACTTTCCACATAGCCTGAAAAGAATGTGGTGCAGTTGTTTGAACCTTTCATGTATGTCCCAAATCCATACTCAAGAAAACAAATACAGCTGCTAATGAATGATTATTTATCTGAACATATTCTGCTACATGCATAGCAAAACTCTATTCACTATGAAACTGAAATGAAGCTGTAAACATTCTCTGTAAAGCAATAAAATACTTAGTTTAAATAGTCCCTTTAATGGTTTCATTGCTCAACATCTATCATTTGGGTACCAATACAAACACATTAGTGTTGGATCTAGTCCAAGGCTTACATTTAGAATGAAAACCTAGAATCAAATCTTCCTGGATTTAAGTACATCTCAGTACGTATAGGCATAGGCTACTATGATCAAACAGCAGCCTGGTTGGCTACATGTTACATACATTTTTATTTAACCAATGTAAAGTTTAAACCATTTCATCTGTTGGCCTTTAAGGGAGGTAGATGTTTGAATATTTTATCATGATCACGTATACCAAGATCCATCCATCCATCCATCCTCATCCGCTTATCCAGAGTCGGTCGCGGGGGTAGCAGCTCCAGCAGGGGACCCCAAACCTCCCTTTCCCAAGTCACATTGGAAAGCTCTGAGTGGGGGATCCCGAGGCGTTCCCAGGCCAGTGTGGAGACATAATCTCTCCACCTAGTCCTGGGTCTTCCCCGAAGCCTCCTCCCAGCTGGACGTGCCTGGAACACCTCCCAAGGGA
>JAODUH010000017.1:878816-898017 GCA_027564835.1 Typhlichthys subterraneus
TATATATATATATATATATATATATATAATGTCTGTTTCAAATGCTAGCGTTTCCAATCTCAAGAAAGATGTCATTACCGTATTTTAGACATTCAAGTATGCAAATATTACAGTTGCAGTTTTCTATTATGACATTTTGTTGCCACCCTTGCAGGACAGTCTTCATTTGTGCAGTTCAGGAAACACACCGTTCTTAGTGTGTAGGTCAGCCAATAATAAATCACAAAGTTCTTTATGGAAAGGACCAAATTTGCACATTAGGTTCCCCTCCATTATCCCGGTACACTCCCTGAGTTGAGGCAAATTGACCTGATTTTAGAATCATAAAGTCCCTTGTCACTATCATGCTGACAGTTGTAGTTAATGGACTGGGCAGTTGAGGTATCTGAGATCAGCTGGGCTGTTAAGGCCAGCAGTTAACCTTTCACGTTCAACTAGAGAAAAGTGACTCTCATAGCATGTCAGTTCTCACCTGCGCCATAAAATGAGGGTCAGTTAATAAATGTCTGTGGAAACACGAGGTTGATGTTATATTTGATAGATGGTCCAAGGCTAGTGTAGACAAGCCCACCATTAGAACAAAGAGTTAGTGGGAAGGCGGTAATAAGAACAGAGGAAAATAGGAGGCCAATTTGCAAGAGGTTCATTCATTTTTATCACATTTTAAAGAGATGAAAATCACTGCTACCTTTCACAAAAGTGATAGCCTAAGGGGATTAGAAAATTAAAGATTGCGTCTGTCCGCTAGCTACTTTGACTCTATATTTATGTACTCTTTAGTTCCATTCGCACAAGAATTGGAGCAAATGGAGTCATTTTAATCAGGTTTCAGGTGGAGCATGTGCACCACGAACATGCCAGACATCCATAATGAAATAAAGCATGGTTATTGTTTCAGTGTCAATGTGATGGGGGAAAAACAGCTTTGACATGCCTTCCTGTACTTATACTTTTATTAAAACATCACTAGCTTCCAAGTAAGAATGTACATATGGTAATCATAATCATAATCATTAGTAATAAACAGAATAACATCAGAGCAATAAGAAAGTCTGCATGTTATTGTATTTTTATGTTATCTTTTGTCAAAATTTCACTTAGGTGATCTGTGAACTCTGACCTCTGCATTGTCCAACTTCAAGGCTAATTGTCAAGGAATGTACAGTACGTCAAAATAATAAAAATAATAATAATTATAATAATATATTTCTTCCCAAATTTTTTTCTCATTTTCAGACAGAATACCCTTGTTTATGTATAATATTTTGCCCACATCTCTCAGTATACCCGTTCCAAAACAACTTGACATTAATTGGCACTTTTTTGTGCACTCACACACAGCACACATCTCATAGATACCCGCAGGTCCACTTTGATGATGGAATTTGAAGATTTACATGGCAGCAGAGTTGGGATTTCAATGAGTGAAATGTACCCATCCAACACACACGCTCGCAAACACAAAAAAACCAACACACCCATACACACTATATAGATATATACTGCACACACACTTGGACCTGTCGTGGATGGCATAGTGCTGAGCTCTGGTCCATTTCGAGCAGACATTTGGTCGTAAAACGTCACACCGGCTAGAGGCAGCAGCTTCCGATAGCTCCTTCCTCAGCAGAACCAGCTGAATGCTTCCTTATGCCACTGAGGCGTTCCCTATGCCCCAGCACCCAGAGGCCCCTATAAGACGGAACACTAATTCTTCCCCTGAAGCGCTCAGTCATTTAGCTCCGGACTTCAAAGGAAATGCCACACATACACTGTCCATAAGTGACCTTTAAAAGGAAAATGGGGAGAACCAATTGTCTATTTCACTCAACAAAATGTCACCCGGATAGTCTATTAATAAAGTTTTAACATTTAAAACATTTTTTTTTCTTCCCTCGTAAACATTTAAAAACACAAGAGCATGATAGAAAAAACAACAAATGTATACTATGCTTTTCTTCGCCGGTGTAGTCTAGCGTGGAGGTCGCTTGGATCATGTCACAGTAGTTTGACGTGGGACGCCGTCGACCCTCGTCATGTGTCGACGGCGTCCTGCGCGGGCGACGGCTCGTGGGGCAAACTGGTGGCGTTGGGCAGAGTCTGGACGTGCCCCACCGAGTTCTGCTGCAGCTCCAGCGCCATGGCGTTCTGCGGATGCGGGAACTCCTTCACCTGCTTGCGGTACTCCAGGAAGGTGGAGGCCTTGGTGGCGATTGCCACCACGTTCTTCCCCACGAAGATGGTGGAGACGCGGCTGTCCTGGAACAGCACCATGTTGACGCCGCGGATGAGGATGGTGACCACGTTGATGGTGACCAGGCTCAACACCGGGTACAACATCATCTTCTGGGGCGCCACATGCTCTCCTTGCATGCTTATCTCGCTCAGAGACACGCACGGCAAGATCAGCAGCAGGATGTAGCAGTAGAAGAACATCAGGCCCTCCGCCCAGATGGGCAGGCCCGTCCGCTGGGGCTCCCACAGGTTGGCCTGGATGTCCAGCAGGTCCAAGAGATCCAGCGCCACCCAGAAGAGACGACCCCTCATGTCCTCCTTCTTGCGGAACGTCCTCACGTACTCCATGCTGTCCAGCGCCACGAGCACAAGGTAGAGGCCCGGCACGCACACCGACAGCAGTAGCGTCAGCGCCTTGCGCGCCACCGTCTCCAGGCTCTTGCGGTCCGCCTTGCAGTTCTGGAAGACGAAGTAGAGCTTGATCTCCAGCACGAAGATGTAGAGGAACCAGAGGATCATGGCGTAGCCGCGGCGCGCCGTGCGCACCTCGGCGCCCACCCACACGGCCACGTAGCGCAGGACGATGAGGAAGCAGACGTCGCCCACCAGCACGATGATGCACACGCCGATCTTCCTGGGGCCCTGGTTTTGCTCCACCAGGTAGGCGTCCATGAAGGCCATGCTGGTCATGATGACGATGGTGGTCAAGCACACGTGGCGTTTGTCTGGGGGCGGCAGCACCATGGCGACGGCCGTCCCGCTGGTTGTCGCCTCCAAGTCCGCGGCTTTCCGCAAAGCGGCGGCGCGGCGGCGGGGTTAAAAGAAGGGTCCGTTTCCCAGCCGACACCGCCGGTATGCTTCAGTGAGCGGGTTGCAAATATGACACGAGGTTTATCAGAGCTCCTCGAGGAGAAAGAGATTCCAGCTGGGTGATAGAGCTCATTGAGGAGGGGAGAGATGTTTAAGGGGGGGAGGGGGGGGGGTAGAGGAGAAGGCCTTGTGGACTCAGCGGGAGAGAAGCTCACTGCTGATTGGCTCGCGGACCGCGCGAACAACAAGAAACGCCACCTCGTGGCTCAGCGCACTTCCATTGATCCGGCCAGCCCCCCTGTGGCAGCTCTAGAGGCGAGGCGCGATTGCTGATGCTGCCACGGTAATCCTGGTACGGTCAAGTGGAGACCGCCTAGCATGCGGGGGAAAGAGGGGAGGGGAGGGGTTCTCAATGGGCGGGGTTTGGAGGCTAATAGCAGACGTGGATTCCGGTATGGCGGCTCAGAACCGTCATCCCCCCCCCCAGTGAGTGCTGCTGCGGCGTGTGTGGCTCCGGACGATGCCTGCAGTGCGCGCACACGTGAATGGGAATGGAGGAGAGCGTGGCGCGGCCTCAGCCAGCCCCGGCTGCCATAAATCACGGAGACAGCGGGGTCAGCGGCCCGCGAGGCCCTGCGTCCCACGCAGGCATCCCCGGGGAGGGACTCGCGCCACGGGCTGAAGATCCATTCTCAGGCTCCCTCTGCAATCCCCCCCCCCACCCACGTGCAAGACACTTCACCGCCTGCAGAGGAATAAAGGAGGAGGAGGGGGAGGTGGGGGAGGGAGGGAGGAAGATGAGGAGAAAGAGACCTGTCAGCACTCCTGGGCTATATAACACAGGTTTCATTGCCAGTGACCTCCCACGTCAAAGGGGGAAGCCAAGTAACGCGTGTCAGCACGGCTCAGATGTAGCTCCCATTCCTCGCCAGTTAGAAGGATCACACGCTAATGACTTCTTATTGATCTTAATGCCTGCCGTTATAAGACACCTACGTTACCACAAAATTGAGTCTGATGTGAATGTTGGGAAATGGAGTTTGTACCATTAACGGTTTTAGACAAAAGTTTTAAACGTATTTTAAACGTGGCTCATGAGGGAGCTGACTGCGTGCGCAGCACTTTGGTTTTCTATCAATGTGGCTTTTCATTTTCGTCAGAAGATCCTGTGGATTGGGGATAACAATGGAGGAGGACACATATGGCAAACACTCCAAATTGATTCCAGGAGAATGTCATTATAACATGCAATAGAATTTATATTGCATTATTGTTATGCACTGCTGATAAATGTCACGCATCTTCAAAGAATGCGAGGAAGCAGCTTATTTCAAAACACAATTTGTCTTCTTCAGGCCGTCACAAACACCGCTGGAATGTAAAATGCATATAAACGGGCTTGAAACAGGCTGCTCTTTAACATTTTGCCTGCATCACCCTCCTCAATTACAGCGTATCGGTTCCCTTATAATGATGTTTCAAGGTGTTTCAGATTTGACCTGATTAGCATTCAAGGTGATGTGTGTGCTGAAGCGTATGACGGGTACTGGTCAGGGGGCCTCTCGTCAACAGTCAGCTCCGACATTTAGATCACTTTATTAAAACACTAAATGCAGGGCCGGCACTTAACATTACCAGCAGGAACCTTGTGCACATATAACAAACCACGTCCTGATATTAGCAGGTGTGGAAAGCGAAAACACACTAATTGAGCAGACATGTCTTTGTTAACTCAAGTTCAGTGGCCTTCATGCTTGCTGCCATCAAGCTCAGCAGATACAAGGGGTTTATCTGCCTTTCTGATCGGTTCTGCTCAATATTATTGTGTTCTGTCTGTCGGTTGGACTCTTTCAGGCAGAGCACAAATAAATCACATTACTGTTTCTGTCAACTCGGTTACCAAGCCAATCAAGATATGGATGTCTCATCTGGAGTAGCTTGGCAGGGCTCCTAGATGCTAGTTTGCTAGTTTAACAGACGCAAGCTGCCTGTCGAAACCATCTCTATTTAGCACTTCCAGAATCATTTAGGTTCTACAGCAAACAGTAGTGGATGTTTTGCTTTGCCTTCTGCCAGGCTATCCTTTAGTTGTTTTAATTGTTCAGTGGAACAGGGTGAAAGCAAAAAGGAAACATTGAAGGACAAAGGAGGGACTTCTCAGGTGGGATTCTAGGCTAGCATGCTAGAAGCTTCAAAGCTGTTTGGACATAACCACTCGACTATCTTTGGCCACGCAATAGTCTACCTTGAGAGAAATGTTTTCAAAGTACAAAAAGTAATATTGCAACTGCACAATACCATTCATCATATAATTCTGCTAGTTTGACAACTTTCCAATACTCAACTCAATGTTGTTAGTCTTAAAAAATATCTAGTTAAAAATAGATTGGAGCATTATGAAAGAATATACTGTACACAAGAGACACAAGTCTTTTTCAGAATTTATTTCGATAAACAATTATGTAGAAAACTTTTCTCTAACCCTTTCCCAAACACAAAATAAAATATTTTGTAAGACACTCGAGACACTTTTTAAAATGCACTCAAGGTTTAATTTCTGTATTTTATTATGAATAAATTGAAGACCTATTTTCACTTTTGTTTTGTTCGGGCATGATTATGTGTTTGTTTGTACATTTTTTCAGATTTAAATGAAGAGCTAGTAAAGAGCTAGTGCGAATTTATTTGTCATAAGGGACATAGCTGCAAATAGATTAATAGTGATTTTCTGATGAATTTTATGATGATTGACAAAACATTAACGATTTTACCAATTAAGAAGCAACTATTAAAATAATGCTACAACAACAAACAAAAAGCCAGATTTAGTAGGCTATGTGATGCTGGAAGTAGATAAAAAAAGTGCCCTTAGTGTCATTTTATATTAAGGCCTGTCACAGGATATCCAGATGAGAGTCATTTGTAAGCCTAGCGTGGATTTGAATGTTTAAAACCTATTATGCAGAACAGGAACTAAGTAAGAGATTACATTTATAAGATGGTGATTAATTGACTGATTAGCAGGATGCTGTGGCTCATTAACATGCTATAAGGAAGAATGTTCCCACATATATATCATATCATCATGTACATGCCATGAATTATCAAAGAGTTTCAGATTGTTTCCCTAATTAAGGGATTACAGTTGTCTTGATGATACTGAGTACCACTAAATTGGACGTCTTGGGCCCTTTAGGAATTATGACTTTAACTGTGGCATGTAGATCCTGAGATGTCATTGAGGCCGACTTGGCGCTACATCGGGCCTCTGTTTAAAAGAGTTAAAGGCTGATCGACTTTGACAGTAATAGATAATTTTTAATCTTCTCTGTCAAATGCACTAGAAATGTGTCTCTGTCAGCGTAAAGGGGTGGATAGAAATGGCATCACTCTGTTTTGCATATCCCTCGTATTAAACATTTATATTGTGTAACTCGGCTGTAGATTAGCGCAGAGTTTCACTGCAGCGTTAGCATAAAAGAGCACTACTGCTGCATATGCTATCTGACAGCTAAGGCCACTATCTAATCTCATCTGTCGTCACAGCTTCCCAACATTGCTTTAATTGTAATACTGTATCGTATGTGTATTGACACAGTAAGCCAATCAAGGAGGTGAATCAAGGAGGCATTACAAAGAAAACTATGTAGTGGTAAATGATTGTTGGGTCTGTGGCTCCTCTGGCCATTGTCTGTTAAAAGCCAGACGTTCTTGTCAGGCAGTTGTGTCAGGCCAGTGGTTGTCCCCAGGGTCCCTTTATAGATCACAACAAGGAGAGAGTTTGCGGCTACAAGTGGCATTAACACCACTACAGTATAGTTTGTGTTGTTTTGCCAACTGCTGTAAAACACAAGTGGTGAAACCAAGGCAAGCCGTGTAGAACATGGTAGATAACGATCCCGGTAGAGCACAACATTACTGCTAGAGTTGTTTACCCACCATTTTATAGCTAGCGGGGCGAAGAAAAAGAATAAAAGAAAACTTTAATCAACTCCCAAAACAAAATGAAAGCATTTAGGATGTTGAAACGGACCACATCTCGTCTGCAAGTTGTTCTTTTGTAGACGCTTAAAAGCAGCTTTTATTTTCATACATTTACAAAAGTCCCAATGCTGTCTCTAGACTGGTGTTTGTCTCTTGCAGTACAACACATCAGCGCTCAAGAGCAGCATTTTTACTTTCAACCCCATCCCCACCGTCCAAACAGTGGATGGTACTCTATGTTCTATTCTATGATTCTGTAGGCTCATAGGAGATCTGAAATGCTTTTATTATGCATTCACTCTATGGCATTCATCTCCTGTCTCCCTTCACACCTGTTCTCCCCTATTCCTGCTCCAACGCCTCAAGGATGATCATGTGTTAGTCTCTGTATCAGCACCGCTGGAGTGGGACAGCTCCGGTCTCTGGAGCGGTCCGTTTTGCCCAATATTTATGTCAGGTTGTCTTCATTAGAGCCAGAATGAGATCCATATGCCGCCTTGGCTCCACGCCACCTGCATCATCTCTGCAGGTGTTCTGCACTGTCCTTTGTGAAACATTCAGCGCTCCACTAGTTTCAGGAGAGGCGACAGATTGCATTGAATTCACCCGGCGGCACAGCTCGGCACGAGTTACCGGCCGCACGCACAGGCATTCGCCAGCCGGCTCTCCTCTCTCACACTCCCGTCTCGCGGCAGGCGAAGGTTGCTGACAGGATTGCAATCTGCAGGTCACGTCTTTATCCCATCCATCACATGCCTGCTAGCATGCTAGCCTAACCACATGCTGAACCCTAGCGGGCTATTACAATCCCTAAATCCCTGAATACATGTTAATACAAGTCTGACTGTAAGTTCCCTGCTGGGACAAATAGCCAAACTGCCTGTATTCAAAGATGACTGCTTTATTGCCCATAATAGCATTGATTTATCTACTGTACGTGACATTTCTTTCTCATGTAGTATTTCTGATTCAGTACACTTCTTACTGGAGCACACAGCTTTGTTTCGCAATGAATATTAATTTACAATGTGTATTAATTTAATGGCTTGGGTTAGAGTGTCGACATTCTAGACTCTTTCGGGTTTTGCATTTTGATGTGTTTTTGGGTTAGGGCATTAGAACCCAACTCAAGTCAAAGACACTTAATTATACGAAGACAAAATTACCCACACCACAGTGCTCTGTGTTTAGCTACCACACTATGATCTTCCCATTCTTTCCTCTAGTCCTACTCTGTTGTGGTGTTATCCCTGCATAATTTACTCATAATTGCATCCGAGTTTGTGCTGGGTTAGAATACTGAGCGGGATCTGAGACTGCGGAGAGGGCAGCATTTTGTGGCGGTGGCTAAGCTCATTTCATCCCCCATTATGGCTGATTAAGGCTGATCCTTACTCTACTGCGCCCTGCCACATTGTGCGCATGATAGGCACCGAGGGGTTCATTTCACCACACGACTGTAGCAAATGGCGACCATATTCCGTCTGCGCTTTTAACTAGGGGTGGCAGTTCGAACGCAATCCAAACCCATTACAGCGAGCATGCGTGAGTACAGCCACTGTTCAGCTATATATGAAATGCGAGACGTGCTTTTCTCCCAACATGGGGCTGAGAAGTGGATAGGGAAGGGTGGGGGGGGGGGTCTTTTCAACATGACAGACATGTCTTTCTCACCCTTGCCAACTCTCAAACGACCATAATGTGCGCCACGTAAATCAAAGTGAATCCTTTATTCGCAAAGCAGTGGAATGGATCAAAGGTACCATGCCACAGTGAGTCGCCATCAAAGACAAGAACAGCCCCCTGACATCCTCTGCCAGCAGTCACTTGCACAGGGGGTCCTAAAGATGACTCCCAATCTATACCCGCACATACGGCAGGGCAGATATTCTGACCAGGAACAGCCTTTAATATTTTCCTCTATCAGTATGCTGTATAATGTATGTTATGTGGTTCACAAAAGTGCACTTAATGTGTTTTAATTAATAGTGTAGTAGTACTACTGTAGGTAACAAGACTATATGCCTTGTTAGGTTTTTGTCAAACAATACTAATAGCCTCAGCCTCATGGTGTTAGCGCCTGTTTTAGGCATCAACAAATATGAGGAGATGCGTAAGGAGAGAGTGAGTACCTATTCCGTTGTATGAAATGTATTGAAATGTATTGATGTTTATTGTATTGACATGTATGAAAACTGCGATGCAAAGCGCAAGTCGGTTTTGCTGTGAAAATGCTCTGCCTCTGAAAATCAGATGTTATCCCAGTTAGCATGTTTCTTTGAGCAGGGGAAGCGAGCAAAGGCAAGATTCATCCGTGGAAGACCAAAACACAGGCCATGGACCTACGTACTGAAAGATTTGATTGCTTGTGCGGTGTTAAAATAAATGTTTATTACACTTCTTTCATTAAAATTGTATAGTCACCCAAACATAATTATTTTGGGGTAGAATTACGGCCGTTATCTCTAGGTTTGACGATAGATATAGACAAGTAGGCTATTTACAGTATATATAGGTCTACTTCATGATCGTTAAACTTGTTTTCTGGCCTGTCGTGTCTGCTTTAGATGGCGGTCAGCCGCAAGTTAAGTACAGCCAACGTAAAATACGATGGCACAGCGTGTGCTATCTGCGGTCTGGCTGCGCTCACTTTTACGTTGTGACGCTGACAGAAATAGCATTTAGTAAGAACATGAATATAATGGAGAGCGAGAGATAGCCAGTGAGGGTTTTGATTTACTGATTTACTGATACGGTGTAATAATTATGACTCGTTGTCATGAAGTAAAAGATAATAAAGGCCTATATTGGTTTAGTATTATCCCTTTACATTGCAGCTTTAGAGCAAAGTAAGGACAAGGCCTTGTGCAGATGAAGCTATATTGGCTTTGTTTTGGAGGGAATTCATTCAGAAAGGAGGCCAGGGTAAAACGAGACACTCTAGCTCGCCATGGCAACATTCTGTATTCCTTCAAAGAGGACATTTACAAATGTCTTCACTTCTGCAGTTACACTTAACACCCCAAAGCACGTAAGTGCTTTTCAGACAGATGAGATCGGCCCATCTCGGTTTCTGCTTAAAACACCCCATTCATATTATTTTTGTATAATTGAGGATCACAAAAGAGAAAAAAAATGGATAGCAGTGATTACCGTAGCAAGCCAGCTCACCACACACACACACGCACACAAGCGAGCGCACACTTAGCTCGACACAGTAATGCTTAATCTCATGCGTTCCCTATGCATGACCTTAACTGTAATATCGACATCCCCTCACAGTATTCACTCTGATATTCATTCCTTTAATGATAATTTGGAGCCGCGATCAAGGGACACGGGTGATTTTTATCCTCTGGTTTTACAGGGAGATCCATTTAATCTTCGTGTCAATAAACGCTCCTGTCTCACTTCTTCACTGGCCTGTTCTGCAGCGTCTAGCAGTTTCTTCTATCTTGCTCTATGCTGTTGCTTTTATATTTTCTCTAATCTGGCCTCCCGGGGGGAGGTGGTGGGGTCCCATACCTCATTCCAGTCACGGCACCTCCCTCGCCTCTGTCCCCTTTTCCAGTCGAGGGGAGAAAATGAATTCCAAAAGACATCAAAACCTCCTAGGTCCTATTTCTTATACTGTGTGTCTTATCCAATGCGGAAGCATTTCAAATGGAGCATGCAAGATATTAAATGTTAATGTTAAATCTTGAGCGTTGTTTGTAGAGGGGCTCACTCAACCCACCTGGCCAGACTTGATTATTATACTTTCTCTCTTGAACGCCCGTATTGCTACTCCCAATAAGGCAGATGTCTAAAGACAGGTAACTAGCGGAGAGGGCAGTCACCTTCATGTGCTGTCTAAGGAAAAGTAAAGCTAGGTAAGGGCTGTGGTGAGAGAGAGGCAGAGGTTTTCCCGTGGCTCTATGACTGAGTGAAAAGCAAACAAGATTGGATACAGGGGGAAATCCCAAGTGCTAATAGCTAATAGCCCACCATTAAAATTGATAGCTTTGCAGAGACAAAACAATTACGTTATATCACCTCTGTTTTCTAATGGGATTGTGAATGATGGGTGTGAAATTGCAGAAACCCTCCAATTGAACAAGTTATTCAGCTAATATTCAGACTTTATTTTTTACTCAATGCTCACTTGTGTTTCCCTCCCGTCATGCCTCAAACAAGATATGTGACAAGATGTAACAAACCTTTAAACCTTTGTCTCTTGAGCGTGGGTTCTTTGCTCAAGGCGACACCTGCTCTGTATGATAATGAAATGGAAGGAGCTAAAAACTAAACATTTTGATCCGGATTAGTCTATTTAGACTGCTAGACTGTTTATTGGTTGTGTGACTCGCTGAGGACTCGCGACTTCCATGGCAACTGTATCCACTGAGGTGTGGATGGCAAGCAACGAATTTAGTGCATGCATTTCTCCAGAGGCGCTGTAATCCAAATCATGACATCTAATTGGAGTATACTAATTTTGGCAGCATGGAAGTAAACATAATCTTGTCTACATCATAACAGAATGGTTTAGAGCAGATCTGGAAATGCTGGTCTTTCAGGGGCTATACACCAGATTATCAGTGTTTATTACATATATAAATGGCCAGTGGTGCTTACAGTAGTTTTATTATATTTCAAACATGCATTTTGTAGTGCAGTCAGATAGAATGATATTACATTTTGATATGTACTCACTTTGTAATAGCTTTATTCATAGTATACGTTTACAGACGGACAGATGGAAGGGTCAATTCTACCAATTTTGTTGATGTTTATTGACTAATCAGTTATAAACACTTAAAAATGCTGGTAGAATTGATATCCTTAAACCATATAGCCTTTGGGGTTAGCAGTATTAGCTCTCCATTTGTGTATCAACAGTAGAATCTATTGCATCATGAGATACTGTCACCAGTAACTGGTGTCAGCTGGCCCATAAGGTGAGCACAGGGAACTGCTGCGGGTGAACGGGTTCTCCACCCTCTGTGCAATAATTAACTTTATCTTTGCACCGCTTCTCAAAACCCAATTACAGAAAGCGTTACAAGCCGTAAAACAATAATAAACAACAGCCAGTAAGATAAGCAATTAAAATCCCCAGCATGAATCTAATACAAATTCAATAAACAAATTGAATTACATGAGAATGAAAGAGAGAGGTCAAAATAGATAAACGTATGACAAAATGCTTGTCTCTAGAAAAAAAAAAAAAAAACCCTAATTGAAAAGATGATTGAGAACGTTTTAAAGCTGAATAGGCCAGATCTGCTGTGTTTTTAATGATCGCAAGGCTCTGCTTATGAAGTCCCTATGGTGCAGTTTAGCTCAGAGGCTGTTTAGCGGATGGCTGGGGGTGGGTGGTTCTGGTCATGGTGAGTTAAAAGCCAAGCTGATCAATCAACCACCTTAGATGAGAAGATGGAGTCAGTGACAGCCCTTGACGTAGCGTACGGTTCTACACAACACATGACTCACTGGGGCTGTAATGTATACCTCAAGACTTACCATAATAACATATAGTTAACATTATAACATTATGAAGGCTGTGACATGATATTTGCCAATACTAACATTGTGTGTGTACAGTACAGCAAGACATTTCTCAAATAAATTATGTTGTCGTATGTCATTATTTCAGCCTTTAAGAATTCTTTGAAAATCAGCGTTTCCTTGATTTCACCAAATGGCATCCTGCTTCTGGGCTGATCTAATGCCTCCATTGGCATATTCAAAAAACAAAGATGAACTAAGTGTTATCATGAGATGAATCACAAAGGCATCGGTGGCGTGTCTTGGCTACAAACTAGTCAGGCTGTGGCTTCTTTTAGCAATGCAATTCATTAAGACTGCTCCAGGGCAGTGCGGTGAAAATGCACCGTCTCCTGCTGTTTGTTTCATGTCCTCTGACCAGAGAAGCAGGCCCACCCGCTCTCACACGGCTTCCAAGACGGACACGCAACTTAGTTTCTGCTAATTATAGTGTGCGGCGGTCATAAATTATTCTGTGCCCCTTAGCGCTTCCCCCGTCGCCACCATCTCTCTCTGTCTCTCTCTGTAACTGTCGTTTGTACACAGACACAAGCGCAGACACCCACGCTCACTGGCGTTATTCCATTATTTCTCACACTGAGAATTTGAGTTTGAATGCCACATGCAATGAGCTGTCGCACTCCAGCTCAGGTTGGGGGGGTCGAAGAGGGGAGAACAGTAAAAGAGAGCATGGAAAAGCCTGCAGTTCCCCTCTCCCCTGCGGTTAAAGGCCATTCATAAATACTCAGCCGCAACACAGTGCGTCCAATTCCACTCTGTAGACCCTGTGTGTCACAAGGCACTGCATTATCAACGGTGCTGCATTTGAGTGGGCAATGTCAAAATGGATGAGCATAGGCAGAGGTGGTGCAGTGCTAACAAAGAAAAGCTCTGGAGTGTCCCAATTAATCTGCCATGCTCACAGCTCACACAATGAAATATTCTGTCCGGGAAGCCGTGGGATAGAAATATTTATGGTGTGATCTTGTAGAGCTGGATGGGATTCTTTAGTAATATTTGTTATGGGTATGTCACTACGCCAGACAGCCTGTATTCCCTTCATTCTCATTCACGTCATTTATCGAGTAAGCGGTTGCATACAGTATTCATTCGTCACTGTAATAGCCGTTGTAGTGTATAAACGGTATGTCAGTTTGGCTACAAAGGAAAGGTTTGAGCTCACATAGGTCCCCGTTTACAGACCATCGCTTGTGCATGTGAGTGCATGTACTCGATCCAATCAGCTACCTCACATCTGCATAAGCACGATGGCTGTGCGAATTCTGCATATAGTTCCTCTCAACCAAAACATTCCAATGTAAATCAAGGTGAAGTGCTAAAAAGCTATCGAATAACACAATTACAGGTGGCTAACTTATGACAGCGTGTGTAGTCATTTCATATTTTGTCTTTAAACCGTCCAGCTTGTTTTTATACCCTATGTGTCTGTAATTTCTGCACGTCTCTGTTGCTGTGACAACCAAAATTCCCCTCAGGGATCAATAAAGTGTTATGTTATCCTCAAAACTATCACACATTTCATATACCAGTTACTTTGTTGTGATGTTTTAGCTGGGGCATCTCATTATAGGTTTGGCTCTATACCCACCTGACTAAGCGGAAAGCAAAATAACAATTCTGTTGCAGCAAATGCCTTCAAAGGCATCACTAGTAAACTACAGTAGCTGTACAAAATACTTAGAAGGCCCTGTGGCTCTTCTTTTGTGTTACCGTGAGCTCATTGGATCATTTTCTTATGCCATACACATGCCTCTGCTCCTCCAGTGATAGAATCATTCTTGTTGTGTCCAGGAGAGGTTGGTGTGAGGTACACATGGATGAATGGCGATGGCTGTGCACACATAAAAACTACGCTAGATAAAAGAGGTTGATATAGGCGAGGGCATCTGAATGCACAGGTGTGTGTGTGCGTGCACGCAGGTGTAAAGTTAGCATGCTTCTGTCTGTCTCTTGCTAGTCACAAGTGTTAGGCATCCACGAGGGAGAAATGCTCCAATTCTTCCATTTCTCTCCTTGAGAGAGCTCGCAGATTTGTCTTTCTCTGTCCTGCTCTCTTTCCAATTCCTTCTCTCTCTAGTTCGTTCTGTCCTGATTCCTTCCTTCCCATTCCGGAAGGTCTGTTTGACCTGAGCAAAGGTCGGAGACCAGAGACCCCCCTGGTCAACCTTGCATGGTGAAGATGGCGTCCTCTGTTGCCTTCTGCCACGCGTGTGGAATATCAAGGTCGCTTATCTCAAGGTCGTTTAGTCAACTCAAGGCTCCCGCTGTTTGTGTGTTTATGTTGTACGGTGGAAGAGGCAGAATGTGAAGAATGCTACATGCTACATTTGATGAGTGGTGGAGGGGGACGGGGAGTGTATTGTGTAACAGCATGCTTAACAACGCATGCTTAACATCGCGTTTTGGTGCGGAGGCAACCGGATTCCCTGGCACGAAACTCCAGCGTGATATTGAAACGTACGGGTATAATAAAGACCTGTCTCGCCAGAGTGAAAACATTTGCGGCCATTTTCACACACACAGATTTGTGCCGCCGCTGGACTAATTTGCTTTTCAGAAGATTCCACCACTGAAGGTTTTTCATTTTCTCAGCGCCATGCACGGTATAAGCCCCTGGTGTGTATGTGTGTGTTTTTTTGTGTGTGAGTGTCAGCCAAGAATAAGCTTGTTGTTCTTTTGGAAAAAGCCTCCTGACCGGTATATGACTTGAGGCAGGATTTAGTTTCCCTGACAGCAACCCCATCTCCCCCGCACTTCCCCCACTAAGAACTCAGATTTAAGACCCGAGTAGATAACACAAGTTAACATGGCTCAGGTTTGTTCACCATGGTTAAATATGCCTTAGCTTTTCTGTGCTCTCCTGATATATATTATTCAAATGACGGCTCCCTCATATTGGGAATTAGGCCGTAGATGTATCGCCTCATAAATTGGCAGGGCTTGACAACTGTTGGTTTGAGCGCAGCGTTCCGTGATGTATGCCTCCGTCCTGCGTGTCATAATGCACTGTACTCTATCATTATATTACTCTGTTCACAACATAGCGGGCGCAAGCTTGGAGTCACATGGAGATCACACTAGCTATGAATTCTCTGCAGTGCAATCATAGCTAAAGCCTTAAAGCCTGCCAGAAGAACACATATTATTTGCTGCGTGACAATGTCCCAGTAATGTTTAATATCTGCTGTGTGAGTATGACAAGGTACTACATGAATTACTGTGTAGCCTACACTCTCAGTAAAAAAAAACAAAAAACATTTACTTCAGTTGTGTAGGCCTATGACTACAGTATTGTGTGCGTAGATACAGATTTGGAATGGATAAATTACTATATGATTTAAAAATAAAATGATTTTTAAAAATAAAATGCGCAAATAAACGTGCAGACCTGATTAAATGTAAAGTGTAGTGACATTTGAATTATTACACCATTAGATTTACTTTGTAGAATAATTTGCATATTCATGATCTCCTGGCAAATCTGTCACAGCAGATATGCATGTTCCAGTTGTGGCTACATTGCTGCTTACAAGCAAGTAGGCACTCCTTGTGCCCGGCCCGCATCCCCTGTCAGAACCACTGCACATGGTGAACTCATCACTGGTGTTAGCCTTTCTGCTCCTATGTGAATCAAAGTAGCAGCCCATTCTGCTGGAGAGAATGTCTATCTAATACTATCCCTCTGCAGAAAAGACTACAAGTTTCAATAACATACAGCAGCATATACTATACGGTATTCATATTCAGTGTGTGTGTGTGTTTGTGTGTGTGTGTGTGGACACAATATATTACGCACAACAAACTTCTCTCAGAGTTTGTTTCCCTTGGAGCTATACAGTAAAGTCCTGGTGAACATCTGCTTCATTCAGGCCCTTTGTGCCTAAAGAAACACACTCTCACTGGAAACACCGTATGAGAAAGACCACTGTCCTGGGCACAATGAGTAGCTCGGGCTAATTCTGTGCCTCTGTCTTTGTTACACGTCATTACATTTTAAAGGCCCCATTTCATTCAATTTTCTGTTTAATTTCTCTTCAAACTGTCACTTTGGACAAATCTGTCTCCCTTTGAACTGAACATTTTGTTTCATTTAGTGCTGCACATAACCGTGACCTGCTCTAATGTGATTGGCTTTCTGACTAGAAGTGTGCGAATAGGTAGAGACCATTGGTTACAGTCCAGAAATTATGTCACACCTGGAGCAATATCTGACTGGCCTTTTATACACAACTATTTATTCAGTGAGCAGGTTTGCCTAAATGCCATGTTAGACAGATTTCGAAAGTAAAAACAACTGACCTTTAATAAGTTATCACCAGGGACATCGCAATAGATTCATTGATGGTCTAAGCCTTTACTGCGGGGCTGGGGACATGCTCTACCAATAATTATTTTTTAAGTCCCCCAAAAAATCTTAACATCATCTATTTTTAGAAGCTATCAAAATATGGTTATTTGGTCACAGTTTGCTAAAAGCAGATCTGTCTCGAAAATGTAGTTTGTGTTATTTACTGAACTACTGAATAAAGAGTTAAAGGTAAAGTCAGCTATTGCTAGCTAATTGTAAGCTAATAGGGCCTACACTTTTTGTCAAATTCAACCAATTTCTCTTTGCATTTCGCTGTAGCTAACTATTGTCTGTGCGTGTTGGGAAAAAACCTGATACTTCTACAGCCCTGGCTCTGTAAACTGGAAGATAAACAAAGTGGTGAATGCCACTAATTTTTTTTGCTTCACAATGCATTTCGACGTGTGACGCGGCTCCACGGAGGACAGCAGAGCGATACTGTTGATTTGAGCTTGGAGTTAGCAAGAATAACTGATCCTGCCTTTAAGTTAATCGTGTTTCCATCCGTCCAACACCAACATATACTGTATATGCACTATTGCTATACTCCAACCTACTGGAACCATCAAGGCCATCTGCAAATACAATATGCAACTTCAATTCAACACAATCTCACACTGAACACAAGGAACTGTGGGAAAGAGTCCGTGGGGAACAATCCGTTCCCCCCCCCCCCCCCCCCCCCAACTTTTGACAGTTTGGTACAATGTTTAATTTGCCCAGTAAAGTTTTGCGATCTGAAAGAAAATGGCGTGACCATTTTGTGGTGTAACTATACTATTGATTTCCATATTACTGCCTGTCTCATTGTACCTGCCCCTCTTTGTACCTGTCTAATTAGTGATATAGCTCAGGCCCGCTCTGTCATCTCTAATGATTTATAGACTTATGGGCGGGGGGGGGGGATTAATTAATATGAGGCCTGGCGACATCCCTGGTAGACACGTCATTCCACATGTATTTAGTTTAGAAACACGTATGGGAAAATTTGGCCTTCCACATCAACCATATATTTACGCCTGTGTATCGTTAGGCATGTCTCCATCAGAGTGACTCCCGGCACGCTCCCACAGTCAGAGGTCCAAGTGTACATGCCTCACGCCATGCCTGAACAGTAATGTGGGCGGGCGCGTGCCAGAGCAAGCGAGGGACAATGAATGACACTGACATGCAGAACAACTCTCTCTCCCGGGGACTTGGGACTGATGGCTGATAGCAGATGTGCCTCTAATTGCGGAGGGGTTGGAAGCCCTGGATAGTGCGTCTATACCTCCTCTGCCTGCCAGGAAACTAAGCCCCCTCCAGAGCCCCCAATCACGCCTTCTAATTAGAGGCCTTATCTCTGTCAATCAGTGAGCCTTCTGGGCCGCGTCCTCCGGGCACCGCGAGAGGTGGCCGGTGTGGTCACTAGGGATACGGGGGCTTGTGGGTGGGGGGCGAGAGTTGGTAGACCTCAAAGATTAAGGGTTTGAAATGAAAGCGTCAAAGATGTATGTGTGTGTGTGTAATGCACTCTAGGTGGTTGTGATTGAGGTATATGTACTGTTGAACATGATGTCAAATATGATATCAGAACTGCGTCATTCATTACATGATTATAATTAATTATTTCCTATTGCACGCCTTCTCCTCTGTAAGCAATTCATTTGACCAAACTACAATGCATGTTTTTAAAAATCAACTTTGTTTGAGTCACATCTGTGGGGAATGCTATAGCTCAGTTACCCTATTATAGTAAAGGGCCAAATTGTACTTCAAGCATTCCAGTTAATGGATGCCAGATAACCACCATTCATACGGTGATAATGGGTGATCATCACTGCCCAATACCCAGCTGTGGTCATAGATTTCTATTTCAATGGTGATTTGTGAAAATGTACTGTAGCTCTCTACCAGGTAATGGGGAGATTCTACCATAACTGGGTGCACATAAAACTACATAGTAAAATTGTAAAATGTAACAATAATTGATGGATTAGATGTATACACTTGCTGCCTATGATTCAACATTTTATAGCTGCCAGTCCACCAACCCTGTATTCCTGAAAAGTTAAGTACAATTCAAGTAGCCGAAGCTATCGCAGCTAATGGCATTTTGACCCAAATACAATATAGATTACCTGTATTTCAGTTCTTCTTGTTTTTAGTGTTTTATTTATGTGCTCAAGGACTCAGAAGATTAAATTAGCATCATGGGGGTTGTAGAGACGTGGAAGATTGGGGTCGGGGAGGTGTGTGTGTGTGTGTGTGTGGCGGGGGGGGGGGGGGGGGGGG
>JAODUH010000017.1:899262-918902 GCA_027564835.1 Typhlichthys subterraneus
CATGCTAGTCTTTTCGTCGGGACGTCGTGAGGCGTCTCAGACGTCTCGTAGCCTATCTTAGAATATGTCACACTACATGGAGTAACGACGCCTGTCGTCGCTCCAGACGAGCCATGTTCTGTCCCGACGCTGAAAATGCGTCGGTCACGAGCAAATCGGGTCAAAATCGGCCTGATATCGTGTAGTGGATAACCGGCATAACATTGCGTGGAAGTCTGGGCCAATGCCCAAGGAATGGCAGACCGAAGAGGTGGTTCCCCTTTTCAAAAAGGGGGATCAGAGAGTGTGTGCCAATTATAGGGGTATCACACTTCTCAGCCTCCCTGGTAAAGTCCTACTCTAAGGTGCTGGAAAGGATGGTTCCGCCAAACGTCGAACCTCAGATTGAAGAAGAACAATGCGGTTTCCGTCCTGGTCGTGGAACAATGGACCAGCTCTTTACTCTAGCAATGATCCTGGACTGGGCCTAAGAGTATGCCATTCCGGTCTACATGTGTTTTGCAGATCTGGAGAAGGCGTATGACCGGGTTCCTCGAGAGATCCTGTGTGAGGTGCTGCGGGAGTATGGGGTCAGGGGGTCCCTTTTAAGGGCAATCCAATCACTGTATTTCCAAAGCGAGAGCTGTGTACGGATTCTTGGCAGTAAATCGGACTCGTTTCAGATCGGGGTTGGTCTCCACCAGGGCTGCGCTTTGTCACCAATCCTGTTTGTGATATTCATGGACAGGATATTGAGGCGTAGTCATTGTGGGGAGGGGTTGCGGTTCGGTGGCCTGGGGATCTCATCGTTGCTTTGCAGATGATGTGGTCCTGATGGCATCATCAGCCCTTGACCTCCAGAACTCACTGGGTCGATTCGCAGCCGAGCGTGAAGCGGCGGGGATGAGGATTAGCACCGCTAAATCTGAGGCCATGGTTCTCAGCAGGAAATCGATGGAGTGCCTACTTCAGGTGGGGAATGAGTCCTTACCCCAAGTGAAGAAGTTCAAGTAGCCCAGAGCGGGATATTGGCAGGAGAATCAGAGTCGCGGGAGCAGAATTACAATCACTTTAACGCACCATGGTGACAAAAAGGTCTTCCGAGCAATTTCATGACTAGAACTAGACATGAACTAGATCACGGGTACAAGCGGCCGAAATGGGTTTTCTCAGGAGAGTGGCTAGCTTCTCCATTAGAAATATGGTAAGAAGCTCGTCATTCGTGAGGAACTCAGAGTAGAGCCGCTGCTCCTTTGCATCGGAAGTAGCCAATTGAGGTGGTACGGGCATTTGGTAAGGATGCCCCCTGGGCGCCTCCCTAGGGAGTTGTTCCAGGCACGTCTAGCTGGGAGGAGGCCTCGGGGAAGACCCAGGCCTAGGTGGAGAGAATATATCTCCACATTGGCCTGGGAACTCTCTCGTGGCTAGGTATGAGGGTCAGTGATAGCTCATGGTGAGCTAACTAGTCACTCTGTATGGAATATGAAACGCTAAGCTTAATGCTAGCTAGCTATTCTACTACAGTCCTGCACAATGCCAGAGTCTTTAGTTATTTTGTGTTGTTAATTTGATAATTGCCATCATACAATATAGCAAACACCATTTTGTCCTTCCAGGTATCCAGACTATGAGTTCATCAGCGATAACTCCATCTCGTGGTCGGCAGGGCTGCACAACCGCTACACGGAGAACTCCCTCAGAGGAGTCATCCTTGACATCTACTTCCTGTCGCAGACTGACTTCTTGGTCTGTACTTTCTCCTCACAGGTGCGTTCAGCCTCTGTAATTATTCTTCTTCTAATTATGTTTTCCATAAATGACCACGCAAAAGCAATTACAAAGAAAAGAAATCAAGCTAATTTTCCCCTTGGGGACCAGTAACAGCGTTGCCAGATGGGAAATGTTAAAATTTCGTACCAGAGGCTTAAAATTATCGTATATTGAGCACAATTATTGTACGCGTACGCATAATCAAGAGAACAAATAGACATAAATACATTTCTTTAAGGAAATGAAACATTTGTTTACATCGCCTACAAATCTTACCACATTGTTTATAAAAAGGCAAAACAAGTTTTTGGTGATATAATTCAGGCAGACTTCAGGGGCTCGCTCATATAAAAATGTCCTAAGAATTGCTGTAAAATGGTTTAGATTTATGTATTCTTATATGTAATATACAGTATGTGAAGTATTTATCTGGACCTTGAGTTGGTATAAAAGGTTTGATTGAAGTTGTAGCCTGTTAAACATTTACAATAAGCATTTTTGGCGGAAAAGACATAACATGGGAAGAGATGCATAAATACAGATCCATATGCTATCCTGATTGTATTGGGAAATACATTTAAATGAGACGCCCTAGACTGATTACTAAGGTCATTAAATGACATTAATTTGTATGATCATACATCATATAGAGGGCAAAAGTATTGTACCAATACGATACTTGCAGTATGGTATGCTACATCTGGCAATGCTGATCAGTATACACACTCTATATTTACATATATAATGTATATATACAGTATATATTTTTTTTTAACAAGAACAATAGAAAGAACATTCATAATTAAAAAAAAAAGAAATTGTCGACAGAATAATTTTCACTTGCTAATGCTTAAAGCATGGCAGCTACTGTACATTGATGAAAAAACAATTGGTCGATGCTTTTTGCTTTTGAAATGAGTATGAGGCTCTTTTTGCAGCCATTACTTGGTTCCCGTCGATTGTTAAATTGTTATTTTTCTTTCCAGTTTTATTGCGAGACATATTGTGAGCAGAGACCAAAAATAATGTGTTCACCCACATGAATCTCGTTCGCATGCAGGGCTCATTAGAGAAAGAACTGGAGAATGAGTCATTTTTGTGTAGGCTTAGCTGCCCTTCCAATCGTGACTGACACTGCCGTATCTGTGAATTACACTTGCACTACAAGGAACTCTGCTTTCTGCTCCATGTGCCAGCCTGTACCCAACCCTTTTTTTTTTAAAGATGTTTTTCTCGGCAGCCGCCTGTCCTTGGCAGGGGAGGGGAGACAAAAAGGGAAGGGGGGGGGCAACATCTCTCATCTTTGGGTGCTGGAGTGACGGTTCTTGCGGGGCTTGTTTTGCAGGTGTGCCGCGTGGCCTACGAAATCATGCAGACCCTCCACCCGGACGCCTCCTCCTACTTCTATTCCCTGGACGACATCTATTACTTCGGGGGCCAGAACGCCCACAACCAGATCGCCGTCTACCCGCACCAGCCGCGCAATGGCGAGGACATCCCCCTGGAGCCCGGTGACGTGATCGGCGTGGCGGGTAACCACTGGGACGGCTACTCCAAGGGCGTCAACCGCAAGCTGGGCCGCACCGGCCTCTACCCCTCCTACAAAGTGAAAGAGAAGGTGGAGACGGTGAAGTATCCCACGTATCCAGACGCCGACAAACTGCTCGCCTCTCAGAACAAGTAACGGTGGAGAAGTGCGGGAGAAATCTCTGTATACATAAATGAAGAGCGAGAGAGGAGACAGACTCCGGCTCAGAAGGAAGGAGGCTGTTTTTTGTACAGAACAGAGGACGTACTTAGCGCACTAAGCACTAGCACTAAGAGAGTAAAGGCCCGTACCCTGGGGTGGTAGAAACTAGGACTGTGTGTGTGCGTGCGCGTAGGTGGTATGTATGCGCCCGTGCCTAGTATGCGCGCTCATGTACCTTCTCGTGCATAGTCAGGTTTTGGCAGACTTGCACCCCCACCACACCTCACCTCACCCCAAACACCCTTCTCCACCAAGCCCACCGCTCAGAGGTCGGCCATGTAGAGATGTTAGATGTCGGACATTTTCTTTTTAAAGAAAGAACAACAGGACGACCCGAGCTCACTCTCTCCGCGTGAGACAGAGACCTCTAAGACTCTAGAGCACCCTAGAGCAGGCTACGGATCAATGGCTGAAAACAAGACAGACAAAAACACTGATCAAAAATAAGTAAATAAATACAATAAACACGAAGAAAGGAAAATCAACAATTACAACAAATATGACCTGCAGAGAAGTGTTCAAATTTTTATTTAAAATCAATATTTTCAGTGGTTTTGATTCTAATCTTGCCTTCTATCTCCCTCCTGTCTTTGTTTGTTGAATGTACTATATCTCCTTGCCATGTCCACTCCTTCCCGCTTTCCTTTATGAAAAGCGCACCTGAACTTCACACGTGATAATGCGTGACGTGATGCTTGCTCACGTCGCCACGCGCGAAGAACACGCGTGTGCTTTTTCTAAGGGTTGCCATTCCACCCAGACTCTTCTTTCCCTCAACCGAGTCACTTCGCGTGCAGTTAATTTTATACCACCATATTGTGCTTTTTTTATGGAGTGTTTAACGGTTTTTATTTTGTGTGTACGGGGCTTGTGCATTCTATACTGTACAGTTTATGGATGTGTGTGCGCACGTGTGTGTGTGTGTGTTGGCGTGCTTGCGCATGTGCCTGACTGACTGACTGCGTGCGTGCGTGCGTGCGTGTGCGTGCGTGTGCTGTATACTGTAAGTCTACAGGGGGCCATGTCTCAGCCTGGTGCCTGTTTGTGGCGAGCAGTGTGTTTTTCCAGCTTTCCTCTAGAGAGAATAGTGTTTGTGTGTCCAGTGGGAGACTGGCGGTGACAGTGGAGCTGTCCTCAGCCGGCACTTAGAACAATGAGCTCCAGGCACCGCTGTGACCTCTAGTGCACACGTGGTATGATGCCGGGCGGACTTAGGCCAACGCTCACACAAACCCAGGCTCACCGAACAAAGCACTCCACCGAGCTAATGTCTATCCGACATCTCTGCTGTCTCCTTTGTCCAGCTATATGTCTGATTTTTATTTCTTGTTTTCTTTTTCCGTTTGTTTTGTTTTTTTAATCGATTTTAACATTGCTGTTAAAAAAAAAAGAGAAATCAATGAAGGAAAAATATCCCCGTTTTAAAAAACTATACAAAAAGATAATGCTGTCATATGAGATTTGAAGTTCCCATCATGAAGGCTTTTTTTTTGTCATAACTTATGTTCTAGGGCATTGTCTTTGATAACCACAGATCGAATAAACTTGAGAAACAAACAAACAGTGTTTTTACTCAGTTTGATTATTTCTGCTCATCTCATAACTCTCCACTGGTTACACTTGCTCACACACTCACACACTGTTGCAACACCTGAATTCTATTCCTTGTTCCAAAAACTGAACCTCTTTTTACATTGGGATCATTTTTCAAAGCAATTTGTCCATCTCTGTGAAGTCACAACCTGTTAGTATCAATGTTAAATCCTCTGCGTACACACACACACACTCAGGTGTTTGGACTTAATTTGAATTCTTAGGGGTATGTGCAAAGATACTGTGGTCAGCGACGCACAGCATACTGAAAATAACCAATTGTTAAGATTCAACGCAATACAGTAGAAAATGTGATGTAGTGCACTATATGCGCAAGCAGTGTTGAAACAGCTAACGAACTGAATTTAGACACTTCCTGGTTGATTTTGTGAAAGAACATCAACAGTCACCACCTCGTCAAAATACGATGTTTACAAAAGTACTGGAGCTTCATCTGCCAAAAATATACAGATTTGGCAGGTCTCGTGACTCCTTTCATACACCATCTTCTGTATATTTTGAACACAAATTAAAAAATGCAACTATACTGCATTTATACTTTGAATGTGTACTGTACAATACGGTTAAGAATAAAATGACCATAGAAATCCTACAGTAAACCGTGCTCTCCATTTCAAGTATCTTATAATGGACATGTTCTACTGTCAGTTGTAGCATACTAACAGGTGCAGTAGAACAAGTCCGCGAGAGATGCCAGTCAAGTGGAGTCTGGCCACGCCCATAGTCCTGAGTTGAGGTCAGTGCAGCCGTATTGGTTAAGTTATGTATTTCATTGTACATTAAGATACCGTTCAATGTCTCTAAGGTTTCATGTTTTTCTTTTACATGTTTATGTACAAAATTGACTAGAAATGCGTAATGCGTGTTTATTATAAATTTCTATCATCGCAGTAATGGGAGATGCCTTATTATGGCATGAAACAACTGCATTTCACTGAAATTAAACATGATATCCAAATTAAATGTACCTCATTCAGATCCATGTATCGTGTACACGTGAATGTACTGTTTCTTGGGCAGAGAAACTGTGACTTGTTGCTCTTAACTTCCTTCACATCTAAATCGTTTAAGATGGCATTCTCTGTATCTTATTTAAGGCTCATCCTGTTGTCTTACCCAGGTGGTAGAGGGGTTTCATTACAGATCTGCCTTTCATCTCATCGCTGCATGGGCATGCTTCATTGGACAGATACAAGATAAACCACGGCAATATTGGTGGGGATGAGTTTTCATCATGCAAGGGAGGGAAGCAGCTTTATTGCTTTCCCCTGCCTGACAACAATCCCCCACTAATTTACCCTGCCTTGACAAACCATACACGCGCGCGCACCGCACACGCCAGGTACATGCACTGCACGAGCAGTTCACTCAACAGCTTTTTATTTTCACTGGGTAAAAGTCTCTCTTGGGCTTAAGATACGAACAAGCTAACTGGAGGGCAGTTTAATTAAAACACACTCAGTGCTGTCACACTGGCCTATAACAGTCATTTAAGAGAGACGTTAGTTCAGTTAATTATTATGTTAATTGGACGGTGTTCCCACTAGAGAGGATTCTGGTTTTGAGCTGTCTGATTTCACACTTTATTTTTGGCAACTCTCTTTGAGAACACAGAGCCGTAGTGGCAGATCTCTCTCATAACAGTGTCCTTTGGAGCGAAATTGCTCCATTGTTGTGCCCTTTTCATTTTTAAGCAACGTGTCATGAGGTGAAATGTGGAACAACACAATGCTGTCCTTTCAACAGGCTTGCGTTTAATGCTTACAAACATGAAATAAGGCTGAATGTGTCCTGAAACGTGTCAAGCAACATTATTAGGCTACAGTACCGCCTTGTGGAGTTCTAATCTTGTCACGGGGGGAGTGGAAAAGCCGTAGGGGCTGAAATAGTGACAACTGACTCACAAAGAAGCGTGTGGAAATAGAAACCCCAAACAGCGCGTTGTCAGAGCAGCAATACAATTGATGTCTTCACTGCAGTATCTGGCCCACGTTAAAACGCAAAACAAGTGGAATGGAAGGACTTGTACAAGGAACAGTTAGACAGGATCAGTTGGTGTTTGGTGTTTGTCTTTCTGCTCTCTACTTTGAATAAATTGTACGAGTCGAACCCACATCGGCCTTTTGGTTAAGTAGAACTGCATCTGGTGTTTGCCAAACTTGTCTCATTATATCTGCTGGGTCATACACATCATTGAATACAGCAGAGGCATTTTGTTTGGCATGCACATTCAATAAATCAATCCTTTCAAACAAAAGTTAAAAAGAGGCTATACTTTCACTGAACATTTGCGGGTAAAAAAAAATATGTTTGAGCGTTTGAATGTTTTGAGTTTAATTTGTTCCAATCCATCAACAACCCACATAAACATAACTTTTTAGATTATACCAACAACGAAAAAATAGTGCTTGAAATTGAAAGTATTTTCAGGCTATGCCTGGTTCGTTGTGGCAACAAAGAAGCTGTCCCTGGATGAACGGGCTGCTGTCATAAATTACGGGAACTGTGATGTCACAGCAATAAAGGTAGGATCAAGAAAGGCATGTAACCTCCCGTCCCCCACACCGTATCTTTCTTTGTTGCAGTCACAGTGCCTACTACAGCACCTCATTGATGCCATTGGCGACCGAACGTTAAGATGACTGCACGCACACTGCTGCTTGGCGACATCGGATAAAACATACAGCTATACCTCAATAAAAGACATTTGTGTCGAAAGGGCGAAGCGGGGACGCACCACGGGGCTGTAATGATATGGAGCTGTAATATGAATGTTCCCATTGACGCCGCACCGCTTTCACAGTGCCTGCATGAACAGTGTCTTCACAGCTGCGGACAAGTCAGATAATTCATACTGGGGGCCTCTGTCGCAACACCACCTCCTCCCCTTTCCCATTCCTCCTCACCCCTCTCGTCCCCCCATCTCCACCCGCCTGCCTCCTATGGAGTTCAGTCCGCTGTGATGACCATTAGCGTCTGGCGGAGGTTCGCGGGAGATAACAGGTGATTTAAGGCCCTGTACCGCGGCACAGCCAGAGAGAAATGACCAGCCGGACGCTTATCTCCTCCTCCGCCATACGCCACACACTTTTACATTAGGCTCCACTATTCAAAGCAATCTGTCTTCCCAGTCAGGGTTTGATAAAACCGCCTGCGCGCCTCGCAACAGGGAAGGAAGCCCGGCTAGGCACGCGCGCCCGACACGCGCGCATCATCATCATCGTCGTCGTCGTTGTTGCGGCATACTTGTGCGTGGTGGTGACTATGGAGGAAAACGGCGACACGACACAGCCCGAACGCTTTTTTCACTCAGAGGTTCAGAGTTACTGAAGGCCCATGAGAGAGTCGTACCTGTAAATGAGAGATGAGGGTTTGTAACACCAACACACACACGTGCGCGTGCGCGCGCGCACACCCCCACACACTAATGGAAAATCGATAGTCTCTGTAAGATGAATGTGTTGTTGTGGATGATAATCGCCATCGGCTACATCAGCGATTCATTCACTATTTTTCACCCCAGCAGAACTCAACACTAACGACAGTTGGAAGATGTCATTGGCAGAAAAAATAAATAAATAAAAATGAATAAGACTGTGAAAAGTGTTCTCTACCTCTGTGGCAATGGCAATAAAGGTTACCAATTCCTCATGAGGGATTGGCACTGCTATTGATTAGCGATAAGATGTCAGACATCACAGGTAGTGGGACACCCGTGCAGTAGCAGACAAATATAATATACACATTGCCTGCTTAGGCATATGTTACATAATACGGCTTCCTTCGGTATGTGCTCTGTAATTATGGTGTCTTTGTGTGACAGCGGAATGGCTTCACCAAGTTCTCTGGTGCCTAGACATGTTCACGGTATAACCTAGGCCAGTCAGCTCCCAGCTCTCCACAGTCTTCCTGTTCCTCTCATGGTCTTCTATCACTCTGTTGTGTTTGCTCAGTCCCCTCGCCTCTCCCCTTCTGTACATTGTGTCCTTTTATTATCTGATGAACAAGCAGAAGTAAAGTGGGCTGGCTGTGTGATAAACTGTGCCTCGTACATAGGTTAATAGGTTCCTCCTGATCGCGGCTAAGTGCATGTTGCCATATCGACGGAGCCCAGGCCTGCGTTGCAGCTTGCCTGTCAGAGTGCTGTCATCTCCACCGGGGGACTCCATCAGTAGACATATTGGTTTTTGCCTGTTTTCTGTCATGTCATGGCTCATCGTTTAGCATTTTCTCCATAGCTGTGATTGCAGGCACTCTACTTGACCCCCGCTGGACTGATCAGACTAGCTAATGGGAAGAAAGACTATGTTCACTCTTTCACTCAGACTATCACTAAATAGATCATATTTAGGGTCCCATAAGAAATGTTACAATGGCAATTAGTCCCATGGTATTACCAAATATTTTGAATCATAGAAAGATGGTGCACTGTACTGCATTTGGAACAGAAATGGAATGCTCTTGGTCTCTTAAGTGGGCGTGTCACCAAAGGCATTTTGCTGTGGAGGCTGATGTAAGCAGCGCCTAGATAGCTAAATCTACCATGCATGGATGGCCTAAAAATGAAACAAAGTGAATTTATCTCTAAACCGTTTGCTGCATAAATACTGTTGTGGCCTCAGATTGAGTATAGGTCCTTGGGAATTAATGTTATATATTCAAAATATTCCCCCTCAGAGATACATTATGGGCAATAGTATGGTGAAATCTGCACACCTCCCCATTGACCTGCATGGAACGCTGGGTCGTTCTGGGGTCATTTATAAAAGTGGGCATAGAATTCACACTAGAATGTTGCGTATGGACAAAACACAGAAAGTGCATGCGCACAAAGATATTCAGATTGATAAAACAGTGCACACAAATGCCAGTTTTCTTTTATAAATAAATCACCAGGGGCGATGCTAGGATCAGACCTTTAGGGGTGCTCAGCCCCTAATGAGAATGTGATCTCTAGGCCTATACAAATACGTCTAAATCACAAATGTCACTGTAGGCCTATCAATCAATAATAAACTATAATTATTATGTTTCTATGTTTGCATTTGCTATGGCATAAGTCTTATTTAAACATTGGTGAGGGGACATGTTAAGCAGGGGTTCTGGGGATTTACCTCCAGGAGGTTTTTAGCATCAAACACTTCCATTTCCTGCGTTCTGGTGAATTTCTATGGACCAATTTGTTCCTTTTATGCACCAATTTCTGGTGGAAATGTATAAAGAAAAATCTTTTTTGTTTTTTAACAATTTTAGGGGGGCTTGAGCATCCCTAATAATGTCTAAAAATTGACATCTAAATCACAACCTACTTGAAATCTAGTTTACCTGAACGAGCGTCCACCCAATTAACATCCACAATTTCCTATAAATGGTTACTGAAACTCTGTGAATAATTATTCCTTGATGACTGCAATAATGACAAAACCCAACAGAAACCTGACAAAAGTAATTTCACCCAATCACTAGAGATTCGTGGTTAGTGGGGAATTCATTATAGACAAACTTTTCTCGAAGTTTGAAACAATATTCTAATATGACTTCTACAATTGTCTTTATTCCAAAACCAACAAAAGGCGCAAATACATATATGTAGCAAAGATATAGGTGAAAGTAAGGTGTAGGAAAAGCACACCCATGCATATAACACTGATGTATTATTATCCATAGATTCAGCATAACAACAATGCACTTAATGTGGAACTTTCTATAAGGGTGTCCAATCAATATCGAAATTTTCTATAAGGGTGTCTATAATCAATGTTATAACAATTATGATATTAATTGTTGAATGTATCAATTCAGTAGTTATTGTTCCATAACAAGCTGAAACTAATAAGGTTAACATTAAAGATACAGTAAAACACAAATTTGCAACTGTAAAACTTATATTCAGCACAAAACACACAGACAGTGGATTCTGGGGAAATGGGTCGTGCCACAGTGCCTCAAACCTTTTGAGTGAACAGAGATATTTACTACAATGTTTAATTTGCTCCAACATTCAGCAAGCTGAAAAGAAAACAGCTTACATTTTCTGGTATAAAAATGTATAAATGTTATTGTTTTACACATTGTTGGCTGTCTCACTGCCTACATGCGCCTCTTCATACGTCTGTCTAACAATTAGGTTGTTCTAATAATGCATAGCCTATATTTAAAATTCAAAGCGATATCCTGACAGGTTATATTTCGAAAAAAATATGTAGTGTGGTAGTCAACGTTTAGATCCCATTTGCTTTGTGTAATTAGTAAGACTACAAACCTGTGTCGCATTAGTTTTGGTGACGTACTGTACGTTGTGTGATACAAAAATGGTAGTTCACTGAGTGGTTAGTTACACACAAAACCAAAGATTACTTTATAGTTTTAGAACAAACTGCAGCGTTCTTGACTTTGTTACGACCTGGCTCAAAGGCCGTAAACCAAACAAAGCAAACTCTTAACTAACAAACAGAATAACCCAGAATGAGGTGTGAATGTCTGTAGGTGTAAGTACTGAATATATGTGGTGCGTGTTGCAAGCTAACATCCGAATACTCAGTATAGACTACCTTTGGTGAAGTACCTACTACCCAACCGTTAGTCTAGTACGTTCTATGAGTAAGCGAGCGAGTATTATGGACACAATTCGGATATACTCAACTGCCATCCCACTTGTCCTTTGACCCGGATGTTTGCTGTGAAAACTCACCTCAATAGCGACATATTAAAAAAAAAAAAAACTTTATATCTACTCATCTTAGATCGTCTTTACTTTGGAGTGATACTATGATTATGATACTTACATTTGTACATCGCCACACCTTCGCTGCTTGCTCCTGTCATGTTATATTCTATTTACCGCTATTTCTCTTCTTCGATTTTTTTTCTAGATAGTGCCCAACTGACTTATGGGATAGCGTAGTGTGGAACGTTTGTACACTACGGAGGTAGTACGCCACTCGACTACTACCAGCTTACTGAGTATTTGGACATACTACTAATTGTGACGTACTGCTTTTTGCCTACTATATAGTAGACAAGTACGGGTATTCGGATGTAGCCTAAGACCAAACCAAACTAAGAAACAAACCAACAACATGTGTGCCAGGAGAGTCACAACGACAGTGAGCTGGAACACACCTATATACCTATATACCTATATATACCTATATATAGGTGATCTGCCCAGGTGCCCTTAATTAGCATAATTAGGCTCTTTACTGTAGGCTCTCTATAAAGGGTAAAAGCCCCCCCCCCCTTCCAAAAATCAAATTGGGAAGGGACCTCTGTTCAATTTTATGTTCTCTTACCATGGTATAGTTTTCTATAGTAGCCATAGTTCTATGATAGTAGCCTATATTTGTCACAGAGCTTATTACAGCCAAACTAGGGGGCACTGTGTAACGTGTCAAATGTGTGACCTCTTTGTATGAGTTAATTTATATTGTCAGTATGTATAGAGAGCTAACTATCTTAGTATAAGAGCACATTTTGATGGGTAAGAGTAAATATTTACTTTTGCATAAAATTCCTTCTGTAGTTTTATACATTTAGTGTATCCCTGTTTAGTAACTTTTGTTTAAGAATGGAAGGGAATAGCTATAGTTTCAGTATATTTGTCAGATGCTAGGTCAAATCATGTGGTTATCAGCTAAACATTTATTTCAAGAGTTCAGATGGGGCTGGTTGTCACACTAGTATGGAGGTTGGTTGTCACACTGTGACAGCCAATCTCATGGTATATCAATGGAAAAATGGTGAGTAACTTTAAAAGAAAGACCAAGAGGGAGGTACCAGCTGATGTAATGGTGAAGGCAGTGAGACAGGTGGCAATGCACAGGCAGGATAGTTAGTGGTCCGGGTGTTGTGCACCCAGCTAGAAGGTTATGGGTTCGAGCCCAGGCATTGACCTACCTGTAAGCATGCTTAAGCAATATTCCCTAACAATTATTACTTCACGTTAAGTAATAAATAAGTAAAGTGTGACAACCATCTCCCCTAATTAGTTTCACTTTCATTCAAATATATGAATATATTTTACTCTTCTATCTCAACATAAATCATCCTGCTAGCCAATAATTAGGCATACATTATATTCTTACATGAGATACCGATGTTCTCAATATTGTTAATAAATGAGTCAACTCAGTTCTTACAGGGCTATATATTGTTTTATGTACATATTTATAAATATCCATACAGATGGTATTGGCAATGTTTTGCATATGCAGTATTAAGGATATACGTTGCTCCACAATTTTGCCTCACATTGTTTAAAGACAAACAATTGTAATGTAATGTCTTATCTATGGAAAGTCCTTGAATTCAAGGAAAACATTTGTGAAATTTGTTGTAATATTTGTAGGTCCTATATTGAACTGTTAGCTTCTTGGGGTATGAGCTCAGTAGACTGTACTAAATGTATTGGTTAGGTATGATAACAAAGACGCAATGCTGTAAATAAAAATGCCATATAACCTGCTGTTGGGCCAAGTAATTCGCTTGAGAAACATGAGACTTGATGCTAGGCAGTTCATCTTCTAGCGCCCACCTGTCTCCTCAGCTCCCGCGGGAAGTGTGCACGAGTGGCGTTTAGTCGGTGTCTTGTGATATTTTTATCACAACCTAGTATAATCATTGTACACAGCATTATTCTGTTGCATTGTGGGAATATTTGAGGGCACTAGTGAACAAATTCTACAATAACAATTTGGACACAGAATAATATAACATTTATATCAGAATGTCAATGTAGTGATATAACAACAGTTGTGTTGTTACCATGGGGATAGCCTGTTTGCCCCTGAAACAGCCAATGTGTGAATTTATCTATGTCTTTGGTAAGGGACTTGCCTACTGATGTAACTTATTAGGCTGCTCCTTAAACACAGTGCAATTAGACGTGACTCAAGCACATTTTTAATTCAGTGGTCTGTAATGTGATAAAATGCTCTCTCTCTATAAATAAATGGGTTTGTTGCTCCTGTGAGCATCAATACTCACTGACTGATCTCTGGCCAGTGTTGTTGGAAATATATTTTCTCTCTCTCTCTCTCTCTCTCTCTCTCTCTCTCTCTCTCTCCTCTCTCTCTCTCTCTCTCTGAGTGAATTTATTGGCATGCGGTTGTTATGGTCATGCAGTGGCAAAACATCCCATTTCTGCCAGTTGGCCAGTAACCAAGTGAGGGATGATTAATAAAATTCACCATCACACCAGAAATGTGATGCTAGGCCTTTTCGATAGACTCTAGAAATCACTGATTGGCCTCAATTCCAAAAAGAGAATTCAACGCTGGTTTGATTATTCGCAGTCTAATGACATGTTAATTCTGGAACATGCAGCTGCCTGGCATCACCCTGCAATTATGTAGTTAGTAGGAGATGAAGAAGGTATTTAGATTTGGAGAATACTGGATGATAAGTAATACACATAAACTATGTTACAAACAAGCCCTTGTGTTTCCTTTGACAGTAGTCATCAGCCAAAATATGCAGATCATAATGACTAATGCGGTATTTTTATTTGCTCCGGTTGCTCGTTTCATTATAAGGAGAGTG
Source organism: Typhlichthys subterraneus (assembly GCA_027564835.1). Lineage (NCBI taxonomy): Eukaryota > Metazoa > Chordata > Actinopteri > Percopsiformes > Amblyopsidae > Typhlichthys > Typhlichthys subterraneus. The sequence goes on from JAODUH010000017.1 coordinate 913,916, forward strand.
CTTTTAGCTATTTACAATGCTGTAACTGTTTTTTGGCATATAAAGGAAATATATTTGTTTGCCCAACAAGTTTGGTTTGCTTTTAGAGTCCTACATCGATTGGTTTGTAGCCCTGTCTCTCGTACGACATGACGTGCGTTGCTGTCTTTTGATGCAGAGCTCAGTCACAGTATTACTCATTCCTGGCAGTGCTGTTCATGTCCATGCAGATGAAACTTCGATTAAATATGCTGTTAGATTGCTGCTTCCAGCTTCAGTCTGGCTCTGTTTATGGCCTTGACATTGACCTGACTTGGACCTGGACCCTCTTAGACATACAAGATGCTTCTCCGTGACAGTATGTCATCTTAGTGTACAGTATTCACACGATAATGTGGCAGTTTGACGAATAATAATCTCAAACACCACTGTCCATGTTTAAATAATATATTTAAAATGTATTTATTATTTATATTTATAAAAAATGTTTGTAGATAATCTTTTGTTTGAAACATTGCTTAGTGGACCTTCAAGCATTAGGTATGAAACATATAGTATAGCGGATTAGGTAGTTTATCATAACTGAACAACAAGTCGTTTTATACAATTTTCTTTTTTCTTTTTAATCGTCTCAGTTGAATCCTTTTCTGGAGAAATTCTCTTTCACAGAAAGACATACCGTATTGCCTTGTGTTAAATCCTCCACTTATCTCACCAAATCATTCTGTTAGCGTTGTGGATTGTGCATTGGCTGGTATTTCAGCATGGCCTTGGTGGCACTGTTTTGTGATCGATAGGCACTAGGTGTCTTTTCTGGTGCTGGAAAACTAGCCGTGTGGAGTGTTGATAGTATACACTGTAACATGGATGGAATGTTGGGTCCAGTTAAATCACACTATTGATCCCTTCCATTTTAATTTTATTTTTATTTATGGTGTTATATTTCTAATGAATTCAACGATTCAACTTCTTCAATGTGCCAGCATTCAGTGCATGTCTTTCACACACAAAAAAAGGTGTCCTTGTTGCTCTCTCTCAGCATGGGTGTGGTCTGAAATAATGAGCAGAAAGTATTTATTAGGATGCCTGGGCACACCGTTCACCTAACACAGCAGGGATTATTTAATTTTCCGGGTTCAGTGGGAGACCTAGCCTATTCATATCATCACAGACCTTTACTGATGAGCTTAACATCCATAACATATCCCTAATACCCCAAAGCAAACAGCATTCCTACGGAGCGCAGGTCAGTCATGGAGTGATTAATTCCAATTTGATCACTTTTCATGCAGAACCATCTTTATCCTGGTAAAGTTGAGGGTCTATTCTAATCCCAATAAATGTTTAAATAACAAATATCATTCTGTAGATGACTTTGAAGTTACAGTTGTTACGGTGGGTCACCCAAAGTGTAGGTAAAGGACACAGTTTACTGGTAGGGACAAATCGTGGTCAGGGTACACCCAAAAGGTCGGTAACAAAACAGCTAAAGGCCAAAGTACAAATAAGCGTCAGGCTGGAGATGGCGTCAGGTGAAGGCAGAGGTCGTTACCCGAAAAACAACAGAATCAAATACAGAGCGATGAAACAAGCGGCACGGCTAGAACCGTGACAACAGTCTATTATTTCACGTAACTTTGGGTCATTTTGGCGACACCTACGTTCACCAAGTGGGAATTGAACTGTTTGTAGCTAAACAGCATGGGCTATTGCAGGTGCATATTTCTAGATAGTTCGCCTATCTTCTATGGTGGGCCCAGCACCACTGTTTTAAGTCAGTGGTCCCCAAATCCTGGTCCTAGAGGACCAGGAACCCTGGTTAAGTGAATGTAATGTTTCTCTTGAATGTCACAAGATGATAAAAGTTCAAATGGAGCATTTTATCTCAAACAGTATTTAGCCAAATAATTATTATATATATTTTTGACTTGAAACCATATTACCACTGTGTACATTCGTAGCATATAATTAACCCCAGTGGGGAGCCCGGCAGTGTTAATAATATCATATAACTCATGCGCCACTCATGGTGCATTGGCGTTTGCATATCAGGATAAATGCAGTCGCTACCCTGACAAGGTAGAGCAGCGCCAACCGCTGTAGATGATAATGGACACATGGCAAATGACAGTTCAAACCTAATCACGAGGAGCAGTTTCTATGCAGCTCTTAGAGCACAGGACTACCCTCCAGCCATCGTAAACGGCAGATGAACGTCTTCAAAACTCTTTTTCATCCAGGCAGGGTTTTTGCTGAGAGTGCAGGTTCATTTGCATGTACACTCAATCTTCTTTTACATTAGTGTATAGTGACCATCTTGCAGTATATCACAGCAATGTTTGACTTGCGCAGTGCTACCTTATAGGGTAGAATTGGTTAATGTTATATGAAGCAGGGTTAAGCCATTCTCTCGCCAGACTTACTCAACTGCTTTGAGGAACTGAGGATTTTAACTGGCAGACATCCATTCACAAACCTTAATCTTTGTCCTTAAAGGCTTGGATGGGACAAAGTGAGATTTAGTGCCTGTATGCTATAGTTTCCTACCATAAAAAAGAGTGATACTCGAGTCGAGATCGGATTCCCCGCGATCCAGTGCGTATGAACCAATGTCTTCTCAGCCAGGGATTCCGCCCTGTTGCCACGTAGACCAACGATTGTGCTCAGATCTGTGAACAGGGGGCAGTAATCCCAGCGTAGCCGTCCCTAAAGAGTTCCTGTGTGCCGGAACTGCAGAGAGGGGCTCCGCGTGCAAGGGTGTCATGATCAATATTCCTGAGAGCGCCTGCCAAGGCCCCTTTGAGCTGAGCTAAAGACAGATCTTATCTACTTCCTGTGCGTGCGTGCTTGTGTGTGTGTGTGTGTGTGTGTATTTGTGTATGTGTGTATGTAGGGGAAAGGAAGCGGGGGGGGGTTGGCAGGGAAGGGCCCGACAGAGACAAATGAAGAATGTGAGAAAGAGAGAGAGAGAGAGAGAGAGAGAGAGAGAGATAGAGAGAGAGACATAGACAGAGAGAGAGAAATAAAGTTCAACTAGCACTTGTAAAGGCTGTTGCCTAGCAGATAAATGTGGAGAAGGTTCTTGCACTGTGAATAATTTATACACACCAAAAATAATCCTCTCAGATAGATATGTTCCCCGGGATTTCCAGGAGACCTGCAGACAAAGTGGTGAAGCTGGAAGAAGGAGGCACGGCCTAAGCTTTCATCAGGACAATATTAACGATGCATGACTCATGACAGGCTAATACACATTTATTTTTCATTGTAGAATTAATTTTTGGCTCATTCGGTGACTTGTTATGGATTTTGAACAAAATAATGAAGAGCTTGAACTGGATGGCATGCAGACTAGCATGCTACATGTTTTTTGTATCTGATAAGTCCAAGGATAGTAAGACTATCAGGATGGTGTTCCTCGCTGTACAGAATTATAATTTTTCATAAGAAACAGTTTAGAAAGATGTTAATGTCATGCAGAAAATAGAGTGCTATTTAAAACTGAAAATATTGGTTGCTATTGAACATGATTGATTTGCCACTGTTTCTACCCAGAACACTTTTGAAAGGAGAGTTTCCATATACAGGAGATATGCAGAACTGCATCTAGCTAAATCAGGGTGGGTTTTTTCTCTTTCCTAGTCTCTATAACTTCAGCTCTGATCTCTGGTTGCAATTTGCCATTTGCCTTAAATCGCTCAAATGATGATTACTTTGTCTGCCAATTCTCCCATACCCATCGTCACTCTCTCTCTCTTTGCCTTGATGTGTGTGTGTGTGTGGGGGGTGGGGGGGGGGTGGGGGGGGGGTGGCCATGTGAATTCTGCTGACGAGCTGGAATCTACTAATTATTTGATCTGACATAGAAGTGCTGACTTCACAGAGAGACAGAGAAAGAGAGGATGAGAGAGAGAGCAAGAGAGATAGGAAGAGAGCGGAATGTGAGATAATGTGAGAGAGGGAGACAGAGAGTGAGACAGAGAGTAGACAGAGAGAGAGAGAGAGAGAGAGAGAGAGACCTCCCGGTGTGGCTCAGGAGGCTGCAGGAACCTGGGAACATATACAGTATCACTGCTTGTTATCCAGTTGTCCGCAGTCGTGGCGTGCCTCTTGAGCTAGCCTATACTGTATGTGACTATGTGGATAATAATGAATCCCTATACGTCATTTCTCTAAGGGCATTTATAGCACCTCTAGGCAGGCAGGCATGACAGCAACCTGCAGGGCTGTTAAAGGTTAGCCTATAGGTCAAGGCGTGACCAGGTCTCTCTCTCTCTCTCTCTCTCTCTCTCTCTCTCTCTCTCTCTCTCTCTCTCTCTCTCTCTCTCTGTCTGAGCGCAGCATGCCAGAGAAAGCAATCAGGTCTTCACGTATTCCATCTCAACTGAAGGCTGAGTTGGAATCAGACAGAAAAGAAAACCGTCTTTCTAAAAATAATAAAGCCTCTTTTTCTTTCTTGTCTGAAGTTTAGAGAAGTTGATTGTCTGAGACAGACTGTCGACTCAAGCCGTGGATGGCTTTTATCTTTCGCTGTAGTCTGCAAGAATTATCAGCCCTCAGACATTTCACTTGGTCTTTTCTACAGTACCCATTGTTTTTGGCTGTTCTCTAGTCGTTTGCTGTAATAAAAGTCTGTTTTATGTCTGGTTAGATCTGAGGCCTTAGGCAGGGCCCATGTAATGTACTGTATCTGGCCCTAATGTGATGTTATTCATCATCTACAATATTCACCACACAGTAGATTCATTGTATTGATTGTCATTATGTTGAGTCACAATTAACATAGAGCATTCAAATCTTAGGGAAAAACAAAATTGAAATGGAACATGTAATAGTCTGAATATTTACAGTGTATGATTGAAATGAAGTGCCATACATCACAGGTTGCCAGGCCAACTGCTATAACCAGGGGCCTTATTTAACAAGCGTGTGTAGAAATTGTTCTTACGTTGAGGTTTGGAATATTCCCACGAACAGTTTAAGGTGCGATTTATCAAACATTCGTACG
>JAODUH010000017.1:919002-931343 GCA_027564835.1 Typhlichthys subterraneus
GCTCTGTGGAGATAACAATTGTTGACGATGTTGCATTTGTCCAAGTGAGTGCATTAGATGGGTGGAGGGTGAGGGTGTATTGCCTGTATAACATCTTTACAGTTTCTGCATTCTGTAGCAAGAGAACAATTTATGTTTAGAAATGAAACACAACTTTTAAGAATATAAATATAGAAATGTCAGCCTTTTATGTATAATTCTTACAGTAGCAGTAGCATGGATTCTGATGCTGTGCCTCTCGGGGCTGCTTAAGAATAGCGTACACACGCAATTATCTTGACTATCTGAATTTGTCAAGATAATTTGTTGTCTCGAATTTGTTGGATTGTGTGAACTTTAATTGACCTTTATGGAACCACTTTTAACCTCAACTGATTTGTTAGGTTCATTCAAGACCGGCTTTTGACTTTAATCCCCACTTTTCTCAGCTGGCTTTATGGAATATGGCTCAGGTTATGTGATTCATTGTTTGGTTAGATTTTTCATGCAGCCAAAAACATGCGTCCTCCATAACTTACCATCATTTGACCACCACGCTCATTAACAAGGTGCAGAACATACTCTATAAACTCAAGAGATCAACCGTTTCCCGCCACAGTAATGTGGCAGGTGTACCTAATAATGGGGCCACCGTGCGTAAGTGGTGCTTGGACAGGCTCTGATGAAGCACCCAATAAGAAATAAACAGGATGTACTGTCGTCCCACCTTGATCCAGTCTACAGCATTACACTAGACTTTCTTGTGCAGTGTTGTTTCCAACTGACTAACAGAATGGCCTGTCTGGCTCATGGCCATTCTACTCAAATGCAGGATTAAAAGAGAGAAAAAAATAAAAAAAGAATATATATATACTTTTTTTATATGCCCAGAACACTAACTAAGGCACAGCATAAAGTTTATAATCTATTAAGGAGCATTTAAAGGTATTTCCTGTCTGTGTAATATACTTTTCTACTGTTTGTCTAGACACGCTTGGCTTTTGAGAGGCGAATCCCAAATGTTTGTTAAACTGTTTGTGGTTGTTCTGGATATTCCTCTGCTAGTACGGTTTGCTATTAAAATAACCACAGTGTGTGCGTGAGTCAGAACGGTGTGAGCCACTGACTATAGCTTCTGTGCACTCATGTGTGTCTGTCCCTATCCCCCCAATGCCCTCTGGAGAAGATGGGATGGGTCGGGTCCTGGCTCAGGACGTTTATGCCAAAGACAACCTCCCTCCGTTCCCTGCTTCAGTCAAGGACGGCTATGCTGTGAGAGGTAGCCACCACACTACACACCACCTCTCTTCATTTACATCAAGCCTGTTCAATATAGCGGTCCGCGGGCCAAATGCGGCCCACCAACTGCCCCCATGTGGCCCACGAGGGGATTGCACCCTTGACCACTATACATTAGTTCAATATACTGTATAACCACAATATGAATCAAGTCAATATATTATTGTAAATTAGTTATTATTAACTGCTCTACAACCAATACATCATGACATAGCCTGTTTGTAGTAGGCCTAGTCCAGACCTAATAATCTACACAATGAAAATAGTCCAATCTGTGTGAACATAGCTTCCATAGCTCCTGTAAGTGAGGATAATGGTTGGGTAATGTGACTAATACTAGTCACATTTGAACCCATACAGGTAGGAATACCTGAAATTTGGTGCCAATAGTCTACCCAACTTTATTTTTTGTTTTATTTTTTTGTTTTTTCTTGTTAAAATCTGGCCCACCTGAATTTGTAATTGAATAGCTCTGATTTACATGATCTGATTAGCGACCGCTGAGAATGGGCTATTTGCAGCTAGTCACAACAGCTAACTCAAACAGAGCCAATATTCATTATTCACAACAAGGTTATGACGATGTCCTATTGACGTGTCATGACAAACACACGGCCCATATAACATGAATTATTAATTAATGAATATGCACGCACAATACACCTGAAAAATAATGAAATCATTACAAACGGCTAACGGTCATATAAGAGTTACAAAACACAATTTAATATATTAAAGATAGCTGCAGATAGTATACATGGAATGTGTTTTTATTTCTGTCCACAATCTATTTTGCTGATCATTCTCTAGATAGTGCCAGACTCAGCTGAATGAAACACACACACACACACACACACACACACACACACGCACGCACACACAATCCTATAACATCTTTGTTGTGTTTTAGCTGCTGATGGCCCAGGTGATCGCTTCATCATTGGAGAGTCTCAAGCAGGAGAGCAGGTTGATTCAAGATTGATACGCACGCACACACGCACGCACACGCATACACACACACACACACACCTTTACACATAATGTACACAGCCACGTACACAAGCACACTCACATGCACACACACACATGCACACACACACACACCCTTACACCCTCAACCATCTACACAAGCACATACACGTCCTTACACATACAGTCAGTCACTCTTACACACACAACAAAATAACTACATAGCATGTGTCATCCATCTTAGACCTGGGCCAGCTATTAAAGCCAACCAATATGTTTCCTTTGGAAGTAATGAGAGGCTCATCCAGCCACAAGGTCACACAGCTGCGAGCTACAAATCAGAGTGGGTGTCCGAGACAATAGAAAACTATGACACACATACTGTAGCTGCCTCTGCTTCCATAAAACACGCACACAGACGCCGTGACAGCTGCTGTGACACCATGTCATGATATTTGTGCTATGTCCTTCTATCTGTATTGGTTAGATACACCTACTGCAGCGGTCAGATAGCTAGCCTGTAGTTACGCAGCTAGACATATTTGCTAGGACATTACAGTAAACAGAATGAACAACCGTTACAGTGTCAGCACATTTAGCTCAGAAGTGACCACGGACCATGTGCTGTGAATGGCACGACATACAGATATTGTAATAAAAGTTGACTTGGCATGAATGCGTGCATGTGTGCGTGTGCACAGCCCACCCACACAGTGATGCCGGGTCAGGTGATGAGAGTGACGACGGGAGCCCCGATTCCCTGCGGGGCCGACGCTGTGGTCCAGGTGGAAGACACGGAGCTCCTCCGCGAGTCTGAGGACGTGAGTCTCAGCTCTCCTCTCTAGCCTCTTCTACGCCCAGCAGAACAGCAAGATTTACAGTGGTGTGTTAATTAGGGATGGCACGATCCAGTTTTTTCAGTCCCGGTGCCGGTACAGATACCGGTACTTTGGGTATCGGCCGATACCGAGTACCGATCCGATTCCAGTTTTATTAAGTTCTCTATTTTAAGACTTAGATGCATTTTAGAAACCTGCTGCTGATAGTGTGGTCTGGGTAGGTTAGACATGGCTGATGCTTGACAGTAGACCTATGCATGTTCATTCATTTAATTGGATTAGCCCCATAGATCGGTTACAACTGTCCAATTGTCACCGATACGATCCAGCTGTTTAAATCAGTATCGGGCTGATTTCCGATCTCAGTATTGTATCGCTACCATCCCTGGTGTTAATTAGGAGTTGGAAGTGACACTCCACGGTTACCCTTGTGGTGGAAACTGGTGTTACAGAAATATTGGATTAGTTAGAAACACAGTGCTGAGTGGCTCACATACATTTCTAGCCCTCATCTAGGGCAGGCCAAATTTATGAACAGTGAGATTAAAAAACAGTAATGCTCAAGAAACATAATATGAGCCCGTCATTCTTTTTCTGTTTTATACACATCTGCTTATGTGTGATCACACATGCAGAACAAGGATTTCAGAACCAGGGCGGAGTTCGACCTACCGTTGCAATTCAAGTGTTCAGAAATGGTCAAGGTTAAGTCCTGTGCCTTTTGAAGCTGCACGCTTACGCTGCGGCCTGGTATTTAAATCCCAACAGAGCTTTCGCTCCTATGTGTCTCACCTACTCTGTTTCCGTTTGTACGAAAAGTTGAATTTCTTCTGAAAGTTTAGCTGATCGCACACTTAAGTTCTCATACAAGTAATTCATGAATACAAGAAGTACGACAATAAAATACATAATGAAGTCTGCACCACAGATATATTGTGAGATGTATAAATGGAAGTTACATATTCTTTTTTCCAAAATATACATTATACAAATGTCTTGTCCCACACGGGGCCTCATGTGGCTGGACTACAGGACGCACAGCTGTACTGACCTAGTCTCATCTTCTCTCACTATGGTGAATCTGATCCAAGGCTTTGTGTTCTCAGGGTACAGAGGAGCTGGAAGTAAGGATCCTTGTACAGGCTCGACCAGGACAGGACATCAGGTGAGAACCAGAAGTGCCATTCACAATCAAAAAGAATGACTATCAAAACAGAGTGAACATGTTGAATAAAACATTTAAATACTATAAGAAATATGATACATGATCAGAGTTGGACAAGTTACTCAGGAATTGTGATAAGGTACTAATTACTCCTTCAAAAAGAAATAATATGACTTTAATTATTACTGGGTATTAAATGTAATTAGTTACATTACTAGTTGCATTGCTATATTACTTTCACAATCACTACCCTGTCTTCCCTCTTCCGAAAAATGACAACCTGTTTAGCCAGCTCGTTTTAGAATTGAATCCTCTTTATTGGAACAATAATGAAATTTAGGAGTCAACAATCAGCCAAAATGAAAACATTGCAGCCTCTCAAACCAAATGATTGACAGGTTGGTTCAATTAGCCTACCCTAAGTTTGCTAGGACCAGAAATTTCGTTCTTGTAACTAAGTAATGCAACATTACTACGTTACTTAGTTACTTAGATTAGTAATTGTAATATATTTACGGTTTTGGAAATAGTAATTAGTTACACTACTAGTTACTGAAAAAAGTAATAATATTACATTAACTACACTCTACACGATGGAATTCATAAAATCATTTGAAGTACAACATTTTAACAGCAGTGTAGTAGTGCATAAGTGCCAAAAACAACAGCAACACTACTACCGGTAATGTTTTATTACTGAAGCAAAGCATTAAGTGCCTTTACACGTTTGGTTAAACATTATGGGAGAAAGCCATAGTGTGACTTTTCCTTGGTTGATATGTGAGAGTTCTGTCTGTAGTGCACATTGCTGTCTTTTGAAATGCGTACTGTATTAATGTTGTGCCCTGGTCTCTCTTGCTATTGCTCATTTGCACTTGGCGTGCTGCGCCAGGCCTATTGGTCATGACATCAAGCGAGGGGAGTGTGTCCTGGCCAAGGGGACCCACATGGGCCCATCTGAGATAGGTCTGCTGGCCACTGTGGGGGTCACTGAGGTAGAGGTCCAGAGGTTCCCTGTTGTGGCAGTCATGTCAACAGGCAACGAGGTGAGTCATCCAACAAACGCATGCTGTCAATAATAATTACCTGGAAATAAAGGGCTTATCACAGTTGGACAAATATATTGATTTTAGTTTAATTTTTTTTCATAATAACATCTCACTGTTGGATTTTCAAAGCTACAATCTGTAACATTTTAGCCTAATTAAATAAGTAAAAATGTCAACCTCGGTTGTGGCATGCTAATATACAGTAATTGCGGTGGCTTCTATTAGTACTTTGTACACATTTTATTTATTTAAAAATAGCCATGTACATGTGGACTAGGCAACAGTTCATACCAGCTTCAGTTACTCACTCACCTGAGGTGGACATGCCTGGCCAATCAGGTCACTGTGCCCCCTCAGTCAAAATATAGAAATATTTTACACATTTCAATCATACATACTGTTCAGAGAATGTGGACTAGTTGAACAATAAAGACCATGACAGTTTTAGAAACAAAACCAAACAACTCATATATGTAACAACAAATAAAACCTGGTGCAGGGACTAGTTGTGTTTTGGTAGCAATAGCTACAAGTTAAAGGCAGGGTCATTCTTGCTAACTTGAAGCTCAAATCCAAATAGTATCGCTTCACGGTCCTCCGCGGCGGTCCCTCACGTTGAAATGCATTGTGAAGCAAAGCGTAGTGCTACAACATAACAAAGATGATATGAGCCTGAACGTTAAGCTAGTAAAATTCGAGGAGATATTTGTTGAATTTGAAAAAAAAAGTTTTATCTTATATTTAGCTTGCAGTGGCTGACTATACCTTTAATAGTATATTTTTGCTTGCTGAGATATCTAGCTTTCACAAATGACAGACATGGAATGCTGGACACTGACTGGACATATATCCTATGCAAATGTCTTCCTCTAAACGGTGACAGCTGCTGAATCCAGAGGACGACCTCCACCCCGGGAAGATCCGGGACAGCAATCGATCCACCCTGCTGGCCACCATTCAGGAGCATGGCTACCCCACCATCAACCTGGGCATCGTGGGAGACAAGTAGGCTGTCTTTTAAGTCGACTTTATCTAGGTTCACATTCACTTCTCCTGGTTATAAATTCTTGTGACTGTAGCAACAACATTATAACGCTTAATGCAATAATAGTAAGATGTGATCATATAGTCCCTTTAAAACAATCTACATTATAATAATGAATGATAGTTTTAATAATGGTTGCAAATACAATTGAAGCTGTTTCTTCTAATAGGTCTTTTAACAGAGCTGTCATAATAGGGAAAACACAGGTGTATCTCATTGACATTGATTATAGGTCATTCAGCTATGCCAGTGCACCGGCATTGTCACTGACTGTCTGTGTGTTTCGTCAGCAGTGTTGTTTCTCCCAGTGCGCTGGTTGAACAAAATGGAGCCGACTCAAGTATGAGCTACACTTGTGTTTACCTTACTGTGACATAAGGGTCCATCAAATAACAAATAGGCTAGATAATGCTACTGTATATGTTTTAAAGCAGGATGAGAATGGATTTAAAGAAGAAAAATATAAGAGACGATTGTTTAACATGTGCATGTGTCCGCACCGAACAGCCCCGATGACCTCCTCAATGCTCTAAATGAAGGGATCAGTCGTGCTGACGTAATCATCACGTCAGGAGGAGTATCCATGGGGGAGAAGGTATAACGGCAGAACTAAGCCTTCACAACACACAATAAGTCATGTGGTTGTACTTTACTGACACCTAGTGGCAGGGAGGAGGACTGCTATTATTTAATGCACATTGTCGGGTACTTTTAAAAAATGGCTTCTATTTTCACATAGGTCAACATGACAATGTTTTACATCGTTATCATTTTGTCAGTGTTTGTGATTTGTCCATTTATTTTTATATATTTTCTTTTTCTAGGATTACCTGAAACAGGTGCTGGATATTGACCTTCATGCTCAGATTCACTTTGGGCGTGTTTTCATGAAACCAGGGTGAGAAATTAACCAAATCTCTTACAGCATGCTTTACAATTGAATACATCTATTCCAAATTGAGATTTACAAAATATAGTCTGGATAATTATGTTTTTGATTAACATTTAATTGAGCATTGAATTCTGATGATAAACAAAATCAAAGATATACTTTCTGTTTCAGTCTCCCAACAACATTTGCCACCTTGGACATGGACGGTGTTCGAAAACTAATTTTTGCCCTCCCAGGTAGTGTGTGAAGTTGAGAGAAAGAGTGAATAATTCCGCTGCTTCTGAAGAGAAGTTATTCACCAGTTGTTTTCCCCATGCTCTCTCTCCATCTTGCGCGTTTTCCCTCTCTCTCTCTCCCTCGCTCTCGCTCTCACTCTCTCTCTCCCTCTGTATCTCTCCCTGTCTCTCTTCCCCTCCATTGGTCATTCTGTCCTAGGTAACCCCGTGTCCGCTGTTGTGACTTGTAACCTCTTTGTAATCCCTGCATTGAGGAAGATGCAGGGTATCCTGGACCCAAGACCCACCATCATCAAAGCGAGGGTAGGCCCATCGCACCACCACCATCTTCCAGTGAGCCTGACAAACTTAAGGGCTTCAGGAATCAACGGCTGTTTGTTCATATGTTACGGCAATTAAGCGACCATTTCCGTTAGAATGAGTCTTCCCCAGTCCCTGTGAAGCCAACCAGTACCAGTGATACCAGTATGTACTTGACAGTGTTATGGTATAGTGAAGGGGAGAGAGCTATTATGGTCAAATCAACTTCTTTCTGCCTTGCTGCCATTTACAGAGCATACAAATCATGGCATGTGATGTCGTCGGTGGTTTCATCAAACGCTAAACCAGTCAATCCCAACAGGCTCAGCATCAGAGTCAAATACGGAGATTTATAACGTTGGAAGCTTTCATGATTTGTACCGAGGTTCAAAAGTGCATGGCTACACACATAACACATGGTATGTACACTTAGAAATGAACATTATTTCCCACATCTGCTTATAGCCTATTTATGATCATCAACATGTTATGTTTGACGGCTGTCTTGGAATCTGAGCCTGTGGTGACCTAAAGGCCACTTCACTGGTCGGGAATATTTAGAAAAATGCCAGTTGACTAGGGAAACCATTGGAATATTCTGTACACTCAGAACATCTGTAGCTTGCATTCTAATAAATGGAAAGCTAATCCTGTGTGATCACGGGACGGATTGGTTTAGATTCATAATGCTGTCCTACGAAACTTAAAGGTTCATATTGCTATTAGCAGTTTACCTTTAATCTAGAAATGGAAGTGGATTAGCTCGGTGGTGATTGGCCCATAGTCAGAAAGTATTCAAACTATTAGGAAACATTTGAAAGTATACATTATGTATTATGAGGCAAATGAACAGCCAAATGAGTAGGCTAGGGACACTCTCCCACATCTTATTGCAGGTAGCAAGCCATCATGGTACGTTATGGGAACTTGCATTTCCTCTATTCCTCTGTAGTTGTCCTGTGATGTGAAGCTGGACCCACGCCCTGAGTACCACCGCTGCATTTTGACGTGGCACCACCAGGAGCCCCTGCCGTGGGCACAGAGCACAGGTACAGGTACCAAAACAACCAATACTATCACTGTTCATCTCACTGGCCAGGTGGTTTAGAGGTCTTGTTAGGTTTGCCTTTCACGCCTTAACACTAGTGCATGATATAAACAGCGCATGGGTCGGTGGGAGTCGTTGTGGACAAAAGCGTCTGATTCACTGTAATTGTAAAATCGGACACCTACAAATGGAGAGACTTTCGTGAATGAGTGTTTTTATATAATAAAGTTAAAGATTGTACATTTTGAATGTAAACGTGTAAATAAAAGACTTCCCTGGCCCAGATATGTGTTAAAAGCTAATGCTAACAATAGTGTGTGTGTGTGTGTAGGTGTTTGTAAGTTTGGCCACAAGGTGTAAAAACCTACACGTTGTATTGGAAATGGCCGTTTGCTTTGTCCAATCATGTGACTTGCATTGGAACACAGTGGTGGTGCAGCTTTTACTGAAAGCACTTCCTCTGATCGAGGAATTTCATGGCGATGATTGGAGGCAAAACGTTAAATCCGCTCAGGTATTATGCATGTATACACTACAGTATGAAAATCCCCTGCCCAAATGATAATGATGGTAATAGTATTCATACTAGATCTTACTTTAAAAGAATATGTTATAAGATGCTCACCCCTCATCTGCCCGGAATGCTTGAAGAAAGAAGGATGTACTCCCATTCCTTTGTGGGGAACATATCCGTAATATTTAGATACAATGGAGCTGATAATTAACAAGATGTATACAGTCAAGCTCTGTGTATGTCACACAGCTAATAATCTTCTTTAGCTGTGAGGCTGACCCTTGGTGTCCCGGCCCCCCTCAGGGAACCAGGTGAGCAGCCGGCTGATGAGCATGCGCAGTGCCAACGGGCTCCTGATGCTACCTCCCAAAACAGAGCAATACGTGGAGCTGCACAAGGGTGAGGTGGTGGACGTCATGGTGATCGGCCGGCTATGATGTCACCGCCGAGGGACGGAAGATGGCTTCATATATAGCGAGTGTTGGAATGGGTGGTTCACGGTGCATGTCCACATATCATTGACTATTCTGTAATATGCAACGGCACAGCTAGTTTATATTGATTTGGATAACGTTGAGTATAGTCAACATCTTGATCACTAGGTACATATGAAGAAAATAATTTAAAAAGATTATAATATTTCAAACAAAGAAAATATAACTTTTAATGAAAAAAATCTAATTATAAAAAGAGATTTATTCTGTAATATATTATTATGATTATTCTTATTATGATTATTATCATTATTCTTATTATTATCATTATTATATTAAGGCAACTTCGTTCCTTTCATTGCAATTGCTTTGTGTGTTCAATGCTAGACCTTATCTATAGCAGTAGCATTTTAATAGACGGCTGTAGGTGCCTGCCAAGACGAAAAGAAAACTATTATTTTCTCATCTTTAGTGGAAAAAAAATCAGTTTTTTGAAAAATGAAGAGAACTTTGAAGATTTCCAGATTTCCCACGGTGCTCGGCTAACGGGAAGAGGGGCCATGTCTCGGGCCGCCACTTCCTAGTTTGGGTGCCTGTCTAGGTGACACTTCTGTTATTCTCTCATTAGTATGCATCATATTGGCTTCACAAAGAGCTTTGCTTGTCGTTTATCTTGTGAGTCTTGTTTCTGTGCGCAGTGCCAAATGCCTGGGCAGGGAGGAGAAGGTGCTGTGACTTTTTTGGGTGGGGGGGGGGAGGCACACATACCGGTCCCAAGACCCCAAGCTTCCTTATATTCACAGTGACTGGGTGTACACTTTGCCCCCCAACACCCTCCCCCCTTCCCCCTCTTTCCACAACACAGGGGTGAGCTGAACCTAGAGGAAAATAATATTTTATTTGATCAACTATTGAAGAATAAAACAGAAAAGAAACAGCTTATTTAAGTGCTGACAGCCTTTTTAACCAACTTCACAAAAAAATGTACAGAAAAAAACAATCAGAAGAACCATATTGTACAGATATGTGACCAGCACTCCTAAGGAAATTATCAAGCAATGAGGATATACATTGAAGAACGCTGTACTATAACATTTTCTGTAATGATATGAAACTGATGAAAGAGACTATGATAATAAAAATCCTTAATCATTATGTAAAAAAAAGTTCTTGTTGGTTTTCCTTTTTTTTTTGTTTTTTTTTTAATAAATTATATCTAAAGCAACAATGTGACCTTTTCTTTGATGCAAGTTAATACTGTATGAATATGAAGAAAGTCACTACAGCAGGAAATAATTCAAATTCATTTTAGCAGAAACACTTGTGATTAATAAAAGGAAAACATAAGAGGCGTCAGAAGAGCAACGATTTAAGATCAAGACAGATGCTACTGTGCTAATGGACAGTAGATCCCAGTATTGACAATGCTTAATTAAGAATGCACGCCGCTAGTTTTTTAATTTAACCTATTGACTGAAATCCTGAATATCAAATTCTGTTCTAGATATCAGGTATTTTCAGTGTTGTGTTAGGGATTTTGTTCCGTGTGTGTATTTTATTAAGATGTTATGCTGTCGTTGTGGATGAGGGGGCGCCGTAGAGCATTGGAGTTGCCAAGGAGATGACTCGACGCCTCGGTAAGAGGTGCTGCTGCCTATCCTCCCCAACACAGGCTACGGTCATGTGAGACAGGCTAACGGAATAAAACTAGGGTTGCATAACGTAAATCAACGTGGACTAACTACGTCTCCCGACCCGGTCACATCTGATTTAAGCGGTGAGTACTTTAACCTACACTGTAGTAGTACGGTAGTTGTCTACGGTACTTTCTTGTTGAGCCGTCGGCAATTTGTGCTTTTGCTTGTTATACTTTGTCCCGTTTGTATCCCATTTTCGGCCATTATGCTAGTCATCAAATAAGGCAAGTGAAAACATTCAAATAATACATTGTTTTACTTTTATTGTGGTATACATAATGCATGCACGTTTGGGTGGAATGCAAAATACTTTGTCGACCTACCCTACAGTACGTAAGTAACCATTTCACCGGGGTACCGTAACTATTTCGGTGTAGTTCAGCTAAATGTACCGGTGTTACGCCTAATTCTGTGTCCTGCCGAATTCAGTGACCCTCTCGAAACGAAGTATGATATATAAAGCAGAAAAAGCATGAAAAAGTTCGATAGATCTATAAATAATTAGAAATATCAAGACATCAATTAGCCTTAAAACGACGAGGTTGGTGTCGATAAAGTAGATTATATTCACTTTTTATTCATAAATCGCTAAAATCATAAGCTTTTTGCAGAGCAAGCCAACATCGATATAGCTAACCTTTTATTAACCCTTTCCCGAACTAAAACACTTCGGGAGCGAGACACAGTGCAGGAGAAATCACACACACTAATATATTGTACATGATTGTAGAGGCGCATGCGCACTTTAGAAAGGGTCACTGAATTCGGCAGGACACAGAATTAGGCGTAAAACCTGTTATGCAGTAACCTCTGACATTTGTACGGTGTTACACAAAATAGTGTCATATTTATAGCCGTGCAATATATATATAATA
>JAODUH010000017.1:937122-951426 GCA_027564835.1 Typhlichthys subterraneus
TCGTCAAGAGCTGTCTGTATGGAGGATTTGTCATGGTTCTGGTGTGGAGGATAAAGGTGTTTATAGCCTTGTGTCACACACACACACACTCCCCAGGTTTCTTGTCAAACAGAATAACTACAGCAGTGTGTTTCTCTATGCTCCCAGGGGCCGTCTAAAAGACAGTTTGACTGACCTGTTGGTTCCTAACTGCTGACGTCTCTTCAAATGCCTGCATCGGCTCAGAAGGCAGTACATGGCTATATTGTATCTGGCTGTGTCTTTGAACTCAACACGTTCACAGTATGTTACTTTGTGTAAGTTTCTTTGCATAAAAGCTACATGTTATAAATGTAAATGTATAGAAACAAGTAACTTTTTAAGCTTTGCGTTATCTGTTTGCTTTACTGTATGTTCATATAGTAATGCATTACTGTATGTAAATGATGTGATAAAATAATTACATACATTTTCAATCAGTTGTTTTTGTGTGGCACAATGATTTGTCCTTTATATTTTATAATAAAACTTTAAAGAGGAAACTGACTTTTTTTTAACATGGTTTTACATCTAAAGGCTTTAGACATTGAAAAGTATAAATGCAGAAATACACAGCTATAATCATTTTACATTTTGTATTATATCATTCTATGTATTATATCAATATTATATTGTATGTAACCTCTATACATAGTCTACGCCTTAGCCCAAGTCTCTACAACAGTGGATATTGACAGTGTTGGATTAGTTCATATAAAACAAAGCTTTTCACCAGGCAAATTAAAAGAGAGAAGTCATTTTTCTAGCTAACGCAGATTAAATGTTCATACTACGCCCACTCATATTCCATAAAGCAAATATATTGTTCCATGTTGGTGAGTAATCTTTAAAAAACTGACTGAGACAGCTTATCTCAGAAACCAACAATCTTTCCCACATACTGTATTATATGTATGTTTCCATTTATGCAAATGGCCACTTGAAGCCACTATGATTATTTTGTTCATATTTGAGAAATCACAAGACTAAACATAATAGGCTGAACATGTTTAAATCCTCTTTGTTTAGCATTAAAGTTATTATCAAAAAAGTAAAGACAAACTCATAGGAAGAAAGAAATGCTGTGCATATAAAAGACTAAGTCAACAACAGGAAGTCATTGCTGTCATACCACAGCACAGGGTTGATCAGGTTGGTGCAAAGGAAGTGAAACAAGGTTACAAGCCATGCGGGGGTGTCGAGAGCGACAGCACAGCAGGATGTGGTCTCTGTCAATCATTCTCTGTAGCGACAAATTACTTTCCACATGACCCCAACCTCTGCAGCATACACCTGCACCCCCATACACACACACACACACACACACACACACACAAACAAACAAACTGTGTGTGTCAACTGTAGCTACAGGATGTGGGTTGCTACTGGGTCACATAGTTTTATCTGGTGCACAAATGTGTGTTTTATATAGAGACACAGATCTATATTTTATCTACAGCTGCCATTTAATAAGTTCCTATAGGAGTAAGCAGACATGTTTTTGTATAAAACAAAATATGCCATCTGCTGAGATTGGTCAATTTTTACAGTTGACTGGTTAGGAACTAGACCGGGTTGTTCTGTTTATTCTAGATGTTTTGCTTCTATAGACAAAAGCCAGATGTAGATATATTATACATCTCCACTGGTTAACGTACAACAAAAAGATTCCTAAAAAGCAGAAGAACACTAATAAAATAAACAATAGAGCAGCACAGCAATAATATTGTCTATAAAGCAATAGTACAACTGTACTCTGTTTAAATGATGTAGCTATATGTCACTCACTAGAAACAGGAGTCCTCAGATACCAAAGAAACACAGGTTAATAAATGGTAAACCAAAATAACCAAATGTAATATTTTTTTTTCTGTAAAGAGAGGTTTATTAAAAGAGGATGAACACAATGTAAAATCTGAATAATTGTGTAAAAAAATAACACCTGAATCAAATGGAGGGAACAATCAGGGCACCAATTGATAATTTTAAAATGACTTAACATACAACTGGCAACTTTAACATGGGACAGTACATTGAAACCAGTAAATAAATAAAAATAAAGTCAAAAGCAGTAAATAATGAAAAATCAATTATGTTTAAACTAAAACACAATGATAAAGAAATGCTGGCCATGCATCTACCAAGCAATACAAACTAGCACAAGGCTGCTTTTTAGACCTGATGGCTTCTACACTCCCCCTTGTGGAGAAAACTGAATGACACGTTGGCCAATGGGGATTTATACAAAATACTTTAAACACAAAATATATATATATATTTATAATATAATGATAAGGATAACATTGACATATTCACCAACACCACTGACCAATACAGAGGCTGAAAAAGTAGTCAGACTCACTCAAATCAAACCTAGTTACATGGCATGGATCTGATGGAGTTAACATTTAGAGATTACATTTAGTATGTTTCAATTTAGACTAGTTTAACTTTGATTGTTCCGTCTTGTATCGAGCACATTATGTAAAAATGCTTTTAGACAAGCTTCATGTTTAAATGTATGGAGTCATCTTTCAACGTCTCTTACCAAATGGCTTGACTTACTTCAGTCGGCATATTAGATGAGTTGAGGTGCTGGAGATGCAACATTGATGTTGATGAATATACTTAGTAAACATTTACAGCAATGTTATGATACTTTTATTTTAAGGTTTTAATTAGTCTTTTAATATGCAAAAATAAATGTGGATAAAAAGCTTTGTTACATTAACATAATGTATACAGTGGATTCCATTATATCAACAAGAGAGTGAGTGAGGTGCGGTGGTACCTTTGATAGAGTTATCACTTTAAGATTCTGGGCTGTTCTGTTTTACTTAAATACTATAAGAAAATGTAAATTAAGAATCCAACCTGCCAATTGTATAAATATGCAGATGTCATGGTGCTAGTCTTATTCAGACAGTTTATCAGACTACATATTTCCACTATGAGCTTACTAAGTGGTGTGTGAAAACATTGCTGAGCTTGTGGCGTGAAGACGGTGCCCTTTTTAACCCTTCATATTGTTCGCACGTGTCACGTGTCCGGACCAAATACATAATTATAGGCTAGGAATGGTCGGGAGGTACAGTAAGACTCAAGAGCCGAGTACTGCTAGTCACCACAATGTCTGCCACCATTTTCCACGTTTTGATTAATGAACAGCCTGGCGGTAGAAGTTAAAATATTTTGGAACCTTTTTTGGACTACTCAACTTTTAGAGCTAACAGAATGTTTTGTGCAATGGGGCAAGTTGAAATGCTGGATTCATAACATTTGAAAGAGTTTGAAGAAGCCTTGTTGAAAGTGTTTTAACCTTAAATATGTGTACATGGTATGGGCACTCGGGATAAAATTAAAAAACACTCCAGAATTATAAAGAGTAAAATGATTGTGAAAGAGTAAAAATCAACTGGGATGTATCATGAAATAGATTAGATTAGATATTAGAGCTGTTCCAATAACATCGACAAAAGTATTTTATGACAAATGGAATAACTCAAAATCATAATTTTCAATGGAACTATGTTGTTTCTCTATTTATACATGTACTATTTCTGTAGTGAGAGAGTATATAGACCATTGCTTGTACACATTTCTTTGAATCCCCTGTACAGGTTCAGGACTAAGGCACTCCTTGATTGCATTATGGTCTGTGTACACGTGGTTCTGGAAGGAGCAGATGTAGACCTGTAGAGGAGAAAGGAATGCTGGTGCTGTTTTCAACCACAAGAACAGAACAGAAGTCAGTCAGAGCCAGGGACAGTCAGCCATCATGCTTCAGTTCCCCAGGAGCAGGTGAAGGGCCTTGCTCAAGGGCCCAAGGCCAGAGACACACGGTTACAGGCACAACCATCCTGTGGCACTCTGTCATCCACCCCCTTTCAAACCAGTAATCCCATCTTCCCCGTGAACCGCTCCCCACAGACTGTACTGACCTTTAGGACAAGTTGTTCTAAATGATCAGATAGTTATAACATGATCAAAATCACATTTCAGATGGTACCAGATAAAAACTTTAATTCATAAACATGTTGCTTTACAAACGCTTTAGACAATCAAAATATGGAAATAAGGCAGAGTCCTTATGGAATGACTTAAAAGATGACACGCGTGTTCATTCTCTTTGCATGGGAGATGCTCAAACACGCATCAAACCGTAGCAATATTTGGCCCAATGTAACACAAAATAAGGTTGTGTTACTAACCTGTAATTAACAGTAAACTCATTAAAATTACCCAACAAGCACTTCTATTAATAGATAAATAATTCCTACAAACTGACAGTACTCTATATTTACTGGTGAATGGCTGGTTAGTTTAATAAAAGAATGATAAAAAAGGTAAGGCTGTAAAGCTACGGCAACGTGCCATATTTGCAGGCTTTGACTTCTCCCATACAAAGAGTTCAAAGTTATTTTCAAATATACTAATAAAGGAACGGTACAGCATCTGACCAGTAAGTATTGAGGACTTTCCCTTCTGAATGAACACAAACACACGCTTCATGTAAAAACAAAGTAAAATTACCATGCAGCATGATGTCTGCATGCAATAACCCAGTCCCACACACACACACACACAACTTGCATTTAAGGATCCTTCTTGCAGTAAAATTAATACAAGTAGCTGATAAATCATGTGTAAAAACCCATCAAAGCTGGTCCACAAGAAATTACAATTGGTGTCCGTGGGTTATGGTCTGGCTGTACAGTACGAAAAACAAAGGCAAAGAATGGAATCCAAATAAAAACATACCAAATGCGATAGTGGGCGGGTTCTGTACAGTATACAATACATAGATCAGAGGTGAGCAGGCAGTTGCAGTACACATAATGTCCTGATGGAGAGCAAGCTAAATCTATGTGCTGTGGTTGTGGCACTCAAATCCACAATCAAACCCTTCTTGATATGTCAGTGACTGATATAGCTAACCTAACCGCATTAATGTTGATCGTGTTCTACACCTGAGGAAAAGTGATGTAAATATACAGAACGATTATTGCTCAGGTATCAGACACAAAGGGGAATAATCTAACTGAATAATATACTTGAGCTTCAACAATGGGCCTGAAATGCTCAATTTACATAATGCATTTCACTAGGCAACTCTATCAGGGGGCTGGAAAACAATAATGAAATAAATCAACCATTAAAACACATGATCACAAGCTCCCTCCGCCCCAACGCAAGACTCTCAGATCTCTTACATCAGACATGCTATGATATAACAGACCAGAGTCAAAACTGACCCTGACCAAGACAGAACAGGACCTAGGAAGTGAAAAGGGTCAGTGTAATAAGCAGAGGAAGATAGCATTGTCCATATGCAGGGTTTGAGCTGGGGCTACCGGGAACACATAAACAAACAGGAGAGAACCAACAGCTTCCATCAGGTCTGGAGACATATGCAATGGTCACCAGCTAGGTAACTGTATTACCCAACAGCAGCTGGTGGACACAGCACCAAGCAGGTGACAACAATCACACTTCCCAGAAGGATCATCAATGTCACCAGTGTTCCTGCTATGGCATTAAACAAGTCAGTCCAAATCCACCTGGATTATTAGTGAGACGGCCACAAAGTACAATGATACAAACCTTTACTTTGTATAATTATAGATATCACAAACATAATCAGGGGAATTAAAAGACTGTAAATGTATTCACATCTTTACAATTACTTCAGAGTTGATTTGTGAGAGTCTGAAACACAATGGGCACATTATGTAACACTGATGCAAGACAATACAATTTCTATCTTGTATCTAGAATGTCTATTTAAACCCTCACCACCAAACACTCATAAAAAAAGGGATCATTGTTTATTTTGTAACTGGGTGAGCATAGTTTTATAGTCTGATCAACAGTGTCAGTCCAAATCACATTCCTGTGTTTGTGTGTGTGTGCGTGCGTGCTAGTAGTAGTGTCTTCACTGCCCCCTGCTGGCCTCTGCTGCAGTTCATCTCCAAGCCACAAGATGTTCCTGTAACTAGCGGCCGCCTGGCCCGGCAGCCCCCCACAGTTAATAAGACATGTGGATGCTCCCCCTAGTGGTGGTGGCCCACAGACAGCACCAGGGGGATGAGACAGCCCACAACCAGAGCGCCCACCTCCACCTTGTTCAGACCCTTGCCCCCGTTGCCCCCGGCGGCAGTGGCGTGGCTGTGGCCCCCGCCCCCCACCTCGGGAAGGACGTGCACGGTGGCCACGTACAGGAAGGTGCCCGCGGAGAAGAGCATGGCCACGCCCGTGGCGTTGACGTTGGACAGGGCCTCTTTGCTGCTCTGAGGGAGGAGAGGTGATGGCTGGTGTTACTGGCCGGTATTCATATCGAGGACTAATGAAGCACAACCGTGATCCAACTACAGACATACAAGGGCTCTCCCCAGAGTCCCTGGTGGGTTACCTGACTGAGGCCCAGGAAAGTGAGCATGGCCAGAACAGGAGCTGCCAGGGCAAACACCAGGAGATGTTTGCGGATGCGGTTCCTCTCCAGACCGGCGTGCATTAGGAAAGACACCAGGCCGAAAGCTGCAGGAGCCTGCCAGACAAAGTGGGCATGACAGCAGCATAAACACAACACGCCCCACACCATTTCAACATCATATATCAAATGTCCTCGTCTGATAGAGAAACAACACGATTGTTATGGAAGCCTGAACACTAAAGCAGGCAGACAGGTAGCCTACCTTATGGAGCATGATGGCCACAAACACAATGAGCTGGACACTGGTCTGGGAGGTGGAGGCAGCTGCTCCCAGGGCCACTCCATCAGCTGGAGACAGCAAGGACAGGTTCATGTAAGGGTGGACACTCCCATTAGAATACTGTGGTTGACTTGTATAGTTGGGGAAATATGGGGCTATGAACTCATATAACTATGGTTCAGAGACATTCTGTTGACAACAGACTGACTCCCAGAAGGACAGCACCTTCCTTGACACACCTTTATTCTCAGACAATGTGTGTTCCAAGTTCCCAATTGTAGTATTCTCAATAGCTTTATTTATAGTTTGTGTTACATGTTTGCTATTAAGTTTCAGTTATCTGAATACCTCACTTTGGTTTTTTTTAAACCTCACATACACACACAATGGCCTGACCCTACCTAATTATATATTTGAGGTGTTAAAGCCACACCCATTGCCAACAAACAAGTGTATAAAATCAATAAAATCAAGCACAAAAGCATCATTGGCTACGTTTACATGCACACAAAATTCCGGTATTTGCCCTTATTTTGAAAATGACCATATTCATACTAAGCTGTTTACCAGTACACGTCTGCTTAAAATGAATATTCCACAAACATGTTAGCTTACATGCAGCTCAAAATACATACTAAAGATATGCCCTTTAAAAAATGTACTTGCCCTAGAGAGTAATTTCCACACTTTCAAACTGCATTAATGTACTAATATGGGAAAATGGAACGGCTGGAGCCGATTGTGCTATTTTGCAACAAAATAGAATATTTTTCAAAGGTTTCTGCACACCTTACCGTAAAGCAGTGCTTCTCAATTATTTTCTGTTACACCCCCCCTAGGAAAAAGTAAACATTTCGCGCACCCCAAACTCTCCGCCACAACTGTAAATAGTATAATTTGTCTATAAAATTGTTATAAGTACACCTCTGCATAACATTGTATCCTTATTACCAATAAAGAAAACCAAAAAAGCAAAAAAAACATGTCCCCGGGGTCACACGAGAGACAATGCTGTAACTGTATGCGGTAAAAACCTCACTTGAGACTCGTAATTCTGAATGTCCTGTATACATGCTCCTAAAACCCAAATAAAATCAGCATATCCAAGGTGTTGGAAAATGCTAAAATCATAAAATCCTTAATGGAATATGCAGTTTACATGACACCTATCAAATTCAGAATATTGTCATATTCAGAATAGTGGAATACTAGTGTGCATGTAAACGTAGTCGGTGACATTAAATGTGGCACTGTCATAGGATGCAATATTTGATATGATCTGCTCTCCTCTGATGCATCACTCACTACAGACATGTCCATGGCCAAGCAGCTGCATACAAGCTAAGCCAAGCTAAGATTTGCAATAGCAGGCATCAGTTGGAGCGGTGTAAAGACTTATGAATCATATTTCTTTATCTGAACGGCTGATGGATTCATCTGGGTTTGATGGATGCCAATAAAGTGCTACCAACAGCAGTGCATAGTGCATAATTACTATAAAAGTATGGCAAAGAGGGTCAATGTTTTTCAGTTTGGGCTAAGCCTCTTAGTTCCAGTGAAGAGCAAGGTTAATGTTACAGCATACAAAGACAAGTGTGTGTTTCCAGCTTTGTATAAACAGTTTGGAGAAGATGTGTCAGAACTAGCAAAAACAACATCAAATATACACTAATAAAATGCAATGTGAATATTGGTTAACATCTTCAGTAAACAGCTATAAAAAGTGTTATTATACCCAATGGACAGGTTTTCAGGGTCAGTTAAGTGGTTTTGTTCCAGTAGAACAGGTATTGAGCTACCCTTTACCAGCAGTGTACACAGGAAATGACTAAACATACTGCTAGAGAGCAAACCGGTACTACAAACAGCAATGATGATATAATGGTGGTAAGGTGACTAAAGCTACATTTCATCCTGCATAGACTCACCTAGTTATTATAAACATTACACAGCATAGTATTATTATATTTAGTTTCCTGTAACCTTCATTAGCTCAGAATGAGAAAATGTGAAACCTACTGTACCTGCAGCATGGACTACAAGTCCCAGGGTGGTGGTTATTTTGGAGGAAGCAATTCGAGCCGACTCCGGGTCTAAACAAGACAATAGTCAGGCAGTAAAAACAACAGCATTTTTAGCATATTAGTCTTTTTCTAGCCATGCACTCATCTAAATATGTTTTTGTTCTACATTTTGTTATTACAGCATCATGTTATTACTGTGTGAAAGTCTAGGTTGGGAAGATGAAAGTATCATCACCCACAGCAACTAATAGGCTAATGACCACTGAACCACCTTTGAGCAAGGCAGTTAACTTTAACCTGCTCCAGAGGTACTCTGTTCGTATGAGACTAGAAGCACTCCTGGTCCGTTACCTTCCCAGTCTGAGTAAGCCTTTATTCAGACGCATTATCATCACCTGTGGACCACTGCATGATACTTCCACTAGAGTACTGTTTCTTATATCATCTGTTTCTCACCTAAGGTAAGAAACAGCAGTTTACGGCATTTACGTATAAGTAACAAAATCTCCAGCTCATTTGTATGTACTTGGCCAATTTCAATCCACATACATTTCCATAAAATCTATAATTTACTTGTGGTTACATCCACCCATCATAGTCCATCTGGGCTCTGTGTGCGGACCCTTACTGTTCTCTATGTAAACCTGATCACTCGGCTTAATAATGCTGTTAATGTGCATTGACAGACTGATGTTTTTGCAAAACAGGTGTCACTACAAAGGACAATAAAGTGTTAGACAAACTGACACTATTATCCACACTGACCATCACTGTTGTGGACATGGGCACTGCCTATCTGGTCCACCAGCAGCATGAAGACAAAGCCCAGCACCAAAGACACTCCGATGTAGGCGTGGAGCTGATCATGGCTGTGTTCCCCACTGACAGCCAGGACTGACTCCACCTCACTTTTTGGCTCAGAGACCTCCACTGCTCCCCCCTGCCCATTGGCATGGTGCCCACCTTCAAACAAGAGCACGGACACAGTGGGAGCATTTCCAGCATGGACGTAAGCAGATCAGATGTCAAAGTCTATGTGAACAGACATTTTAACAGCCTGTGTATTGCAATGTTGACCTTTGTCCTTTTCCAATATTAGACTACATTTAACCATTAAAAGCTGAACATACACAGGCTCCCGCAAACTGCTTATAAATGCAGATCCACTCAAAACTATAAAACTAGATATGAAAGTTATAATATCCTTAATGTTGAGAGACAATGTAGGGTAATTGTAAGTGCTGAATAACAGTATATACCTTCAAGTACTTCTTCATACAGTGCATGAACTCCTTCTGGAATGATGACAGCAAGTGCAGTGCCACATAACAGGCCTGCTCCCAACACAGTGACCACTTTCAGCTTTTCCTGCAGAAAAAGTACGAACGGCTTGGGGACAATTCTGGGTCCTAGTGTTTAAACGGCAAGATGTTGAATTGAAAAATCACGGACAACTTATGCTTGAAGCAGAGGGTGCAATTAAAGTAGTCTGGCCCATGTGGTCTGGCCCACGTAAGCATTTGGCCATCAAGGAAGGAGTTTAAAACAGTGACAAGCATAAAATAGAAACTGGACAAATACACTCACCTCTGAGAAGTTGACTGCTAGAGGTATTGTCCCAGCGACATAACATCCCACTAACATGGCAATGGAGAACAGGCTAATGGAGCTGAAATCGTCCATAATTACAGACCTTTTATGATCTTGCTGAAACTTTTATATTAAACCAGTCTAAACGTAAAACAGACTCAATCGGCTGTGGCTTTCCACGTTACATGCCACAGACTAACTGTTTAAGGTATCTCGCACCTTGTGCAATATGGTGCGAATCTATCAACTGGGTTGCTTAGAACACACAGCAGCCTACTGTACGTTGTTGCTTCTGGCCTTGCTAGCACGCTAGGCTAACTGGCGTTGGTAGTTTGCGTACACTCGCCTGGTAACATAGAATCCTAGCACGTTAGCCTTCCCGTACGAAAAGTCGGCTTATCCACATGGTTGATCGGGTTTTGCGGGGGCCTAGCGCGGACGAAATAATGCAAGTTGACTTGAGTTCCCAGGTAGCTAACTTGCTAAGGGACCGTCGGTTGTTTGGTACCCTATTGAGGAAACAACTTCCGGGGCACAAAATACCCATCGGTGCTGATCACTGCACAAGTCAAACATGCCACGTATCGGTGCACAGCTGTCAGACAGTATATTCATTCCATGCGACCGGAACAATATATAGATTCACAATAGTAGAAAAAAAATCAGACATAACTGCATGTGACAAAAGAATACATAATATGATGGTGTAAGGACAAGGATATTTCTAAAAATGTAGCTTTAATTTATTAGTTCACAATGGAGCAATGCCTCGACATGACAATGGTAAATTAAAGAAAAACGTGTCTGACGCTTTTGAGAACAGATGGGTAAAATACAATTCTGGCTTTTGTCTCAACAGTGTCAACAAAATACCCAAGTACAACAAAAATATATCATGCAATAAGCTTGAATCAAAAACCTTGTTCACATATCAAGCTCTCAAACCATTGCACGCAGAGGGCGGCAGCTCCTTGTTGACGGAATGGAGTAGGGGGTGCATGTTTTCAGTCTGGTGGGGCAATAATTATGAACAGTGAAACCATTATTAAAGAAAAGTAAGTCATGGGCAAAAATCTGGTCCTCTTCATTCAGGAGACCTAATCTTCATTTCACCAGTCCAATCTTCTTGGCCTCTGTCTCGTATATCAACAACCTCCACATTTTCACAATGAAGACTTCTGCTTCTTCATCTAGAACCTGTAGGTAGACATTGTTTGGCTAAATATTAGTTTATGATTTCACCCTTACATTTGATTGATTTATGAAAAATTGTGTTTTACACCCAGTCAGATCTAACCAACTCATGCTGGACTAAAAGGGGATTTGTCAATTTCTTAACATCCGTGTCGGATATGTTCTTGTTACGTGGTCTGTTTTTATTTGTGCCTGAAATCAAATGGCATTTAAAACAACTAAAACTCTCTGCTACAAAGAGGTCCCCAATAGATAAACATTATATTCAAATGTCACTTCACCCCTAGCTCTCAGCCGGGCTCCACCCAAGGCACAATTCTGATAGTATTAAAATGCTCCTTTCCACTTACCATAGCAACATCATCTAGGATACCCTGTGGGGTGCTATGTGCCATCACCTGAACAATAAACATAGATTATATGTTTTGTTATGAAGAAATACACAGCAGCAATCATGTTTATCATATTTATCAATGACTATACGGTATCAAGAAATGTAACCAAAACAGCTGTTACAATCAAATTTCTTTGGCCTTCTTTCTGCATTTTCTTCCAAACATGAAAATCATCACCAACCTTTGAACACACAAAATCAACCAAAGTGGCTTCCTCCTCTCCAATATATTCAATGATCTTTTTGTTGATCCATGGTCTGATACGACGATCCATCAGAGTCTGAGGAATTCCACATAAATTGCATCAAATAATAATAGTTTAATTACAGCTAATACGGTAAGGCAGGTAGTAATGTTATAGTTACATTTATTTACAGCAGATGTAACATTAACTATTTTAACCAAGACTTCATTAGCATTATTAAAAGAAAAATATTTTGCTAATCAATACAAGACCATCCTTACCGAATCCACCATAGACCAGTCCAGTGGGTAGGTGAACAGCTCAGGCCTGGCAGTGGGGATCTTTTCAATGAGACTCTTAATGTGCTTGCGCTTCTCCTCTGTGTTAACGCCACCTTTGGCCGCTGGTAGTTCTGCCCCGTCCAGCCCCAGGCTCTTGTCGTCGTCACCGTAGTCCAGGGGCACCAGCTTCCTCTTACGGGGCTGCTCATCAGCCTCCTCCTCCTCAAACTTGTTGAACACGCTGTCCACTGGCGCTAGCTTCTTGCGCTTGGTGGCGTTTGGCTGGCTGGGGCTGTTAGTGGCACCTGGAAGTGTAGAAGGGCCGCTAGTTACACAGTGATCTGATGATGCATGTTGATACACTTCATAGGCACACAACAGTTTGTATGTACATCAACATAAATACCAGTGATAGCGTCAAATCAAAACCAATTGCATTTTCATCAGCTCAACAATAGAAAATTGATGGAAACATTGCATGTTCCCTTCCCTTATTAAAAAGCTGGCCACCAAAAGCAGTTCTGATACTGACACCTGCTGGAGGAGATGCAACAGTGCCAAATGTTAGACAGGGTTACCCCCCCCCCCACATTCAGGCTACATAGAATGCTCATTTGCTACAGACTACATTCATTTGTATAACAAACATTTGTTGAATCTAAAACAAGACAACTGAAGAAGAAGAAGAAGGTGTGACTGACCCAGCTTGAGACTGAGGCCAATCTTGGGCCGGTGCTCCTCAGGAGGCTGGGTTTCTGGAGAGTTCTCCCCCGGGATGATGATACCGCAGGGAGACTCGTTGCCGGGCGTGTTGGGTGTGGCGTTCCCGCTGGCCGAGGACACAGAGGGAGCCGTGGTGATGGGCCGCAGCGTGGGCTTCAGGCTGGGCCGGGAGTCCTGGGAGTCATCCCCGTCTTGCTGGTAGTAGTCCTCCTCGCCCTCCTCCACCTCGTCCTCCGAGTGGGCCACAGGGCCGTGCGACGGAGGCTCCGGAGCCTTCCCCACGCTCCTCCTCTCGCGCTCCCTGTCCCGCTCGCGGTCCCGCTCATGTTCCCGATCCCGGTCGCGTTCCCGGTCGCGTTCCCGGTCGCGTTCACGGTCGCGTTCACGGTCCCGCTCACGGTCGCGGTCCCGCTCACGGTCGCGGTCCTTGTGGGCCTTCTCCTGGGGCACCTCCTCCTCTGGCTCCAGTTTCAAAGGGGGCTGCCGCCGGCGCTCTGCCTCCTCCTCCATCTACACACATACATCACAGGGCATCCAGTTTCATATACAGGTTAAAACAGCTTCATTTCATTATAGCCCTCTAGTGGTTATAAAAAAAAACTAAAGATGAATGATGGGCTCACCCTCTGTAGCTCAGCATCTGGATCAGGGTGACCCTCGGCCAGAAGCCTCTGTCTGATCTCCTCCAGCTCCTCCTTCTCCCTCTTCCTGTCTCGCTCATCCATCTCTGTCTCCTTCTCGCGGTCGCGAAGTCTCTTTTGCAGCGCACTGCCCCTAGTGTACAAACGAACAAAGTATTGACCGAAGGCTGTGAATGCTTATGTACATGTGATTTGTTTATTTTTAATAATTTCATAATTATTATGGGTTATTGTGTGCAAATCAGTCAGACAAGAGCACAAGAGCAGCACAACATGGCTTTACTGTCTTATGTCAGCAACACGGGTGCAAATACACCATTATCGCGGTCTGAAAAATGATCGGTCATACAAACCCTGGCAAAAATTATGGAATCACAACACTTAGAGGATGTTCACCCAGGTTCTTTACTTCACAGTAAATTAATACATAACATATACTGTACAAAATAATTTATGTTTAATAGCTGAACATTTTGGCTTCATGACACATACCTTAAACAAATTAAATTAAATACATTTAGGTAATGGCATACTTTTTACC
>JAODUH010000017.1:952448-965987 GCA_027564835.1 Typhlichthys subterraneus
CACGTTGAGTTGCACATTGTGTATGAAAGGTGCTATACAAATAAAGTTTATTATTATTATTATTATTATTATTATATGGATAGACCAACAGGTGGCCCTTGTACCTGGAGCGACTGCGGTCAGCGCTCCTGTTGAGGCTCCTGTCTCCCTCCCAGTCCCTCTCGCGCACCCTCGTCCTGAGGTCGCGCTCCCTCTCCATCTCCCTCTCCTTCTCCCTCTCGCGCCGCTCTCTCTCGCGCTCGCGCTCCTTCTCGCGCTCCCTCCTCTCCCGCTCCAAGTCGGCACGCTCCTTCTCCCTCTTGTCCTTCTCCTCCTCCAACTTCTGCGGAGCAAAGCACAGGGAGGCTCAGTGGGCGGGGCCCGGCGCCATGCGTGACCACAGTCCAGGAACACAGGGCTGAGGTGGTTTCCAGACCCTGGTGTGCTCCGTGTGGTTTCACACCCCATCTCTGTTGACTGTTACAGGCACTAGAAGGCCTCAGAACACCCCCCAACCCCTTTCCTTACGCTGTGTGTGGCACGATTGTTCCATCTGGGAACAATCGTGCCACACACACACAACTTAAGGAGTGTCTTCTTAAACTGGGGAGGGCAGCAAGAAACACAAAGACCTGTTTTGCATTGAGACGGCTCCGTTATGTACCGCCGTGTGCTGGTTTGGGCTCAGCTAGAGTTACTGGAAACCACTGTAACAGCCACAAACATTTGCCGGGACACGTTCAACTTGAGGCATTCATAATGAGAAACAGGCACTGAGAAAGACTGTGAAAGCTTTCTCTCTCCTTAAGAGTCCTCCTCTCAGTACAAGGAAAACAATACACAGGAAAACAAAGGCGTCAGTCTTTTGTTAACTAGTTGTTTGTGACTTACAGGTGTTGAACTACGGATTCAGCCCTTCGCTGGCCCTACAAGCCTTTTTACTTAGGCCTGGGAGGAAAGCAGGTCACATGGTATACAAGGGAAAAGACGTTATGAGGTTCTCTCTAAACATTAGCATAGAATTCATAGAACAACCTTTACTTAAACTCACTGGGTACAGTGGTACATTTGGTAAGCAAAATGCATCAGATACATTTCTGCACAGGTAAATTTAATTAAAGAAGCTGTCTTACCCATTTGCAGTAGACTTGGCCAGTTATTCACGACTTTTCATTCAAAATGCACACACCACAAATGTTCCATTACATTACACAAAAGGCTTTAAGTATGTGTATAAAAACTAAAAATTAAATAAAAAAAAATTAAATAAAATCCAAATTCATAATCCAGAGTGGCTAATACTGAATGCACTACGTGAAGTCAAATACAATAGGTAATATGGGCCCATGTTTCCACTAAAAGGAATTTAACACAAGCCTTTCTCGTATCAAAACGATTCTGCGACAACTGAATTAGATGAATATATGAAAATATTTTATCCTAATTATTAATGTTTAATGGTAACATGCAGTAAATAAACTGGAAATGGATAGATCATCTAATTAGATACTGTTCAAAGTACAAGCCTTGTGTGTATTGTAGCTGGCAGTCTTAAGTGTAATATGAAAAAGGTGAGAAGAGCTCTTGATAGAAAAAATTACATATCCTTTATGGTGTCTGCACTAAATACATTGTTACTAAATATAATTAAAGTAACATATCCTAGAGTAACTACATTTGCCTTACTTACCTCTCTACTGTTTACTCTTGTTACATTCTGAATACATAGTTCATTTTAATTGTTCTAAATTTCTACACTAACTGTTTTATCTTGTTATAGATCACTGTGCATTCCTATGATGGATTGGATTGGGTCTGGAGAATGTAGAGACAGTACACACACACACACACACAGAGAGAGCACATACCTTGCTAATTCTTCAGATTGGCATGCTGCTGTGGAGAGGGCACCCCCCACACTAGTAGAATATAGACTACAGCCAAGTCACTGCAGTGGTTATTGACAAGAGTCTCAGCGCTTTAACATCCACACCATTAAGACAGACCATCGTCGTTTTACAGAGGACTCGCACAGGTTCACTGGTCCCTTTTGTTTACACGGCACAAACGATGTCACAGTTTATTCAAAACGAAAATACACTTTTGGAGGGCATCTTTAGATAAGCTGTGTGAGCATCAAACATTCTAGAGCCCAACAAACACCAAAAGAGCCTGTGCAGTTGCCCCTATACAAGTCCTCCATAGGGGGGCGCCCAGTATATGTACATAGTAAATAAAAGCTGATACTTACATCCTATCCTGGTAAGTTTTTCCAAAGCTCTGAGATTCATCTTGCTTTAGTCACCATATGATCACTATCATAATGGTGGGGTTTAATGAATAGATTAGCTTTTAGGTAACTTTACATTGTCTCCATGCATTTTTGTGTGAAGAATGAATAATGGATCTATAATGGTCACACCTACATACTTTCAGTAAGGTGTTAATTTAGGGCTGAGAAGGGTTACAGAAAGACTAAAAACTGGCCTATTTGTAGTGTGACAACATAGAGTAAAAACACTGAAAACTATGTGGAGGGAGGGAGGGAACTCAAATGTACAGTGTCGGAAACTGCCGGGGGGGGGAGACCTGCAATGTATTCCAAGTAACCAATTTGTGGTGTACATGGTGCAGCTTATTGGGGGGGGGCTGCTTTGTGTGTCAACTACCACTACATGTAGAGGAAATACAGGCGTGAAACTATGTGAGCAGCTTCTGTCCAAAACCTGTAATGTCAATTAGTAGAGATCAAATGAGCTACTGTACCTTGTGGGTGTCGCGGAATTTACTAATTTCTCTTGAAATCAGGTCTCTCTTGTCCTCCTCCATGTCAATGGCATTTATGTCTTCCTACACAGGGCACAAGCAATAGTGAATTCCTCTTCAAAATAAGAGCTTAAGTATATATACATTGGCCAAGTGCCGTGAAAGTATGCTGCCGGTCGCTCAAAACAACCAGTGCGTACCTCCTCCTTTTTCTCCTTCTTCCGCTTGCGTCGGTGGGCGTCTTCGTCCTGCGCGGAGGCGCTGAGCTCGTTGGCGTGGTCCCGCATCAGAATATCGATGGTGCCCTGAACAGCCTGGTCCTTCTTTTTCGTATCCTCATCCAGCTCCTCCTCCTCTGCTCCATCGACAGCCTTCTCCTTTAATGCCACCATCAGGGACATTTAAAAAGATTCATGTAATTACTATTTTTACATATATATCATGCACAATAGGAAGACATTTAGCCTTACTGCAATATTTTTCCATGGATTCATCCATGGAGACTCCTGTCCACCCACAAACACAGCTACCTACCCCGTTGGGAGTGTTCTTCTTGGCCTTCCACTCCTCCAGCTGGGCTTTGGTCTTGGCATCCACCTTCACAAGCAGATTCTTGTCTCCGATTTGTAGGTCATGAAGCAGCCGTAAGGCTCGCAGTGTAGACTCTGGCTCCTTATACTCACAAAAGCCAAAGGCTATAAAGAAGATTAATAGGGAAATTGGGTTACTTCCAAGTTTCAATTAGGTGGAAAGGCACAATAATGGGCAGACTTTTCCATGCACTTAAATGTGCATGGAAGAGGTGATTTTCTGATATATTCTATATAGTTTTGTATAGTCTAGTTTGTTTTTCTCACAGAAAAGTTGAATTGCAGAGGAGTTACATTTTTAACAGTGTTATGGAACATCTAGCTACTATAAAAGAAGTGCATTTACCAAATACATTAAGTGCTTTGCCATGTGTGAATGTTGTACTACCTTGAAGCTTGCCTGAGGCTCCTTGGACTCTCTTCCAGCTGAGAACAATTCCACATTTCTAAATGATGGAACACAAGATGACAATTAATCAGAATATTTGGTTCCTAACATATTCACTCCAGTCAATTATATTGCAACAGATCTGTCTGTCATGTGAGCTGCTGAGAACCAACCCCTTCTCTCCCCACCATCTCCTCCATGTGCCCACCAATTAGCTTGTCATGGCTGACTGTAAGTCACTCCCTGGCATTCAGGGCAGTATACAATTGAATGTACATTCAATCAACCAAAACAGCAGTGGGAAGAACATCCCGTTACAAAACAGGGAGGAGTTGGGTTGTTGGTTAGACACCGTTGACATGGATATTAACAATAAAGCAAGGATTGTGCTTTGCTGTGGCAGGAGATTTGTGAACTCATACATTGTTGTGTTACAGCAATTCAGTCAGATGCACAAGATGATGTTACATACAGCCAGCCACCTCCTCAACTTAGTGTTATTAAGGCATAACACAAATGTCAATGACCCTCACCGCCAGCAGTTGTCTGACAAGCATATCTGAGGCCTTCTCAGATATGTTCCCCACAAACACAGTGGTGGTGGGGCCACTGTTCTCTTCATTCTCATTGGCTCGTACAGGGAGAGACTCCTTCCTAGGGATTGCAGGTTTACTGATCACAGGCACAGAATTCGGCACTAATACTGGGGTGGGTGTCATAATGCCCATGTGAACTGGGATCATAGGAGTGCCTGCAAGAGCCAAATATGTCATACATTACAATTCATTAAAACAAACGAAACATGCTTATTCTACATTTGTTTGGTGTACTGCCAATGCAGACCTGAAGGAAAACCAGGATATTGATGTGGGGGCATCCCTGGAGGAGGCAATAGTGGCCGGTTTAAATGCGGGGGAAAGGACATCTTCTGTTCTATATGTACCGTAGAATTGGACCAACCTGAAATGAAATGTCATCACTCAATGCAACATTTTAACTATATAAGAAGAACTTACTTATATTGCGCAGAACAAGTCGGTTTAATTACACCACTGTGCCTTGATAATCACTAGCACCACTAAATGCTTGTATGAACTATGAACATGTATCTAGTTGTACGTTAGGTGAGCTAGCTAGTTAGCTAATCTGGCGATTGTCACGTTGATATATCACGTTTCATTTTGAGTGTTGTGGTAACGTGTTGTTGTAATGAAATGTGATCCCGTGTAGTCGCCTCGTTCCACCACTCTAAATACTTTATTAACAAAAACAAAGTAAATGACGGCTAACCGAAAATGGCTAAAAGGTCCAACGTTGTGCTTCCGTAGACAGTGGAGCTAAGATATAGCTAACATGCCCTTATCCAGTTATATTATTTAATTAAAAAACAAACGAATATTGCTATCTGTACATTCTGATAAGTGTTTAAGATGTAGTACATACCCTAAATCAGTTGGAGTGTACGTTAAAAGACCGCTATCACTGGGTTATCTATTATGCAGCACTTTATTCAGGGGCCTTCAAAAACAGACTGATGACACGGACAGAACGTTCTCTGGCTGGGGATCGGAGTGCGCTCGTTTTATGTACCGGGGTGGCCCTTTAAAGCATACATTCATTCTTAACCTTTATACAGTCTATGGTGTAAACATAAGATTAATTATAATAGGCCTACTATTACCATTACTAGGCTACTACTACTTATTAATATTAATGTAGGCCTACTAATAGATTACTACTACTACTAATAATAATATTATTAATAATAATAATAATAATAATAATAATAATAATAATAATAATAAGTCTCTCAAATACATTAATGCTTGATTAATAATTTTCGGATTATCTTTTGAGAGGTTATAGGAAATGTATTGTTCATGAATAAGATACAAGCGGTATCTATGTTATTGTTATTTGTCTCTGCAGCTGCCTATTTCTAAAATGGCAATGGTGTATTTTGTAGAATGTAAAACCTTAGCCTACACCTATCATGTGTATCTAATTTAATATTATGTAAAAAGTCGAGTATATATGCTTTCTGGAACTATTACCATAGTATTTCTTGTTGTCGGCACAAGGTGTGACAGCTGCGCAGCGAATCCTGCATTTGACAAGACAGTGACGTCAGATTTAGGCGGTTTTTTTTACGTGGAAAGTGCTGGAACAAACGAAGCGCACCCATTTGGCTGAAGATATTCATCCATGAGACTAAACAGATCCCCATGATTTGTACCAATTTTATAATTATTTAAACCTATAATAAATTTTTGTTCTATCATATTTGTTTATTTCAGCATGATTTATCTTTATTAATATTATCACATGTAATAATTTTGCTTGAATTATGAAATGTCACAGAATGCATTGTACTATGTTATACATGATAGTAGGCAAGGCCAGGCCTAGATGGAAAAAGTAGCAATAGTCTATGATGTTATTATAAGCATTGTAAGTATTTGTAAAAAACCTAGGCTACTTCATGACTTTGCTAGAGCAACATATGGGAGGCGAGTACACTGATAGTAAATATATCACATCGTACGGTAACTTATACGTTAATATGATAATGCAGATGTTCATTTCTGCCTGTAGTAAAAGCTACCCCGTTTTAAATGATGTGCCATTACAACACACTTCAGTAGGATAGCACCCTTTAAAATTGTAACAATCTTTAATAATCGTGTACTATACAATTACGTGTAATTTTATGTCACGCTTTAGCCACATTTGTTTTCCTAGTGCAGCTAGCTTATGTCAGGATGAAGCTCAAGTGTTCAATACGTCGATGGTCTCTCAACTGTACAGTTTACGCGGATGGATACGCCCGCACTCACAAAGCGCATGGCTATAAAGATATCGGACTTTTAAAGCCGAGTCCCTTTCAGTTTTCCTGCGTCAGGGAGCAGCGGGGATTTTACATTGGTAGCATTTTATTCAAGAAAAGTCACCGGAACGCACAAGGTATGTTAACGAATACTGTGTTTACCCAATAAACATTTAATAACTACAATATTAAGATGCCGTAATCGTAATTAGGTGCATGCTCTTGATATGCTGTGCTTCAGGACTCACGAGTCACGACAATGCTGTAGCGTTAGCATTGGTATTCCATTAGGGTTTGTAGTACAATGTTTGTCCGTGAGCATATATTCGCATATGTTGTGTATATTATTACCGTACGGTACCAGTACTGTGAGATTACCGTATTTGTCGCAGTTCTAAAAAAAAAAAAAAAAACGTTGTGCTGGCGTTGGTGTTCTCGTAGGTTACTCGCAATGCGGTAGCCTACGGTATGGTCCGGCACCGTACTGGAGGCCTGTACCGTACCACACAATTAAGATGAGGCAATGATAAACGTACAGTAATGCATTTGACACATTAAACCACGCTAAATCCACATTAAGCCCCGCTCTCCGCTTTCCACGCGAAGGCCGAGTGGGTCAGTTTGACCCCCGTATTACTCTTACTATAAAGCCGGTACGGTACACTCGATGCAACCATTTTATTCGCCATCCGTACTCTCAGTAATACTTGACTACCCAAGTGTATGTAAAATGGTTGGTTACATGTAGAGAATAAAACCACTCCACGGTATTGATGAAATAAAAGCCATGTGAGAACGTAGTGTACGGTAATTAACGGAGTACGGTATGATTCTGTCGTTTCCAAACGACAAAGTATGTGTTGATGGGTCACTCTTGCACTCAATATTCAACATTGATAATTGCCACTGCTGTATCCGTAAATGGAACGATTAAAACGTATATTTAATCACAAAGGGGAACTAGTGAATTCGTCTTGAGATGGTCTAGCACGTGCTTGTTCATTGTCTGCCAGGCGACGCCATGTTGGTTTGCAGCTGCTTACTTCCGCCTGTAAGTGGTCAATCTGACTGAAATCGAATAGCTCTTACTCTACCCCGGACGTGTATGGCTCGAATATCCAGTTTTAACGTATCTATGCCAACCATGTATTACTCTGCATTGCACCACGGTATACTGTAGTCACAATTGTTATTTGTTCCTTTCTACAGATGCCTGAAGAAATGCGCCAAGAGGAGGAGGAGGCTGAGACCTTTGCCTTCCAGGCAGAGATTGCTCAGCTTATGTCCCTGATTATTAACACCTTCTATTCCAACAAAGAGATCTTCCTCAGGGAGTTGATATCTAATGCCTCTGATGTATGTTAACTGTTTGGCTATGTCCAATCTCAAAGCAACCTTTTGTTGAACATATATTTTTATCTTGCTACATTGTGTATATTTTTCAAGATGTATTAATAAAATAATACAACTTTTCATTTAAAAATGAAAGGGAACAGGCTTCATATTTACTGAAATGTTGTTTAGGCTTTGGACAAAATCCGCTATGAAAGTCTAACGGATCCAACCAAGCTGGACAATGGCAAGGAACTTAAGATTGACATCGTCCCCAATGTAGCTGAGCGCACCTTGACCCTGACTGACACTGGAATTGGAATGACCAAAGCTGACCTGATCAACAACTTGGGTACCATTGCAAAGTCTGGCACGAAAGCCTTTATGGAGGCCCTGCAGGTACCACAAAGCAGTTAAACACAATTCTTATTGTTGCAGCATTGCTGTATAATCGATGAGACATTATATAATTTGGTAACGTGGTCTTCTCTAAATGTGAAATATGTGCTTGACTGATCTGTGACTAAGGCTGGAGCTGACATCTCCATGATTGGACAATTTGGTGTGGGTTTCTACTCTGCCTACCTGGTAGCTGAGAGAGTGGTGGTAATTACCAAACACAATGATGATGAGCAGTACCAATGGGAGTCTTCTGCTGGAGGCTCTTTCACTGTGAAAGTTGATACTGGTAAGTTCTCGAAATGAGTTGTATTATGATTTCCTATATTTATTGAATAACCTGGCACTGTAGACTAGCAGAGTTTTGACTACCTCAAGTAGTTGCACTGCCACCATATTAGATTTCTCTACGATCTTTGGTTATATAAAGCAGCATTTGTTCAAAGCTTAGATTTGCTTTTCAGGGGAGCCTATTGGCCGTGGAACTAAGGTCATCCTGCACTTGAAGGATGACCAGACGGAGTACATCGAGGAGAAGAGGGTCAAGGAGGTTGTGAAAAAGCACTCCCAGTTCATTGGCTACCCAATCACCCTCTTTGTAAGTAATCAATGAAATTAGCTTACCTAGAGCAGCTGCTGTGTTGGTGAAGCATCAGTGTAATCATTGGTTCTGCCAATGCATAGGTGGAGAAGGAGCGTGACAAGGAGATCAGTGATGATGAGGCGGAGGAGGAGAAGGCTGAGAAGGAAGAGAAGGAGGAGAAAGAAGAGGGTGAAGATAAGCCGAAGATTGAAGATGTGGGCTCGGACGATGAGGAGGACTCTAAAGACAAGGACAAGAAGAAGAAAAAGAAGATTAAGGAGAAGTACATTGACCAGGAGGAGCTAAACAAGACCAAGCCCATCTGGACAAGGAACCCTGATGACATCACCAACGAAGAGTATGGAGAGTTCTACAAGAGTCTGACTAATGACTGGGAGGACCATCTGGCTGTCAAGGTAACATACATACTTGGTTTAAAATTAATTCGTCCATCTTCTTAGTAGGCACTCTCCGTATGATGGACATTACACAGTGGCACTACATATACATGTTTTATTTGCCATAGATCTGTAAATCCAAATTTAACCCTATCTACAGCACTTCTCAGTGGAGGGACAACTAGAGTTCCGTGCTCTGCTGTTCATCCCCCGTCGTGCACCTTTTGACCTGTTTGAGAACAAGAAAAAGAAAAACAACATTAAGTTGTATGTGAGGAGAGTTTTCATAATGGACAGCTGTGAAGAGCTTATCCCAGAATACCTGAGTAAGTCAATGTACTCGTATCAAAGCTCATCTCAACATGTCAGCATATATTTATCTGAATTGGTCAGCAGAGGCATTTGAACATTAGAAATGAACCCAGTCAGTGAATAAATTGTGAATAAATCCATATCTGTGTAGCTGCTAATGCACTAAATGTGTTCTCCGTTTGAGGTTTTATTTGGTCTTTGTTCTCACGCAGACTTTGTTAGAGGTGTGGTAGACTCTGAGGACCTACCCCTCAACATTTCCAGAGAAATGCTTCAGCAGAGCAAAATCCTAAAGGTCATTCGTAAGAACATTGTCAAGAAGTGTCTGGAGCTCTTTGCTGAACTAGCAGAGGACAAGGAGAACTACAAGAAGTTCTATGATGGCTTCTCTAAGAATTTGAAGGTAACTGCAAATCGCATACAGGGATTGTTTGATGTGTAACTGGGGAGATGGATATATTCTGCTCTCCCTGGCCTCAAGTTCACCACATTCTAAAGGCATCGCATCATGTTAAGTGCTCTTTCCAACATAATGACATTAGTTCATAATTCAGTAAATTTTAAATATTTGGTTGTCAGTAGGGTGGGGGTCAATTATGCTGTCATGGTTTTAGTACCTGGTGAATCTGGCCTGCTGCTGTTATACATTTAATGTGGGGAACGGTTATTGTCATTTCTCTACACATGGCTCATTTTAATTTGAGAAATATTTGATCCTTTGAGATGGTGTACAAAACCAGTTTTGCTTCAGGGGCACATTTCCTGCAGTGTAAATGCAGTAAACTGAATGTGTTCCTACATAATGGTAGCTTTCCCCAATACATTTTGATATTTCTTTCCTTCCCACCTTTGAATTATTTGCAGCATATGTGGAATCCCTAGTTGATATAAATGGGTGGCCCATAATCCTCCTGTTCAACTGATGTCTGTAGTATATGCATGGAATAACATGCCTGTGCAATTAAAATGGCTTGTGCATGCCATTTATAGCTTACCCTGGATGCATCCTAAATATCAAACTCCTCATAAATGGCATTAAACTAGAATTATAATTGCCTTCTTCCATAGCTGGGCATCCATGAGGACTCTCAGAACCGCAAAAAGCTGTCCGAGCTGCTTCGCTACCACAGCTCCCAGTCTGGTGACGAGATGACCTCCCTGACAGAGTACCTCACCCGCATGAAGGAGAACCAGAAGTCTATTTACTACATAACTGGTTGGTCTTGCATTATTTTGTCAATTTGACAGTAATGCAAATTAGTTTATTGGCCCACATTTCTTAAATTGCTTTTATATTATGAAGTAGTTGGTATGCACAGGTTGATCTAACCTCTAGAATACAAAGCATTATGTTAGAAGTAGTAGTTTACAATATCAAACACTAGGTGGCGCTGCTTCTGCTGTGACTAGAATGCATTTTTCTTTCTTTGTTTAGGTGAGAGCAAGGATCAGGTGGCCAACTCTGCCTTTGTGGAGCGTGTGCGAAAGCGTGGCTTTGAGGTCCTCTACATGACTGAGCCCATCGACGAGTATTGTGTCCAGCAGTTGAAGGAGTTTGATGGCAAGAGCTTGGTCTCTGTCACAAAGGAGGGCCTGGAGCTCCCAGAAGATGAGGAGGAGAAAAAAAAGATGGAGGAGGACAAGACTAAGTTTGAGAACCTCTGCAAGCTCATGAAGGAGATTCTTGACAAGAAAGTAGAGAAGGTCAGTGGTCAGAGCACTGTGCTGACTATGAGAAATGTTTGCTTGGTGTACGCCCTGATTATTATGTTTTGTAGTTTATTCATTGTAGTCTACTGGTTTATTTGGCAACAGGTGGCCTAATTCTTCTTGAGTGTATTTCTGGTGAGTTGGTGTGGCCCTCAAGGCGACGTGTGGGTGTGCCCTGACGTGCCATTGATTGTGAATGTTAAATGTGGTGTTTCTGGTGATCTTGGGCACAGAGACTACATAACTAATTTGTGGTTAACACTAATGGATAATTGCACACTTTGATGGTTGGCCCTGTAAACCACTTCTCTCACCCAATAGAGAATTTGGTTACATGTCTTTTGTAGTGGAACCATAGAAATGGCAGAATAACATCTTTATTATCAGCATGTGCCTGGTTAGTTGTAGAGTTGTTGCTAACTTTAAATTACAGGATTGACTGCATGTCTAAACAGGCTTGACTAATGGTTAAATATCTAAATGGGTTGTCCCCTGCATGTAATGCCTCGTTGTGTTCACCTCCCAGGTGACAGTGTCCAACAGACTGGTGTCGTCGCCCTGCTGCATTGTAACCAGCACCTACGGCTGGACGGCCAACATGGAGAGGATCATGAAAGCCCAGGCTCTCAGGGACAACTCCACCATGGGCTACATGATGGCCAAGAAGCACCTGGAGATCAACCCTGACCACCCTATCGTGGAGACTCTCAGGCAGAAGGCTGACGTTGATAAGAATGACAAGGCCGTGAAAGACCTGGTCATCCTGCTGTTTG
The DNA here is from genome assembly GCA_027564835.1 of Typhlichthys subterraneus. Taxonomy (NCBI): domain Eukaryota; kingdom Metazoa; phylum Chordata; class Actinopteri; order Percopsiformes; family Amblyopsidae; genus Typhlichthys; species Typhlichthys subterraneus. The sequence goes on from JAODUH010000017.1 coordinate 964,506, forward strand.
AAACAGCCCTGCTGTCTTCTGGCTTCTCCCTGGATGACCCACAGACCCATTCCAACCGTATCTACAGGATGATCAAACTTGGACTGGGTAAGCTTATTCACTGGTCCAGTTTCTATTTTAAGTCAATGTAACATGATAATGATAATGCGTTATAAAATTCACAAAGTATCTCCCTGCGTTTCTTATCTTACTGATCTGTGTGTGCTGAAAACAATCTGGTACTTGCACATAGCCCTGGCAAGTTCATGTGAAACTAAGTTGTGTGGGTTTAACTGCCCTCTTCCTGTCCAGGTATTGATGATGACGAGGTGCCCACAGAGGAGCCTGCTGCTGCCGCTGCCCCAGATGTCCTCCCTCCACTAGAGGGTGATGATGATGCTTCACGCATGGAGGAAGTGGATTAAAGCCTACATTCTAACCATTGGCCTCACTTTTCAATTGTAAATCTGTAACTGGGGGGAAAACCTGGTCATGTAATTGGTTTCAAATGTATAATTCATGTTGTTCAGTGGACCGGTGTTGCTCTAATTTTGGAGCCATAATCTATAAGATTTAGAAAGCGGTTTTGATTTTTGCTGTATATGGTTAAAAGTTAATGGTGACCAACTCATTTTGTTAGAGTACCCTGTTGCACTGAGTTTAAATGTTGGACTGGTAGAAGCGCACCCACAGGGGAATGGGACATTCCATTGTAAGACTTATCTGGATGAGGTTTGGGTAGATTCTGCTCGTGTGCAACAATGCACGCTGCATGGAGAGTGGACTGCAAGATTCCTTTGCCCGAGTTGAGGCTTGTCTGTAACTAGTCTTTTTGTTTTGCAAAAAATAAAAAGATGCAATACCTGAAGCTATACCTGTCTGATTTGTCGTAAATGTTAGTTTTTCTGAAGTAGCCTGATGTCTGTTCTGAATTGTTGATCTGAATTGAAACAACCTAAAGGCTGGGATTAAGAAGAGTGTATTAAAAATGTAAAACCTGAGTCCATACTCTTTGAACAGAAATAATGCTACATTAGCAAAATAGGTCAACTGGCTTGCATCAGTTTATTAATTAGCCTAACAATTGTATAAACAAATGTATAGTCTGCTATTGTAAGCTAATGTTATGTAAAATTCAACAACTTGTATTTCGCTATTTTACCGTTCTGTGTGGGCTGAAAAAACAAGTTGCGAACAGTTTGTCAACAGCCGTAGTACTACACTTTACTTCACAAGTTTAGCCGCTGCGGAGTGATACTGTTAGATTTGAGCTCTAAATTATCAATAGCTACTGCCTTTAACAGTGTGCATCTACGATTCCTAGCTGACCACTAGATGGTGACATTGAGAATAAAGTCACTAGAAGATGGATTTACCCTTGTCGAACACGTTTTATTTTTTAAGTGCTACTGCACTTCAATACGGAGCCCCTTAGTGGTCATGGCGAGAATAAAAAGGTAATTTATTTATATATATATATATATATATATATAATACTGTATA
>JAODUH010000017.1:966087-976643 GCA_027564835.1 Typhlichthys subterraneus
GTAGGCTAACACTAGTCTGTAGCTAGCTATCTTATTTCACGATGGACATTATCATTCACAGGTTAATACCACTGGTAACTTGTGAATGATACCATTCAGACAATAGGCACCTTTCTTGGTGAAAAACAGATTGACACCCTTTGGCTTTCTCCTCTCTCTTTTCTCTCTTTCCTTCTCTGAAAACCAGACTTAGGTTTATTAGGCAACATTGTGATCACTATGTCTGGCACATCTACGGTACTGACTGCAACTAAACACCGTCACTGACAAGTGCGCTAAGGCAGGACCAAACCATTTCATGCAGATACAGGGGGGTGGTCGTGTCAATATGGATGTTTACTTTTTGGTCAATGGGGATATTTAAATTTTATTGCCAAAAACATGTAAAAACAAAGAGATTGTTAATTGTATTATTGTATTTGAAACATATATTCAATGATGATGGTTTATATCATAAAATAAAAACATTTATTAATTTTTACCTACTTTTTGGGGCCCCTGTCAGTCAAGGGCCCCAATGTTCATCAGAATGTTACCCAGAATTCCCTGTTCCTATTCAGATTACCACACAAATTGGCATTAGAATGGTATTCGAATTACAGTGACAGTGTATGGCAATCCATTGTTGCCCACGACTGGAGAGAGATGCTAACTAAAACCGTGGTCCCTCCAGGGAGAACCAGGCTGCGCTAAGGGGTCCTGGCTCCAACCCAGCATTGTAGCAGGTGACCCCTGGCTTAGAAACAGTTGCTATTTAGGCATGATAAGTAATGGGTGCAGTTGGAGTCATTGTTATTTATACTCCTCTTTACAGAGCCGAGCCAATATTTCTGTTTGTTTCAGCACTCCACCTAACAAAATGCTTCATTCACTGTCGTATGCTTTGACGTTAAACGGGAAGATAGAAATATTTAACAAACACATATATATAGTACGCTGTGGCTAATCAGTAGGAATAACAAGAGACATAATCCCCTTAGCGAGTTAAATCCAGCCATGTGTAAAATGCTTCCATACTGGGACAAGGTCAGAATTAAATTATCCTCACTGCAGGCAGAATGACAATATTCACTAGCCATTAGAATATCTTCATATATTTCATTGAGACATTGGTTAAAATATGATTACATGGTGCAGTGTCTATGTCATGCATGGTAGCTATAGTGCATGGAGATTAGTGATGACAGTGTCATTGTGCCCTATAAACATAAGGGATTACTATGTGAGTGCAAATATTTGTGGTTTTTTTTTTCCCCCATCAACTAAACAATATTTGGCAGTTGCTAAGTGACTGTGAGAATGATTCAGCTTCTCTCTAGGTTGGAGGACATGCCAACTTCAATAAATAATACGGTGAAGACTGACCTAACTCGGAGAGGATGAGAGGATGGGGGCTTGTTATGAATACGGAGATGAAGCTGCTATGGTTAGATGTAAACCATGTTTCTCCTGGGAATCTGTCATGGCCACTGGTCGTGTTGTCTCTGTCTGACAACACTTCAAGGAGACATTTGTCCCCTTGCAGTGTTCTAAAAACAGATGGCACTAACTTGTCTGGCTGCATATCATGTTTTTTTTAATTCAGTGTTTTCCACCCTAGGGTCATAACTCCGCTTGGCATCGCACATTCATTTAAAATGTGTGTGTGTGTGTTTGTTTTTGTAGCAAGGTCATATACAAGAAAACGTCCTACAAATCGTCATCTGATGTCCATTTTGCCTTCAATAGAATTTACAGTGGCACATGGAACCTTACATTCATTTTAAATATAATAAATCTCAGCTTTATACCACAGCTGACCTACATCTCTGGCAACTTATGACATGGCGTAAAGAATTTACCAATATGTCTTCTACTATTCATTTCTATAATATATACACATACATTTTCATTTCTTCAGAACAAACTTAGTGCTGTGAACATCCGTGTGTGTTCCACAATTTCATGTTTCAAAACATGAAGATCTATAGCATAACAGTACAGCAGTCTTCCATCATGTAAGTCAGTACATAAACAAAGCCAGGGGGCGCCTGGGTACAGTTGCTGAGTGAACACACCTCATCCCTCTTACCCTGATAGCACCAGATCACCTAATCAGTTTTGGGGAATATATTAAATAATAACAGAAATAAAGGAAGCAATGCATTAGCTGACTGCATGTAGACCAAAAAATACACAATAGATAAAAGGCCATAAGTTGACAGACTGTTGAATATTTGGCAGATTCCCTGCCTCCTGTCTCGGAACATGTTGCTTTTCAAGCTGTTGAGTCTGCAGTATGCCCATCTGTGCCACTCTCTCGCTCTCAGAACCCAGAACATTTCCATCTGAGAAACGCTCAGCAATGCAGAAATGATAGGGCAGGTTGATGTGCAATGACCAGATGGGAAAAACAAAGAAAAAGATGGGGACCATTTTGCATATAAAAAGGGCTTTATGTGTAGTAGAATATATACATGAAATCCTGCCAAGGACGGGTGACCTTAAAATGCCACTTGTTTGTGATTCAAACATAATCTCAGCAGGGGGGCTGTTAAAATGAATGTATATGTATGACAACCCGTTTCCAAGGTGCAATGAGGTTAAGTTCTTCCTGTGATCTAAATGTGACAGCCCTCGTCGTGCGATCTTCGTCTGTGATGACAGGAAGTGGCGGAGGGCTTGCATCTTATTTGTGAGCCAGAGAATATAATGCTACAAGCTGTCAGATTTTCCATACACAGAAAGAGGGAAAAAAATAACACTAAACTGTGTTTAAGTTTGACATTATCTTGTGGCATCATGTGAGATCTGTTGACAGATAAGTCCCTTTGCTTTTGAGAAATGCACAACATAAAGCCCCATACAGTACAGTTTTGGAGATATAAAGTATGCAAGTACTCTTCTCATTGTAAGGAAAGGTGTATTTTTATGAACAATTACAGAAACATCATCTTGGTATTTTCAAAAAAAAAAATTATATATATATATATTGTTAAGCTCCATTGTATACCCTGCCTATAGCTCTGTATACAACATATTTACTCCTGTTAGTGTGAATATCATTGCACACAATGATGACTAAAACATACTCTAACAAAACTTGCTACACAAGCATAACCAGTTGAGTTTACAGTACATTGTTTTAAAAAGTTTACATTTAACTTTTGTCATACTGTATAGCCTATGTTGTCATCCAAAGTGGCTTAGGATAGGTGTATTTTTTTAACTGTTGTTACAGTAGAACTGAAATGGTCATATGGCACTTATCATAAGCATTTTATACAGTCACTTGAGTTATGTGTTGCATTTTAACAATGAAAAAAAAAGACTCATATATACATTAAAACATGAACTGCTATGCAACCGCTATGTTAATTATTATTATTATTATTATTATTATTATTAAGTTAATTAACTATGCTTGACATTGTAAAATGTGTTCTTAAAAGTTATTTTTCAGAGTTTATTCTGTTGGAATTGGGTCTGTTGTTATCCTTTTCAAAAGGACATTTTGAGACAGTTAGATGAAACATACTTTCAAGGTCATTCACATGAATGGTCTTCACTGTATAAATGAGAGAAACAAAACAAAAAAAACAACGCTCTATAATTCAGGTAAGGCGGCGGAGGCTGTTCATCTACCCTTTATAAGAAGTGAAACAAGAACTGCAGGGCATTCAATTTGGATGGCCTTTAATCAGCTGTCCATTTCAAAAATATCCTTCAGTACGGGATTCTAAGAATAGAAACAATAATAAATGGCTCACATTGTTCGAGATTACCAATGCTGATATATAGAGAGCTGGAGTTTAAGCCAGCAAGACTCTTTCACCAGAACATACGTCCTGTCATAAAGGACTGTGCTATATATCAGCCAATTTGGCACTAGTTCAGTAGCTGCTTTGCCAAGGAGAGATATGGGCCTACTTGTTGTCAATGTAGTCTACTGTAGCCTAAATGGGACTTATATTTCAATTTTGTATTTTTAGCTAAGTTTCAAATAGCTAGGCTGATGTTCTGATTTAAAGTGTTGTTCTTATTTGTCACATTAAGGTTTGTTAAATTTGGTAAATTATTGCCTATAAGTCAATTAATACTACTTGATCACAGACTTGCAATGAAAATTAAGCTTTTCTATCTGGGTCGAGCCATAGAATTTAAAGCTTATAAAGGAAATGGGTCACCTGCAGTGGAATGGGATCTTCCCGTGCACTGTCTAAAGATACGTGCAAGTGGTCAGTAGAGCATTGCGCTCTTCTTAGTTTACATTTGAACGTTTACCTTAATAGCGTTGTTCGTAAAAATGCCTGAATTAATTAACCATTATGTATCTGCTATTAATTGCAGCTAGTGCGTGCCGTAGTATAGCTTATCTCTTCCTCAATTAGAGCGGAGAGACATTTTGATTGGTTGCAAATGACATCATCCCTGCTCATACACGGGATTCTGAACCTGAACGCTGTTCAATTGCCAATCCCTACCAGCCATAGAGGCAGTCTGTTCTGTAATATCCCTCCCATTATTGGGCTGCCCCTCAATTTACTAAACGGAATTATTTAATATTAATGAAGTCGCACATTGGCTCACGTTTGTGTCAATCGCACAACGCGACTTCTGTAGGTTGGCTGACTTGCTTCAATGTTATTTCGGGGGAGCAGTGTAAAAGTAAAAATGTTCTCGATCCACAACACTTGGACGGACTGAATGGAGGCAATCTTGTCAGCGAACGTAAATAATATCCATACAGGCTACAGTCACACGCAGGGCACAACACATTAGGAGAAATGTAAGTAGCCTAAACTTTTCATATTCGAATCAATCTGACTAGGCTGTGTAAGTTGTAGTTGTATTATAATAAATTGAGAGACCGCACTAACCCTAATATTCAGAAATACATTTAATAGCAATATGATGAATAGAAACGTGATGATATAGCCTATAACACACACATAAAATAAGCTATGTTTATTTATGTAACCGGTTTATAGGCCAATTTATATGTCGCTAAATTGTGCCTAATATGATAGGCTATAGCCGTTATCACGTTATTATTAAGTTAGGCTATAGGTATTAGCCTAACATGGACTATTTCCAAATAAGATCAAAGCATTCGCCTACATTTTGAAATACGTTCACATATGGGATGGGGATTTATGCTTAGAGGAATATTTTGGCTAATATGATCAGTTAGTCTCGCCCGAAAGCCATATCACATTCTCGGCACGTTCTCCTGCCGGTTTCTTCAATGAATTTACCATGAATGATTTTCCCTTCTGAACAGCACCACGCTTAATAGACAGCAACGGCCGCTGGCAATGTTCGACCGATGCGTTTATGTAACACGTCAGGAATCATGTCATGTTTCTGAAATACTTACTGCGTCTGATTAAAAGAATTACACCCATTTTTGCACCCATACTTTCCTTTCTACTTGAGGGAGAGACCAAACTGCAGCATATTGTTTATGCAGTATTTTATTTTTTTTTTTTTTTTTTTTTTTTTTGCTCACTCTTCTAAGGAAAGCTGTAGGCTATGGCTAGAGAACCACGCCATACCAAACCCCAGTTAAGATACTGGTTAGGTAGGCTATAAACATTCAGTGACATACATGCAAGTAGGTTATAGTGTATGATTCATATCAACTGTATACGTTTTAATTTCACCAAGTGTTGGCCTATAGGCATGTTACCTAATTTACACATCTAATGTGGGTGTTACCACGTAGGAGTTCCTACTTCCAGGCTAATATTTGACTACACCAACTGTTTCACAGTTTGCATGTTGTTGCTAACCGATAACACAATTTGCTTATTCATTCCTGGTCTTCCTGAGTTGGTGCATGTTATATTCAGCTCTTCCCTTCATAATTGGTTGACATGGCTGCCCCTCTTCTCACAGAGCAGCTTATTGAGTTCTCCAGAAGTGTCCAGCCCTCAGCCTCCCCATGCCTCCATCTCCCCTCGACGACAGAATTGTGGTGGCGCTGCCAAGGCCAATCCGACCTCAGGAACTCCGACTGCGCCTAGACACCAGCTACGTGGACTCCGTCGCCGCCGGCGACAGCAGCAAGACGGTCATCAGCACCACAGTGGTGAAGATCCGGGCGACGACCGATCTCGTGACGACGTATATGCCCTCATCCAACGGCTCCACGCGCTCCTTGTCGTGTGGATGCACCAGTGCCAGCTGTTGTTCTGTCAGCACCTATGAGAAAGACAGGCAGAGCCAAAGTCAGGTGAGCGCCAGCAGCCCCAACCTCAGCTATGCCGGGCCCTCCACCCCTACGGTGGGCAACCACGAGGCGCTGAGCACGCCCGACCTGACCTCCGGAGTGCCCAAGGTGCTGCCTTCCGTGCGGCTCATCCACCCCAATGAGCTGGCCAAGCGGATGGCCTGTTGCCCCATGGGGCATCCCGTGGCGCCCCTACCGGTCATCATCGACTGCCGGCCGTTCATGGAGTACAACAAAAGCCACATCCGGGGAGCCGTGCACATCAACTGTTCGGACAAGATCAGCCGGCGGCGGTTGCAGCAGGGCAAGATCACCGTGCTCGACCTCATCTCCTGTCGCGAAGGCAGGGACTCCTTTAAGGGCATCTTCTCCAAAGAGATCGTGATTTACGATGAGAACACTGTGGACCCGTCCAGGGTGACCCCCTCCCAACCCATCCATGTGGTCCTGGAGTCTCTACGAAGGGAGGGGAAAGACCCCATCATCCTCAAAGGTAGGGACTTTACAAAGGTTGGCCTGAAGACCCGAAGAGAGAATTTATGTTTGAGGGAAATTTTGGATGATACATAAGAATGGAATACAACATTTTCATGGTCTCTGCCATTAACAAAAACAGTGCCAAGTTAAACCCAAAATAGTCCTTCAGAGTTATGACATAGAAGAACCATTTTAGGTTCCACACAGCTCCTGAAGAACCCCATATGGTTACACAAAGAATGGGGTGAGTCGTCGTATCAAGTGAACGTGAGTTTAGGCATTATACTCTAACAGCAACAATAACACTAGTTTGCAGTGGAGTGCGTGTTTATACAGTATGTTAACCCTTATTGTTTTGCTTATGTTCAGGACTGTCAGCTGATATTTTTAGTCAGCATGACCTTTTATAGTTATTTTATGTTGTTAGCGCTGAAGAGCTATATATCCAGCTCTCTGTTTGTCTTGTAAACATGCACAGGCACACATAGACACAAACACACTGACGTGCCAGCCGTATAACATGTTTTGAGTACTTTACAAGGAATATGAATCAGGTGTTAGTAAACATGGAGGCTTGTTGAGATGGCAGTCCACAAATTGATGCCATAGTTTCTATCTTTGGTGTGTGCGTGCGCGTGCGCGTGTGCGTGTGCGTGTGAAGCTAGTGTTGTGAGGGAAGCTAGATGGTGCATGCATCAGCTGGTTCCATTCTAGACACACTCTACTAGACCATAGCACATTCTTCTCTTCTCTTCCCTCCTGTGTGTACTCTCTGACGGAGTAGCTCCCTCTGAACTCGCTAGTTCATCTGTCTCTGTCTGAGCACAGGGGCACATGCAGTGTTACTGCCTGCCTTTGTCGTCTCCCACCCTGGACATGCTCCTCCGAAGCAGACCAGCTTGTGTTGCTACCAGAAAAGAATCCAGTGGTCAATTCTTCTTTTCAGGCACCCATGGTAATCCTACTGGTACATACCATGCCATAGCCATGTACTGTATTCAGGCCCTAACCCTGAAGCTTGACTTCTAAAACCATTATTTGAATATAGACATTGTTTTGATATTATTTGTTAATAAGATATCAGATTGAGATAACAACAATGAATAACAGAGCACTATGTGTTCTTTAATCATGTGTACATTATACTAGTCATGTTTGTGCATACATTTTCAATAATATGCTGTTACTGTAATTTAATTGATAGATACAGTGCTGTTAAATTAAATATGACACTGAGAGATTACTGGGATCTTTCAATCTACCATATTTAATCATAATAATATGATTATGCATTTCACTTCAAAATATAGTGATAGATTATTAATATTGCTACTGTCTTAGAATTGTCGATTGGAATTGAAGTGGGATCTAACAGTAATGACGATATTAAAAGTAATACTTTGGCGCAATTGTTGTAGTAAGGTTCATATATTACAAGCATTAAAATGCTGCCATATAGCTATATAATTTAGAATTGGTATTTAACCTACACATACTAATTGTTGTTGCCTTGATATAAATGTGATTGTATGGTACTACATTCTGTAAGTTACAGATAACAGAGTGCATGGGTGTCTCTTTATTATCTTATAATTTTAATGAATTTGTTGCTAACTGGCAGCTGAGTTTATTATGTTTAATCTCAAGCACATTTACTGTAAGTTAAAAGGTTTCTAATTAACAGCGAAAACAAGATGCTTTTTAATTTAAGTGGTTATTTCTAAGCAGACTCTGAGCCATTGGGTTGTGAACATTAGAGAGACACTTGGTGTTTTGTTTTGTGAGTTAGTCAGAGATAACAACAGACGGTCACACTTACAGATCTCGTCAGCACAGCGTGCTGCTTTTGGAGACATTCTGCTATTCTCACTCTGTGAAAAGGGACTATTTATCTGTCGAATTATTTAAAATAAAATTTTATAGTGCTGTTTTAGTTAAAAAAAATAGGGGATTTGTTTTTATTGACTGAATTACTTTTGTGTGTTGCTAGCTAAACAGTCATCAGCCTACCGTTGCTTACATTTTATATAGAATTCTGTACGAATTCCTAATATGTGAATGTTTTTACACTTGGACATTTCATTATTTAGTGCAATTTCATATTTTAAAGTTAGCAGAGCCATGTATAAGATATGAGTCGTGCCAATGGAAGATTGAAATTCTCAACGGTCGCATAGTTCATGTAGATGCAAAACAGTTCTAGGAAGTGCTTGGTGGGCAATTTGAACCGATGAATACATAACTGCAATTTGTGGTAAATAGTAGTCAATAAATGCATACATGTACATTTACAATATCATTTCTAGGGTACTTCTAGTATTTGTGGCTAACGTCCAGGAACTGTTTTGAGGTTCCACGATATGCCACTGCTGTGAAAAAAAAAACGGTCCAGTGGAGTTGATGCGACTCTCTTCTACTTGGCTTTGGTTGTAAGGTCTGGTTTAACAAAAGGAATTCACATTTAATTGTTATTTACTATGTAATCATTATAATGATTAGCCGCTATAATATCAGTTGGGCTGTTTAATGATCATAATACTGTTTACACATATAGTTGACTTAGCCGGCAGGGGAATCCCATCTCCCTGGTAATGCTAGGGAAATTCACTGGCCATACAAAGAGCTCATGTTTTGTAATGGTAACAATACAGCAACTGAAACTATCTAGTCTCAAACCCCCTCAGCTAGACCTGAAGATAAACTATCATTAAGTGAGCAGGTGCATAGTGGCCCTGCACATTTATTTTAATTAGCTGAATATAACTGACATCTGAGTTACAATACGGTACATGATTATTTGCAGATGTCTTTTTGGAAGTTGAATATGGAGATCATTTTAGGAGGATGGGAATGATGAAGTTTAATGAGCACTATTTCATGGGAAGGGTAGAATGGATTATCCCCGGGCAATATCATACTTTTTTAGTACAGCGAACAGGACTATTTTATTTGGTGATGTACACCGAGGATCTTACAAGCAAAATGTCTTAATCAGTTGGCTTTGAAAACCCCAGTTGCCTTATAATAATTGGTGAGTGTCTACAGGAGTGTTACAGAAATGATTTCAGCACAGATGGCCCCCAGGGAATTGAACCTCTAACCCCGTCAGTGTTAGTCCAATGCTTTGCCCTTGCCACTGAGACAGCTTAGATCTAAATAAGAAATAGAAAGAGGGAGAAGGAATGGAGAAATGTGTGTTTATCATAGATCTCGTTACACATGTCTAGCAAACAAAGGACGCCGTGTTGTGTTTGCACAGAGCTCCAATCCTCCCTTTGTGGCCATGTGTTCGCAGGAGGCCTTAGTTGCTTCAGGCAGAGCCACGAGAACCTGTGTGACCACTCCCTGCACCTCCGCGAGGGCTTGGATGCAGGCGCAGCTGCCAGCCTGACAGGGGCGCTACCTCATTCCATCCCCTCCACCCCGGATATCGAGAACGCAGAGCTGACACCCATTCTGCCCTTCCTGTACCTGGGGAACGAACAGGACGCTCAGGACGCCCGCATGCTGCAGCGGCTGAACATCGGCTACATCCTCAACGTCACCACCCACCTCCCTCTCTACCACTACGACACCGGGCTCTTCAGCTACAAGCGGCTTCCCGCCACAGACAGCAACAAGCAGAACCTCCGGCAGTACTTTGAGGAGGCGTTTGAATTCATCGGTATGAACTGGGTCCTGCCCCCTATGCGGTGCATTACCATCTTACGCTGCACCATATGTATATACAGTATATAGGTATATGTAGCGGGGCGGTAAGGAAAGGGGGCGTTAAGGGAAGGTGGTGCTAAGGGAAGGTGGTGTTATATGAAGGTGGTGTTAGGGGAAGGTGGTGTTATATGAAGGTGGTGTTAAGGAAAGGGGG
>JAODUH010000017.1:976743-1004147 GCA_027564835.1 Typhlichthys subterraneus
TCAAATGATGAATTCCACTTTTTCCACATGGCTGAAGCACAAATTTGAGCGCTGCAGAATTATATGGAAATAGCTGTGAGTTGATCACAGCTAGAGTGGTAGAGTAGATTGAAATGATTTATAAGACACTGTTTAAACACACTCACACAAGCCTTGCTGGGTGGGTGTCAGGAATCACTTAGCAGTCTTTAGATATTAGATTCATTATGGAAAGTATATTCTGTCATGATGGTAATTTCTAAGGACTTAGTTGCCTTGTTGCTTGTGTGTTGTGTGTACAGTACTGTTTATACCGCTTTATAAGTGTCGAAAACATAATGTTGAATATTGGTGGAAACGTCATTGCCAGCTCATCCCTCACTGCACATCCCTACTGTACCTCCAGCGCTCAAAACTCTATTCTCTCCCCCCCTCCCCATGCATGTCACTTACGCTCAATAAGCAGATGGGTGGTGGTGGTTAAAATGTCCCTTTAACATTGGCTTGTCGTTCCTTCTCTGCAGAGGAAGCACATCAGGCGGGAATGGGCCTTTTCATCCACTGCCAGGCAGGCGTGTCGCGCTCGGCCACCATCGTCATCGCGTACCTGATGAAGCACACCTGGATGACCATGACAGACGCCTACAAGTACGTGAAAGCCAGGAGGCCCATCATCTCGCCCAACCTCAACTTCATGGGACAGCTCCTGGAGTTCGAGGAGGACCTCAACAACGGCGTCACGCCGCGCATTCTTACGCCAAAGCTCATCGGAGTGGAGACGCTCGTCTAGATAAACCCCGCTCACCGCACGTGTGCTTACACAGCTCACTGTTTTTTATTTTATTTTATATAAGTAGAGGCGATTCTACTGGCAGATTTTTGAATCTCTCGCTCATTTGGGACTCTCTTCTTTGTGCCAAAGTCCTGGGTCAGCGGTGATCAGAAATGCCAAAAATGCCTGCTGTTTGGACCTGGCCACTGTCCCAGCGGAGAAGACAAGTTTGACAGGGAGAGAGAGAGAGAGAGAGAAAGAGATGGGGGTTGGGGGGGTGGTTAGCTTTTCACACTGACGTGTGCAGAGTAGCAAACATGAGGAAGGCGAAATCATTTGACTGTTTGAAAAACAAGCTGTTCCGCTGGCTTTAGGGAAGTTGTAGATGAAACACTTCTTGTTCACACTGTTTATGTTCACAGACTCAGGCTGAGGTGGCCACGGCAGTGCCTGTCAGGAAAAAAATAAAATTAAACAACAACCAACAACAAGAAGAGGATTTGTTTGGTGTGTTGACATTTTATTTTTATACAGGGATGTATGGGGTTGACCATGACAAGCCCGAAGTGGCTTACTGTGCAATAATTTCAGAGTGAAATGCAAATAAGAGCTTGTTTGTATGTATATATTGGTGGTTATTATGAAACGTTTTCAGTTCTTTGCTGGAAAACCACTTTGATGTTATTGTAACCGTTATTTGTTAAATATGTTTATGTTCACAGTGCATTTCTTTCTGCTGTATTATTTGACACAGAAGTATAAGAATAATTGTATTTTAAGCACTGCATATGGGTATACATGTTTGTCATATTTAAAAAAAAAAAAATTATATAAGATAACGATTTTTTTCTCCATCTTTGTGTTTCATTCTTAAGGCCACCACATGTTCATATACTTTAGCAATATGTTTTAATTAGAGAGCCACGAAAGCCTTATAATTCATGGCTAATAGCGGAGTAAAATGGGCTTGGAAATGATCACTGAATATTTTAACATAGGGCTATTGGTGATATCCAGCTTCGTAGAATGAAAAATGACATTTTTTTACTGACTCTTGTTCGTTTCAACATATTTAGAATACTCCCACGCTCAATGTTCGTGCTATTGTGGTCACCCTGTACTCAGGTCCTGAGGGTTGAGTTACAGTATGACTTTCACAGAAGTCCAGGGCAGACAACACCAACTTCCCATTCATTGTCACAGTTAAAGGTCATTTGAGTGATACTGTACTGTCGACTCTCTCTACGCTTTTTGAACTCCCTGTCCCCCTGACACTAAGCTACAGTACAGCAGTGCTCCTCTGCCCTGCGTAGGCGAGCTATACTCTCACGTGCTGTCCTAGTGCCTCGTTTAATGCCTTAATTCGTGTCTTCATTGGGCCTGTATGGAGGACAGTTTCCATGCAGACAGCAAACCAATAGTTTCTCATGTAGTGAATACTTTTAAAACACAAACTAAGCATCCCGGTGAATAGTAAGCCATCACGGCACAAATAACGGTGTATTCAAGGATATATTTAAATGGTACTCATCTTTCTCCTGCCGCAGGAGTGCAGTGCGTACCTTTTAGAACTTTTAAAGACATTAATCCAATTGGGGGGGCACCCAAATTCATTGCCATTAATTTGTGGATGCATTGTCAACCAAGTGTAAACATCTAGTGTTTTTAATTTTCTACATGAACCACCTTTCACACGTATCTGTCTATCTGTCTGTCAGACAACAGTAATATTGTAAGGATTGATAGCCGACAGGCTATGATCCAGACTAGTAGCATAGCTAGTTTGCAGGATGTGACTCTATAAGCCTTTTTAAAAAGCCAGGCTACAGGCCACACAAAGACCATTTCATGAAGTGTGTGGATCATCTTAATCTGAGCCTTTTAAATGTCAACAAAGAACTACTAATTTTCAGTAAATATTTTGAATAATACATTACAATAGAAGTTGATAGCTTCCAGAAATCGTGATTTAATGGTCAGCTTTGTCCCATTGCTTGCATGAAAATAAAATTAAATGAGGGAAGCACAGAACATCTTTTTCAAAAGAGTATATAAAGGCCAAATTTTTGAATACACTTTGCACGCATATTATCTGTTTTGTGTTGTACTCTTCTTGAGCTAATATCTCCGAGTTGATAATGTGTTGCTATTGAATCAGATTTTTGTAAAAAAAAAAAATAATAAAATCACAAATATTTCTCTTAAAAGGGCCGCATTTTAAAGAAGAGTTGTCACAGTTGTTCATCACCACGTTTACAAACAAACATGAAATATGGTATTTTACGCTTTACAAAAGCGGTATGAGAAACTTGTATGCTTCACAAATCATCCGTGTACAAATTCATGCTATGCAAATGAAATTAAAAACAGGCTCTGTAACAATATGCCCAAATGTGGCAGTCTTTTTCCAGTTATAATTTTGAGAATATGTATTGGTATACACGGTATGCATAATTGTACTTTTCTTCAAACTGTTTTGGAGAAAACAAATTGAACAAAACTTTTAATTAACAAAGAAGTATTACAATGTTTGTGTTGAGATATGGACTCGCCCCTCTTGTATTTTGGGTATTATTCTCACGTATACATGGTGCTCAAACTATATGGCTATGATGTTTAACTATTTACCACGTTTGTAGCTTCTTTGTTTATTTTCAATGATAACCATTTGCAAAAAAAGTGCTTTTCACATCAGCCAATGCTGTATGAAGTATTAAACCCTGCTCATTTTCTCTGCAGTTTGTCTATGACCACAGCAGCAAGTGGCTTTTATCTGCAGTGGTCAATTTGATTGATCAGTGTGACTGTCTGTACTGTACATTATTCTGTGGTTGGTATACAATGCATGCTCCAATCCCTGGTGTGTGCGGGATACAGCCACCATGGTGCTGTCTGTCTTTTCCACACAGCTCTCTCTGTAGAGGTCATGTTTTATGCTTTAGTGTCCAAGGCCAAGTCGGACCAACATTGACAGCTTCAAGCGGCTGCGCTGGCCTATGTCATTTTATTGGAGCCACAGTTCTGTATGAGAACCATAAAAAGCTGTCATATGTGTTGTGCACTGTTTATGACAAGACTTGTTTAAGAGTCTGTGCTTTAGGCTCATTCCCTCTAGAGGGAATAACTTTCACTCTACTGGTCTGTGTATATTTATTTGTCTATATAGTCAGCAGTAAAATACAACATATATTATATATAATATATTTTCTTTGTATGCATATATTCATTACTATTTTTGCACTGACTTATGGACAGCTGGATAATTTTTTTCACAAAGGGTGCTATTATAATGGAGGCCTTCTCCCACACCTTTTTGCATGACTTTCTCAAAAGTCCCTCAATCGATCATCCTCTCCTTTCTGCTCCTTGAACTGTTGCAGATGAAGCACTGTAATTTTGTAATCCTTACTTGTGAAGTTTGAAATAAACAGGGGGCTTCAAGTTTTGTACAGAGTCCTGTACTTTTTATACAATGTATATTTGTTATTATTATGTTCTTATTCTCTTTTGTGTGAAGACACGTCTGCACACATTACTTTGACTCAATTAAAGTTGCACAGCAGAACCTTTGTGAATATTGGCGACACCATTTGGACACAAGATGGTACTGCAATCAAAGCTGTCATTGATTTTCTGCAGATCATTTAATAATTGTTTTGCCCTCCAGCTGCAGAAATCACTTGAGGCGTAGCTCTGTCAGCAGCAGTCATGCAGAAAACAGCACTTTCAGTGTGCCAGAATATTTCCAGCCTGTGTACGATGCAACAGAGTACCAGTATATTCCAGCCAGGAAGTATTTAAAAACCTTCTCGTTCCTCTTAATCTGTGTATGGGTTGTGTAAATACTATAACAATTAAAAGTGCATAATGTACCATTACAACTTTATCCATGCATCTTTAATGGAGTAGCAGCATATTACTGTATGCTCTCCTTGAGAGTGTGTTTTACTGTGTGGTCTTGCTATCGAAAGTACTCGTGACAAACTCGCTGTTTGGTTCTCTAATCACTGTGATCAACAGAAACAAGGACGCCACAGCTCTTCCTCTGCCGCACCCCCATCCCCACACCACCCGTCCCAACCTCAAGACAAAGCCAGGGATCTCCAGATGATTATCCGTCTTGTGAAAACAGAACAGTCGTGTCCAGGGCACAGAGAGAGAGAGAGCGAGAGAGAGAGAGAGAGAGAGAGAGAGAGAGAGAGAGAGAGAGAGAGAGAGAGAGTCTGGAATTATCTGCCATCTTCTCCTCTGTCGAGCCATGCGCCGCATAGCTGCAGGAACTGTGGGGGCCTATATTTACTCCAGCTCTGCAGGCATCCACTGGCCACACAGCTTTGGGGTAGTGGGGGGGGGGGGGGGGTAAATGGGGTGGGGGCTTGGCGATTGAGGGGTGGCTGGCTGGGGGGTCAGCCCGAGGGGTCAAGTTCCTCTCCAAAGGAACAGTCTTTTAGTGTTGTTTCTAATTACGAGCGATGAGCTCCCAGCCTCATTAACCCTTTCCTATCAGCAGTGGACAGGCCGGCCGCCTCAGAATAGCCCTGGCCTGACTGCTGCCTCGCTCTCCAGCAATTACGCCTGCATGGACGTATTAGGCAACGTCCACACCACAGCATGGGTGGAGGAGGGCCTACACACACACACACACACAGATAACCAAATGCATGAACATTAATAGGGCCTTCAAATTCCCACGCCAACACACACACACACACACACTGTGTTTCCTCTCGTTCAGAGGAGCCAGCGGTATCTGAAATGTCAGTTTGCACGCTATCCCATCATCCCTACGTTAAATAACACACTGCGGCAGGTCTTCGGCACAGCAACACCCAAGAGAACGTTTTATGTTTTGTTTTGTTTGTTACGGCATGTGCCGGAGGACATTTTTTAATGAATGTTAGTTCAAGGTATACGGCTGTGGCATAAATGAGTGTGACAGCGATTAGTCAGAGCGAGCAGCATCTACTGTCTAGCTCACCATAATGTATTCTAGCTCTAAATTAGTTTTGGCCTGTGTTTCTGTGCAGTCAGCTCTTTTGTTGGTGAGTATGAATTATCCTGTTGCCTGTGAGTGCTTGCGTGTGTGTGTGGCGTGTACACGCGGATGAGGGAGGTAGAGAGAGAACGAGGGATAGAGAAAATAGAGGAAGAATTAGAGAGGGGCGGTGAAAGCAGCGAGGAAGAGCAGGGGGAAAGGGTCAAGGCCCGGTTCAGGCAGCCATGCAGCAATGAGATAGCAGGGGTCGACAGCTCTGCCAATCAGAAGATGCAAATGCCACCTGGAACCGAGAACAAGAAGGGACAAAGAGACAGAGATTGCAAAATTGAAAGCAATGTTAACATTTTCTGCGGGGCGATGTTATCAATGCAAATATCAAACAATCTCATTACACAGCACGATAACGAAAAGAAAAATCCCTGCTCAGTGCTAAAGCTTGCACTTTGCATGACTGGCGGTCTCTTATCACATGCGGCACACAGTAGGCTCTCAGTCTCATGCACTTTGTTACACATTAAGGCGTATTGCAGAAGGTGCACAGCTGCACCGGTGACATTTGAGGTTTGGAGGCCACAAGCAGAGCAACACTTTTACTCTTTATCTGTGTTTCATTTCATCATATTCAGTTGTGGTAATATTGTCTGCATATTTAAAGATGAACTACAGATTGAACCTCTTCTACTGAAATAAACATAATGTTAATTATGTATGTGTGTAGGCTTTATGTTAATTATGTGTGTTTTGTAGTTTACAACAATGTCCTCAATGCAGTTGTCAGTCAGCTAGAAAGATAAAGGCAGTGCTTTGTTCATACTAGAAGCCACTTGCATTGCCGGATTTAGACATACTGAGTAGGTTATGCTAGGTTTAGTTGATCAGCAGCTAATAGTTTGCAAGAGTCAGTGACTAGCTAAATAAATGGCCAACATAATGAAATATGCTAGACCTGCTTCAGGGTGTGCTTCATGTTTTGCTAATGAATATTTGCATTCGAGGTAGAGTAAGCGATGCTAGAGCAAGGTTGTTGATATTTTAACTCAACATAAAAAACAAAAACACCTTTCCCTTCCTTCAGTGCAATATGGGTGTGCCCGGCAGAAGCTCCACCTACATTGGAGGTACAATGCCAGAGCTTCGGTAGTGTTGTGTGAGGAGATATATACTGACTTCAACACTAGTCACTATATATCTTTTCAGCTCACATACAGAATGGACACGTAGCAACCGTGAGGAGATATTGACTGAATATAAACATTTGATGAGGCCTAACCACACCTTTAATGAACAAATGTATAATATCTAGAGAATAATACTTTTTTTTTAAAATAATCTATTTTATGATAATTATATCCACCTTCAAATACATCCTATGGTTGGGAATATTTACCATGCAAGAGTATATCAATATATACTCATGGCAAAAAAATTGGAAATTAAATGCAATGTATTCTATATGTTTGATGATCTAACATGTATTTACGTATTTGCTGAAAGTAAATAATGTATTTATGCATTTAATTTAATATGATAGTTTGGATTTTACTCCTGTCATGTTTGCATTGACTTTAGTATTGAGGCCTGTGCAGCCTGTCTTGCAACAAGACTATCTAACAATATGACACTTGTTTTAACTATATTTAGATATATATGAAAGCATGCGGTGACTGGCTTCACCACCAAACACCACCCTGCCCCCACTTACTGGATTTGTCTTTCCGTCTACCTTTCACCTTTGGAAATCCCCTGCACACACAACTCCTCCAACCCACCTCTCTCTCTCATTAGATGGGGGTCGAGACCATGCTCACTTTCATTGGTAAAACGTACACAACTCCTCCAAACTCCTTGGAAAGGTTGAATGAATCATACAGGTTTTTCATGTAACAGATATGAATAGTGAATAATGAGTGGTATGTAAAGATAGAGCACAGCAATGCTATGATAAACTACATCAAATGTGTTGTTTCAATACAGCATCGCAAGTAACATCCGGTTACACAGGACATGTAAGCAGAATGTACGTCACAGGGAATGGTATTATAATGTACAGGACAAACAGTGCTGTTTTGTTAAAGCAGTGACAGAACAGAGGAGGTACAATAAATATGATTTTTCAACAGATTGTACCAAGGAGAATATATTTTTTTATTAGATGTTGACCTTATTGTAATCCTGTACTGTAATACATGGACATTCACACACACGCACGCGCACACAAGCACAGCCTCTCAACATTGGTAACACCTCCATATGTAAACAGTGAGCTAAGGAGCCGTGGCTGAACTCACAGCAGTATCCTTGACTTACCTCAGTCATGGAGCTATCATATGTGGTACAGTGTAACCCAAGAGCTCCATCAATTATCTCTGTTTCCTTGGTTGCCTCCACAAACAACAGCTGCAGAGGTTAATAAACTAGCCGTGCAACCCAATCGCTGTGGCTGAAAT
Organism: Typhlichthys subterraneus; assembly: GCA_027564835.1. Classification (NCBI taxonomy): domain Eukaryota; kingdom Metazoa; phylum Chordata; class Actinopteri; order Percopsiformes; family Amblyopsidae; genus Typhlichthys; species Typhlichthys subterraneus. The sequence goes on from JAODUH010000017.1 coordinate 984,941, forward strand.
ATCACGATGCCTGAAAAATGCCCCCATGATGAAAGCGGGCTTGACTTTTTGTCATCGCCTAGGAAATCATGCTTCCCCCAGGGATGAATATGACTAAAAATGATCTTCAGAGATGCTTCAGCATGTATCTAGTTTATTTCTATCTGTATCTATATTTGGGTTTTACTGTAAATTACATTTTGACACCAAGACATGCGTATTAAATTGCAGTTATCTTACAGTAATTTTTGGTTGTGGGACAGATGTACATTTTTTCCATGGTAACTGAACCTCATTTAAAAATACGTCCTTGAATAGAATTGAAAACAACCCTCCTTATAGATGTAATTTGAACATGAGTATCTTGGGCACACACACTTGTCTCTGTGTGTGTGTGTGTGTGTGTGTGTGTGTGTGTGTGTGTGTGTGTGTGTCCAGACATGCAATGTTAATAATCACATCGATATAGGCTACATAATATGATTAACTGTACACCCAGTGGCAAGGTTAATATCCAGCAGGCCTACATGACTAACATGTTTCATGGTGACTTATCAGCAGCTTACACTGAAACACAGTACATAGACCTATCGACACATGATACAAGCACAACAACAACCTCACAAATAATAACAATAACAATCAACAGTAAAACAGTCACAAATCTGTCATGTGAGTCAATAATATTTTGTTAAACCAGGATACAGTAATATTTAATAACATTTCATTGAAAGTGTGATTCACAAGGCCCTGTGAACCCAGTGCTTATGTGATCTCTTGGATTAGCTAATGAAAGTAAGTACATATATATCGACCTACGTTAGCCTACATGTATCGTGACGAGCATTACTATGGTTACAGACAATATTTTCCCCTCACTGTTGTGAGCAAAACCTAAAAGGACTTCTACAGTCAAAACAGTAAAGGTAAATGTGCTTTTATTGTCACATACACATGCAGACAAATTAATTCTCTGCACTTTACCCATCCCTCAATCTCAGCCGCTGTGCAGTGCCGGGGGACCAGATCGAAATCAGTGTGAAATCAATATAACAAGTGTTCAATAACATACTGTACAGTGCCACCTTGTAAAGTGAAGATGTGCTACTATAGTAACAGCATCAACAAAAAGCATTGAAACTACCAAAAATATGTTAGGTTGTGGGCACTAATGTCTGTACTAGCCAAAATTCTAAAATTACGTTTCTTTTAAGTTGAAGAATTGGAGACGTGTGTCATGTGTTTCAAAATCTCTTTATTCCTTCATGTTCACACCAGAGGTTTCACAATTGTATGCAAACATGTGCTTATTGACTTCATAGCACAGGCCACAACACAACAGAACTTCTCAATGAGTCTGCATCACCACCATTTAACCAAACAGAGAAGTGTAGGAAGATACCACTGCCCTCTTGTGGACAGATTACACATCTGTTCTTGTCATACAGTGTACTTAGTTTCCAGTCCATAGCATTGAAAGAAAAACCATTGAAAGCGTTTAGCAAATTGTGTGCTCAGGTGAATTCATAATACAAATATAAATAGTTGAAATATAAGATATTTATCTTAAGCCTATGTTTCTGTCCTTATGGGTGTTCAGTGAGTAATTAGCCCACAGTGACTCACCAGTGTTCTACAAGATACATTCCAAGGCCTGGCTAATAGTAGATATAAAGTTAAATAGAAGTATTTAGTGGCTGTGCACTCTAGTCAAATATATAGTTGCTGTAGGTCAGACAACCAGGAATATAAGTTACTAAGCACATATGGTAATTGGAACATGCAACAACTCTTCTTGCACTCTTCAACTACACGTTTTATGTCCTTTAAATGCTGGCATAAGAAAATGATCATGATCATTTATTGAGTAAATATAGGCCTATTCTGACTAGGGCTACTGTAGTGGACTGCCATGTGCACTCACAACAGTAGAGTAGGTAGCCTACTGTAGTAAGGACCCTGTCAAATGTAAAAAAAAAGCAATGATCTTCTTCGCAAAAAAATCCAACATAACAGATTTTCATTCAGTACTTGACATTTTGAGTTGAATGTGTTATCGTTTACAACTTATACTTCAGTTATGATAAAATATATTGCCTGCTTTTGTGCTAACTGTGTCTGCTATTCTGCCTTCCATCAACAAACTCCTTGAACTTATAAACTAAATAAATAAAGACAGTTAAACATGTACACATATTACTAAGCAGCGCTTGAGGATGCTGGAGTGGTAGAATATTAGGAATTATTAATTATTATTATTTATTTAGTCGTGTTGCCCTATTGACGGCTATTGCATCCTAACTGTCCTGAAATAGTGGATTCCTTCCTCTGTGGTCCCTTCCCAAAGTTTATTCCATTTTTTCCTATGGGGTTTTGATAGAAGTTTTTCCTTGCCCAGGGTGAGAAGCAGGGTTAGGGGGTGTTGTTTGTTTCCATGTGAAATATGGGTTGTACAGCCATTTTAGTCTGTGATGTGATTATGGGCTATATAAATAAACTAATCGATAAATAGATAAACATCGCCATCAACACGCTGTCCTTGACCAAGGCAGCAACTTCCCCCAATGACATCACCGGGCTGGAGCCGCACCATCAACACAGCCTCCAAATTTAGGGATGGATAGCAAGCCAGCATTTTGTGAGAGTAGAGCTTGGGATGGAACAAATGGCATCACTAGGTCAGATAAATAAGAAGGTGCCAGTCCATGTAATGGTTTGTAGGTAAGAATATTAAAATAACAGATAAACTGGCAGCTCAGCAAGGATTGGTGTAATGTGATAACATTTTCTAGTTCTAGTCAAGATTATGGCAGCAGATTCTGTACCATCTGAAGACATTAATACTCTTTTTCGGAAGGCTAGAAAGTAAACCACCAACGCATGCATTAGAATCTCTGCATCTATCAAAGATAAAATCGTCCGAATATTTATAATATATATAATATATATTTTTATTACATATATATATGTAATATATATATGCAATAAAAAGTGCAATTTTAGTAACCTCTTTAATGTGCAAAAAAATATCACATTTTTTGCTGAGCTACTCTCAATAATATTACAATTGTAAAGTTAAGTGTGGCATCCTTGAACAGGTGTCTATGCCTGGCCGGTCCATTAATTCACATTTCAGTCATATCTGGGTTTAGGTTCAAAAAATGTAAAGACATCCATTGTTTTAATTCCAAAAGGCATGACTCTAACATTCTGAGGTTAGACTGGTTTTTAAGTTCCAGGGTCATATAAAGGTGGGTTTCATCAGCATAACAATGAAAGCTAATACCATATTTACATATAACATCACCCAGTGGTAGCATATAAATACAAAATAACAAAGGGCCCAGCACAGAACTCTGTGGGAAACTGAGGTCACATTACCATGGGCTACACAGTGTGTCCTTTCGGTTAAATAAGAACTAAACCCTGAAATTGCCACCCCACACCCCACTCGCATCAAAATATACTTCTAATCACTTAAGAATATTAGCTCTAACTCAATACTTTCTCTTCAATCATTGAACTGGTTTATTTAGTTTAATATAAGAATTTCAAGGAAATCCTCTTTGCTCAGTTCTGACACTGTATCCTTTTGTCGTTCAATCTTTTTTTCACTCCTTTACGTAGCACAGCAATAATGCCAAAGTCATCCTCTGATTAACGTATGTTTACCAGATACAGCTGCCCGGACACATTAAAGCTGTCAGTGTCCTGATAGAAACACACACACAATCTCCATTTTTCACACCACAGACAAACACACACCCACTACTGTTAATTCCTTCATCTCGGGTTTTATCTGTTCATCTCTCTCTCTATGTTGTGTCTTGTTGACATACTTCTAACCCCATCATGCAGTGTGGCATGGGAGTAAGACAGAGGATCCTTACAAGGGGCAATAAAAGTGTCATTTTTCACCTCGCTTATAAACAGGTCGTAATGTTGAGATGAGCCATTACCTATTAAGGGCTCCGGCTAGCCTCTGACATCGGTAAACAAAGCGAAGATAGCTCTCAGTGTGACCAATAGGGAGTGTGTTTTCACAAGCCAGTACGGGACAGAGGGTGTCTGGACTAGCTCGGCCCGTGGTAACCCAGGCCTTGTGTTGAGGAGACGGTGCGCTTGTTATGGTTGGGCCTGGGAACAGGCTAAGCTGGGACACTTATCAGCCCTGTCTTGCGAGGCACAAACATTGCGCTTAGACCAAGGGTAGGATCGTGAATATTACAGAGGTTATGGGGTTATAGGACAGCTTTATTACTCCAGGAAACCCTGTTTTTTGAGTGTGGAGCTCTTGTTATTTTTTTCATTCTTTGCAGAAAATAAAAGCTAAAATGCCTATGTTTTTTTATACCTTCCATTGTGACTTATGATTCAGCTTAGTTAGAAGTGGATGATGAACCATGCGGTGTGTGTGAATGCCTCTGGACACGATGAGTCAGTGCGTTACCAGGCTCACAACAGGACAGTGGAGGCCAAAGCAGGAGCATTGGGAATGGTGCCTGATGTTATTCAGGGGGCAGTGTGTGTTGTTCTGTGCCCCCAGACAACACATGTCCGAGAGTATACTGCGTTGGGTTTCTACACAACCCAGCCTCCTCACCCTGGGTCGCTGAGCCTGGTTCACCCATGCAGGCTGACAAGCACAAGCTCTCCTATAGTTCTTTTGGGCAGATTTTTGTCATAATGAAGGTGACTGGGATTTAGAGAATGGGAGAGAAATTAATGCATGCCTCCACTCCATATATGATTCTCATACATATGCAGCTTGTGTCCACAGCCCAGCAGCCCCTCCCTACATGTTGTGGTGGTGAAGGGTAACAGGCTATGCATTCTGAATTCATATACCTCCCATTAATCTTTTTCTGCATAAGCAAAGTAGTAAGGCCCGCAACTCACAGTAAACGTCTTGCAGCAATTTGCTTACAGTACAAAGATGCAGATCGCCCTCCTGTGGACAAATGTTGCACTGCATTTTAAATATTCAGCTCAATTTACTGTAACAGTAGATGGACGTTTGATTTGCCGTAACCAAGCACAGATCAACTAAGATTAGCGTGTGATCAAGTGGATTAACTAAACATGTTGCAAGTATTGCATGCTGACATTCTGACACAAATAGGATAAGGGAAATTTCTTATTTTTTTGTAACCTTTTTTTTTACCATCTTATGCATCTTTATCTTTTTTCTTATATTTATTTTATCTGATTGATTAAAAATATTTAATTTATGCTTGTTTTCTTGTTTTTCTGTACCTCTGTTTTTATTTATGGGAAGCACGATTGTGCAAGTATTCCCTCTCTGTAAAGCACTTTGAGGTGCAATTCTGTATGAAAAGTGTTATACAAATAAAGATTATTATTATATTTTACATATGATGCATTATTCTGGCTGACTGGCTATTAACTACAATAAATAAATGACTGAATAATAAAACATTTATAAAATGCTTTTATTCATATGTAGATATACAGTATACACTGTATAAAAATAAGATCAAAAGGACAGCGTTATTGTCTGTAATACATATTTTATAATATTTTGTTACTATCCACATTCAATGAACCCAACAACATGTAACTAAATTATGTATAATTATTATGTATAATTATGTGTATAATATATTATTATTATTATTATTATTATTATTATTGTTGTTATTATTATTATTGCAGCTTAATCCTTGATGCCATATAAACTGAAAGGTATTGTGCGTATATGTGAGACCTGTTCATCTTTAGACAATGTAGATACCAAACCACAATTAATGATGGGTGTTTATTCTTCTTTAAAGATCAATGTACCCTCTAAAAATGTTAGCTTGCATTTCATCCTAAAGGACTCAATATTAATAACATTCCACAATGTTATTAATATAGCTGGCCATTACCCAAACCTGTCTCTCTCATCAAACATATTTTTCTACAGTGTCTCACATGCTTTTTCCTTTTATTTTATTCCACTCCCTCTTTTCTTCTGTTCCCCTGCTTTCTTCTGTTCCCCCCAGGGCCCCTCGGCGGGCCTGTAAGACATTTACTAGGAACTAATATAAATCTGCAGGTGACAAACTCCAGTTGTAGCAAAGCTGGACCAGTGTGTACATTCTGGGGCTCCGACTTGTAAAACTGGGACCTCCATGGCTCCTGTGTCACCCCCCCCCCCTCTGCTCCACAGCTGGCATTGCCACACGGCCTGAAACACAACCCACAGGTAAGGCCCTGTTGAAATCTATGGTTGAAGTCCACACGGCTTAATAAAGGAAGTGGTGTAAAGAAACATTCAGAATGTACTACGCTAATATTTGCCACTGTTCACTAATGGTCTACAATAAACCAGGCATATCATTTGAATATCATGATGATATGAACACAGACGAAGAATATACTGCTGTAATAACATCAAGACAAACAACTACAAGAATTGCAAACCCCCCACCCCCCAAAAAAAAAAAAAACATGAATTATTGAAGATTATAAAACTAGACTGAAAATTCATGTAAATAATTGAAATATCATGTTATGGTACTGCCCATGCATCTTGCAAAGGTGGTAAAACCCATAACCACTGCATTAAACTATAGCTAATATAGCTAACTTGTCAAAGAGTACGTATTCAGCAAGTTCTATCGTTGTTTGTAAATGCCATAGGAACTCTATAGGACCTGCCATGAACTCTATGTCCACAAGATGGCAGTGTAAAGTTTCACTGCTTTTTACTGTACTATGTTAATACACTTCCTCTTAAAATCTGTGAAATGAAAGATAAACTGAGTTTATCTGTAGGCACTGAGCCCAAGCTCACTGCTTAACTACAGGCTGCATATGTTCTTTGGATTCCACTTAGAATAACTGAATGAATGATTTAGCAGGCCTGGATCCCACATTATTACCACTGTTCCACAGTGCAGAGCGTATCAAATCTGTCAGATAGTTTTTACAGCTTTTCGACTCCACCCTGTTAAAATGTTCTTGAAACTATTTAGCTTCTCAATTTTCCAGTCTACAGTAGTTCTGTTTTGATTGTGCACAGTTTATTTGTAATTACTTAGCAGAGAAATAAATAGCCTACCATATGGTATATTATATATTTGTCCTTTCTCTAAATAAACAAATATTTTGATTGATTGATTGCACAGTAATCATACAATAATACATATTTTACCTGTTTTATTGTAGCCAAAATAATCCAAGGTACAAATTGTTGTCGCTTAACTCCTAAAGTTTACATGTAATATATTTTACTGTATGTTTGCATGCACAGAACATCCCATAATGCCCTAATCAAGAATACATGTTATTATGAATGATCAGCCTGTTATAGCAGATTATATATATTATAATACCTGTTAGAGCAGATTAACAAACATAATGTTAACTGTGGGCCAGTTCCATTTTGTTGCAGTGTACTATTTGTCAATGATGTTACCCTTGAATGAGTTTAGAATTATTGAGCTACACATATGTTTTCCTTAGATGATCACTATATGATTGCCATATGACTTTATGGAGAAAATTGCCAAAAATATGCACAAAACATGTATCATATTTGGAATTTAGTAGTGACCGCTGGACTGCATTCTTTTATGTAACTAGTTTATCATCATATTTCAAGATTTTCCATTCCCTGTCAGTCTTGTCTTGATACATATCTCACCAGTCAGCTGCGGGATTTTTTAGCAGTTCAACCATGGGAATATCAAACTGGTAGATTTATACACCAGTGATACATCAGTAGTGCTGTAATGGCAATACAGTTTCCAAAACATTAAAAATCATAGACAATGGTAATGGTTCTATAAGGGTTTAGTGTAAATAGATCCACCAAGTTATTCCTGCAGTGTTGTTGGCAACTGTAAGAAACATTTGTGTATTGTAAACGAATTGAGTCTCTGGTCCTGATCTATCTGGGTGGCAGGGCTGGCATTGAGCTGTAAAGCATTACTGCTGCATAGTGTTAATGGACTTACTTAACTCTTGGGTCCTGACTTGTGTTTTCCAATGAATTAAAGTGTCAGGAGTCACAAATCAAACGTCTGGGATAGGTCATGTGGGCAACAGGAGGAGGGAGCCGAGTTCTCTCACTTTGGCCTGTGGGTTTCCACTGCTTAATGGTTTGTCTGTGCACGAAACTGTAACCTTAAACTTGACCCCAGTGTGGACTATTACTGCTGCTGTTAGTCTGAGGTCACTGTAGAGTTCCCATCACACATGTGCACAAACACACACATGGTCCAGGAATTACCTGATACCAACCCGACAATTTCAGTGCACCCCGAAATTCTCTCTCTCTTTCACACACACACATATGCACGCACACACACACACACACACACACACACACGCACACACACGCGCACACACTCACACACTTACAAGCACACACCTGAAGATGCATAACTATCACTGCTATATTTTTATTTTTCTGTACACGCAGTAGACACCCCCCACACCTACACACACACTCACACACACACACCACACACACACACGCGCGCAGCCACCATGGCAGACCAATATAGCCGCGCCAAATGAATAAGTAATCGCACAATCCCATGGTCATGTGCATTACGGAGGAATTTCCATATTACAGCACACGATACTCCCCGTTCACAGGTCTCATACGGCCTACGCCACTAATGCAGGCCGCGAGCCAGCCTCAGCGTAACTGGATAGCCGATGGGACTTTGTAGCGGCAGATGCAGCACAGGGGAATGCGCGCTTAGCAGAGAGGAGTCATGCTATATGAGTCCTTGTTTCTTTTATTGCAGCTCATTAGGACTGCAAATAACTCAATAGCCCGCTTACATTAACCAATAGCTGAACTCCCAGGTCTCTCTCCTCCCCCTCAGTCCCCGGTCCCGAGAGTCTAACTAATTATCCAGTCGGAATGATCAACAAGCACAGAGGGCCACACACACACACACACACACACACACACACACACACACACACACACACATATACACACGCGCGCACGTTCAGCTGCCGTGACCTTATCCGAGAGCCAGGGATTTTCGGCTCGGCTCGTCGCTCACTCTGGACGGGGTCAGTGAATGAGGCGGAATGGTTGAGTCAGAGTTGATGAACCAGCTGCTGTTAAACGCTCACGCCGCGTTTGTCAGCTTGTGGCTGAAATGGTAGACTCCATATTATTTAACGTCTGTTGATAAGTTGTGTATTATTTATTATTATGTAAGCCTGCTATCCAGAACGATCTTAAATGGGTCCAAAAGAAATTAAGATCCTGCAGATGATTTTTTTTTTTTTTTGCAAAATAGTGATATATTTTGTTGAAACTACATCAAATTGGTAACTTAAATGAAATAAGTTACTTGCTGTACCAAACTGAGTTGATCATAAAAGCATGCAGAAACCTGCGACAAGCAGAACTCTCTGTGACTCAATCAAACAAGTGATGGTCATCCAGGCATGGCTCACCCTACAAGCTCAGATCCTAATAATTGTTTATTCCAACAAATTTGTATAGTGATGTTAACAATCATAAAATAAAACACAACCAAAAATGGACCAAATCAAACACGTCCAACAAAGACCAAACACCAAATGTGCAATTTGTCATAGTGGCCAGAGAGAGAGAGAGAGAGAGAGAGAGAGAGAGAGAGAGAGAGAGAGAGAGAGAGAGAGAGAGAGAGAGAGAGAGAGAGCAGTAAGTCACAGTCAGCAAACACTTTTCCACACTCTCTAAATCTCTCTTTTCCTCTCCAACTCTGCTGGAGTCTTGTTACAGGAGCTCCCTGCAATATAAATTAGAGAGAAAGAGTTTTGTCCTCATTCCCTAGCTTTAAAAATGCTGATAACATTAAATCAGCTTTTGTTGGCCCAATATCTATAGTGCTCAGGAAACTTGATCTCCTCTGTCACAAAACACTGAGTAGATTCCTAATGCCCCCGCCTTGACATTTCACCTGTTGTTCACGGCAAAGAAAGCTGTTGGAAAGCTGCAAATGCAACATATAACCTATCCCCATTTACAAATGTATATGGACCTACAGGATTTTGTTCTGTACCAGTATGGCACAAATAATCTTATCAAGCAGGGGCAACAGATGCAATTACATTCCTCCTCCAATAGGGGTCGTGTTTTTACCAACATTATATGTTACCTTTAATGTTTAATGAGGGGCAAGTCAACCAACCAGATTTCATGTTGTACAGTATTTTATGTTGTGTAATAATGAGCACAAGGTCTTGACACCAGAACTGGGTGTAACACAATGTGGATATTTGTTGTAAATTACTTTACAGGAAGTTAGTGTGACTCAAATAACTATTTCTCCTCAGTCTATCCCTGAGCTGAACAAGCAAAGTGTGTTTTGTCGACTGTACTGTATTTCAGAATGTAATGTGTAAAACTGAATATCCACTCTTCATAATATTGTTAAAATAATGTCCTGGCCAGTACTTGAAAAACTCAATTTGTTTCAACGTATTATTATTACGTTACAGTTAAATGATTAAGTTACTTAATATGTAATACATAAGAAAACAAAGGGATTTGAACAGAGTAGCTTTCCATTACACATACTGTACATAACGGTACACAATACCTTACCATTACAATGTAGGAACTTATTGTATAAGAAAAGAAAATACAAAAAAACTCTTTCAATAATTTGCATAAAAACACACAAATGTCATCTATTAAAATTAAGCGGAAGATAACAGTAAAATAACAAAGCATTATGCTGCCTTTAGGGAACACATGAGCACGCACGCACACACACACGCAAAGGTGCTTGGATTATTTTGGCAGCTGAGTCATTTATTATTTAGTTTTATGGGGTTGAGGTTTGGTGGTGGGATGGGGGGGATTGTTTTGCAGCAAGGCCTGTGATACAGCGACCCTGCTTAGTGCTTGTGAGAAAGGAAGCTGCGCTAAGATCAATACATCCTCTACGTAGATTTCCAGCCGTGCGTGACGTGCATGCAGGGGGAAACGAACAGGGTCGAGGATACTTTCCTTGTTATGGATTTGACATGAACTTGGCCTCAGGCCGTTCACGATGTGATGAATGCATTATTTGATCTTCCTGTCTTTCTCAACCTCCCAGTGGCCGACGCACAACGTTTCTCTATGGATGTGTGCTAGCGTGGCTGAAAACACATGTTGATGATTGGCCTTTTTAATTAAGTGCTTGCCAGTGGGACCAGATGCACTGTTGAAAACACACAGTGTAAAACTCCATTAGCAAGGCTGCATTAGCGTGCGTTAGCGAGCCAAGGAAGGTACTTGAGCACTTAAGCAGCTGCATCAAGCAGACCTTGACGTATAAGTTTATTTCGAAAGTTTCAGGAAGTGTGTGCGTGTGTGTGTGTGCGTGTGTGCGTGCGTGTGTGTATGTGTGCTCATGGTATCAGACGTCCTCTGAACATAAATAAATAGCCAATAGGCTCGGACAATTACAGGGCAATAATCTTTGGTTGCGGAAGACGTCAGAGACCCTGGACAGGATTCAGACGTCCTTTGTTCTCCAAAAAAAGACAAGAAAGGAACGATAAGACAAATATAGCGCCCAAAGTTGGCTGAGTTGAGAATATGTCACCTTTAGGTCAGGCAGTCATTACTGGTTACAACTGGGCTGAATACCCTTAAGCACACAAAAACAAAATAATCATTAAATATTATTATATATTAAAAGAGTATAGAATATAGATTATAGATTATAGTTCCTCTAACAAAACTAAATGTAGATCATAATTTGAATTGCAGTTGAAAATAAATGTTATGCTATGGTAATGAGATGTAGGTGTCTGTCATGAGCCTGAGTTGAGCCCAATATAAAAACAACAGACTGTACAAAAATAAAACCCTTCAAGTGTTTTTCTGCATCACTTAAGACCAATGCTTCAAAACACAAATATTAGATAAGATGCTCAATGTGCAATGCAATGGAGCCTCCACCAGCGTCTGTTACGGTCCCTGTGACCCAAAGAGCGTGAACCAACTCCACGGCTGACAAAATACACCAAGAGCCTTTAGGAAAAGCCAACAATGTGGAAGAGACGGAAGGAAAGTCTTTGGGATAAGCAGTGAGGTGAGAGAAATGTTCTGCAAATGAATGCGGCATTACCCTAAATATAAAAGCAGCAGTGTGCGCTGTTAATGACAGCTTCTGTCACGCCGCTTTCCTTCGCAAGAGGCAGATGATCAGCTGTCAGCTGCAGCAAGTCATCAAGCAAATATACTCTTTATACTCTAAAGAGTAAAATGCATTTTACTCTTTAGTCTTGCTATGGAACTGCTGTTATGTCCACCAGTGGGCACTGTGTTGTCTGTTGCCCTTACCCAGCCCGGCCTCACCACCCAACCTCTTCGGACCATTCACATGTTCACAAACTTGATGTAGAGTCTAGAGAATGCAGCTGTGCAGGCTGTACTTTTGTAAGGGGAAATATTAGGGTTCAATTGATATTAGCATCATAATTATTAATGTCTCAATGAAAAGAACGGCATTACAGCAAGACCCCTTTATTTGTGTCTATTACTTACTGGTGGGAATTAAGCTGGTCCACAGGAAGTGCTGGTTTCTACCCCGCTGCCAACCAAGTGATTTCTGCAACCTCTCAAAGAAAAAGAAGAAGAAAAAAAGTTTATTTAAAGAAACAAATAATACATTTGCTCTTGGGACCACACTGTGCTGGCAGTTTGCCAAGTCATCCTATGGAGCTTTATATTCTTTAAAAACTAAACCAGATAACTACCATCTTTGGAGGAGACCCAAAGGCGCAAGGAGTAATGTCAGTCGACCCTTCAGAGGCCACAAAACTCCTTAATCTGACTTACACGGCAGCCGAACCACAGCACGCGAACACAAAACACAAACAAATACTGAAAGTATAAACCTCCAGTGAGTCTGAGGTCAGTGTTAAGGATAGGGTTATAGAGTCAAACAACATTAACAATTTATGAGAATAGCTCTATCTTGGCTTGAATCTATCTTTTCTCTGCATCAGCTGGTCACAACAAACCGAAAAAAGAGCCAGATAACGTAATGCACCAAAGCCGTATTGGGGACTTATACAGCGTTTTTCTTGCTAAGGAAATCAAATCCTCTTGGACATATCAGCATGAAACTCACTGCTTAAACCTATGCAGATGTAAAAGATAGATAATTTCTGGTAGAACAGACAGTCCAGGAAAAGTGGAGACACTTTTGTACACGAGTGTTAGTACACTGCAACAGTGCTGTTCCAGCCATTTCTGGGAAGGCAATAAATTACAATACAAGCATCTTTTTTCTGCCTCTTTTCCCCCCAAATGGTCCATTACATGACAGTGAATCAGGGGCCTGGACTTGAATGGTCTCCAAAGCCTCTTTACATGCATAAACCCCCAACCCGTCCACGACACACACACACACACACACACACACAAGCCCCCTGCACAGGATACAAGAGATTTGGATGTGCAGAGCAGTGCTCAGCCCCCAATGTAAGAGATGACTCAATCTAGAGGCTTCTAAATCATGTGTGAAGGGGAACAACATGATCTTGGAATGTATTTCCATATTCCTGCAGAATAATCTGTATAAATGATGAAAGGCACTGTACATTGTACTATATGTCTTTGCTATGTGATAGGAGGTATTCAGAAAGATGGTCATCTGTTCATTTAGCAGCCAGCTGATAAAGCCACTTGCATTTAAACACATGTGTGTATTTAGTTCCCCACTCTCCCTGTGACGTTGACCTTCAGTATCAGGGTCCCAGGGGAGGTTAAGATGAGCTAGTATGTGATGAGATGGTGACAAATATCCAACACTCCCCTGCATCAACAGTCCTAAACGCAGGCAGGGGCAGCTCGCTTGCATCGGGCCGGAAAACAAAACAAAACAAAACAAAAAAAAAAAACAGAAAAGGACATATCCAGGAAATGAGGTATCCATTTCATGCCCCCAATTTGTTCGCCCGCCACCTGTTGGACATGATCATTACCACGAAGCGAGGGGGGGTGTTGGAGGCCAGGCCGGTCACATTTATATCAACAAGCTGGGATAAAACTGTCTAATTATCCCCCACGGCCCGACAGGCTTGGCCCACAGCTCTCCTAACTGAGCCAGTCCCATTTGGCAACCTGGCCTCTTGCCAAGCTTTGCAGGCTGGTATCTGTAAGCACATCCTAATGACAGCTCTCTTTCAATCCTCGGTCTTTGTAATTGCCCTGGGTCGCATATAGAAATGATGTGGCAGCAAGCCAGTCCAATAGTTTGTAGGGTTAAGGAGAGATTTAGTGAAATAGGTCTATGTATTTGCTGCATATGTACTATTATAGTGTATTACCGCTGTAAAAAGGAGTTGTACTTTGACTCCTGTTTAGAAATCTTGCTGTTTTTCTTTTACTGTATCACAGTGCTTGGAAGAATGACTGGTGAAGACACCCCTAGTCACTAACTGTACATTCTGTGTGGAGGGGTGTGATAATTATAGTGGTAACATTGATTAAAGGTGCGCATTTCTACTTATTTATATGTGGACATGTGACTGAATGTGCCACTTGAAACCAAATGCTTAAGGCAGAGAGAGCAGAGCTTTGCTTATCTTTGATGATTGAGAGCAAATGTAGACAAAATGAGAGCAATTTGCACCTGTGCAGAGCGGACTATTAGCATAACAGTTTTGATGGCTAGCTAAGGGATATGGTGTTGTTGGTAGTGGGTGAGAGTAGGGGGTCCACATCCCTGAGAGAGGAGGCATTATGGTCTCAATTAGGACGCAGGGGGGAAAGATTCAAAGTAGTCCAAGATGAGGAGGGATGCAGCGATGGGAAACCGGAGCTGATCTTCTTCACTAGTTCAAGGCTAATTGCTGAAAGAGATACGACATGAAGGAACAGAAAGATGTGGAAAGTATGTAATAAGTTGATGTGAGGTCACCGCTAAAAGCTCTACAGCTAATTCTTATTTGTGAACCCTTGTTAGCTTGTAGTGCTTCTTTATTAAGACTTAATGGTCATTCTGACACTGTTCAATATATTTAGCATTCTTTTTAGCTTACACATTTTTGCTATACAATAGGAGAGAACTAAGATTATATGCTTGCCTTAGCCCACAGTATATAATGTAATAATTCACATGAAATATTTGGCAAAGGAAAAAAACTTTTGAATAATAAAAAGAAAAATGAATGTGAGCAAAAATGAATTGCTCAATCACTTACATATTATCGTCTATACTAACCTGTACCTACTGGAAGATTTGATTACTCCAACTTTATGATGCAGGCAGAAACTGGAAGCTCCTCTGAAATTCCATCATTTGGTCATACAGGTCCCCAGTGAGGAAAATATTGGAGGAAGTTATTTACGTCATAAGTGATATAAACATCTTTGCCAATGTTTCTTCTTTGGCATTTTGACATGAAATCTATCAGTGTCACCTGCAGCTGGATTGGTGTACATACATGGAATTCCTGTAAAATACAGTAACTATCCATACCTACTCTAATGAGTGCTTTAGCTGACATCATTTTCAGACGTTTAGCCAAATAAAATGTCTTTCTGGTTAAATCTGACTTTGACACACCGCTGTTGCTGTTCTAGAGATCATCAGAAATGATTCCCTCGATGATGAGCTTTAGAGAGCAGTATAACACAAGCCTACCTCATAAAAATACAGGTGCTTTTCATCTCTTAAAACACTTTTACATACCTATGTTCACTTACAGTTACAGTATAAAGCAATTCCTCATTTATTTAGAATAGAATAAGATGGTGTAAAGTAACAGGACAGGATTAGGACATCCCCCACATGTTTACTACACTATACCACTTTTTTTGACGGCCAACAAATGTGTGCAAGTTCAAGGTCAAAAACTAGCTTGTACATATCTCTAGTAAAAAAAGGCTATGCATTCCCCAACTTTGTGAAGCAGCTGAAAGAGCAGGAATAAGCTATACAACTTCCAAGGAGTCTACAGGGAGACACTCAATTGAAACTAAGGCTGTACCTGATGGACCACAGGATATGCCTGCAAATGTAGACGCATCAAAATGGCGAAAAAGTCTGTTAGCGCCCATTCATATAAACTGAGCGTCTTGTAATGTTCTCAGGCCCTCAGAGGATAGTTGCAAGGTTGTGGAAAAACTACAGGAAGAGCAGAATGGTTTTGACATAACTTTATTTTAGTGCACTACAGGTTTTCTCTCCTCCCTGTGGTTTAATGTTGTATTCCACTGGGTCCCAGAAGGAAGCAGTCCAGTAAATCCCTACCGCTCCACTTGAAAAGGAAATGCTATCTGAAGACAGGTGAAAAAGTGAAAGATAAATACAGCAAGGCTCCGTGCTTGCAGTGTTTCTCTCTCCTGAGAGTCCTCTCTGAGCCCCACAGTAATGGTAGAGGCCTTGGGTTTAAAATTAGACAGATGGGAAACTATAATAGTGAAATAGTACTACCAGTTCACCTTTGAAAGCATAGTTCATTTGGTTAAAAAGTTGCAGCACACGTTATGGACTGCTGGCTGGTTTATAGATAAGTTTGCCCTGTGAGAGAGGTATCTGGTTTTTCAAGCCAATTTGCAGCATTTGACCATGAGAGTGCAAATGGTCCCGGAAAAGGGGATCTCATTTGTAGAAATGGGACCATTTCAAACCACACAGGAGATACATTGGGGGTTGGTTAGGTGAATAAGGAAGTCTTCACTTAGCTGCTTATAATGAACTGAGCTGATGTGTCCCATTCTAAGGTTTAACTTGTTCCCTTTTTATTGGAGGAAGGAGGCCAGGGGATGAAAAGTCAACAATGAGAGGTTCTGCAGCCGCCTCAACTGCTCCCAAGGTGCTACAAAGGACCTTCCATATGTTTTTTGGAGATTTAAACAAAACTCCAGTTTTGCCATCTAAAGAGGGTGTTGATTTTTTTTGCCTCAATTCCTTTTAGCTACAGTATTTCAAATTCTACCACAATTTAGCAACACAGCTACGCTTTTATTGACCAAATTAAACGTTATTTCAGGAATGAGAACCCCTCCACATTTTATAGCGATGGCCATGTATTTATAAAATCATACAGTATGAGCCATTAACTGATCTAAGGGCCTCTATTTCATAAATCTTACCAAAATAAATAAGAAAAAGGAAAGCTAATTGCAGCTTTAATCTCTCTGCTCATGCTTATTTGTGCTTATAAGACAATGGAATTGTAGTGTAGTAATGAATATAAGGGTGTGTCCGCTGTACAGAGGAAAAACAACCATCTGCTCAACTCAAGTGCCAAGATGAATATTGTCAGCCTTTGATTGGTCAATCCAAAAGCCAATTATGCTGTACTTAAAAGGTAATCAGCAAGCTGATAGCTGGATCATGCACAGCAAGACACAATATTTACATATCTGCTTTAATCATTGCGGTTCATTTATTCTAAGCCTATTGAAATAAACTTGACAAAGTATTTCCAGCTGGCTAATAGAATGGGGAATTGAAAAAATATATAGTATAAACTTAGCAAAAGTGGGTTGCCATGGTACAAGAGTCATTTCACTACACATAATGGACATGTGACAAACTTTATTGCAGAAATAGGGAATACAATGATTCATTATTTCACCTCAGGACAGTGTCTTGTGTGTCAGTGTCATTGAATTTGAATGATTCAATAGACATGCAAGGATCTTTCCAGTGATCAACTTGCCAGGTTTTTGAACCCACTATAAAAAATATTATTTCAGCGTACCTTAAATTGGTAACGATACCCTGACACATTTATTGAACTTTGATATTCATCTGGAGTTGAATATATCATACTTTCATATAATATTTCATACAATCATTTCAGTGTGTTAAACATATAATACTGTATGTTTTTACATCAGATAAATGCCTATGTTCTGAACAAGATGTAACCCAAATGTGTTCACAGCATTGAAAATGACCATGAAATTATCTTTTCAATGTTTCAATGTCCTAACATGCCATGACCGGTGGCCACATGTTTCCCCCAGTTATATTGGGAAACCAGTAGAGATACAAAGCAATGCTTAACCTCAATAAATATCCCATGCCCCAGAGACAGCTCTCAATTTGTCCACTGGTGATTCATCTGGGAACTCATAGTGCAAGACAATCACCGGCAGGAGAGACCATCTGAAAGGCATTTGTAAACACGTGTATAAATCACACCCACTCTACCAAAGCCAGGGAAAAGCTCCACAATATCATGTGGTTGGATTACTGTTGAGCTGACCACAGGACATTGCTAAGGCATCCTTGATTCTTTCAGAGTTAAGAGAGTTTGACCTTTCAGTGTCCTCGTCAATTATGTTGACTAATTGAGCCAATTGTAGCCTACACACCTGCTACACACCTGGATATTTTCACGACTGCCAAAGCCAATGCTAATGCAGCCAATGCTAAATGCTTAGCATGTTTTGTCAGCAACGTTTAGACATTTGAGGGATGACATGGCCGATTAATTTTAATAACAATAACTTGGACAGAAACCTGTGAAACACTTCTGTGATAAGATAGTTATGTAAAAGATAACGTTCTGTGAAAGATAATGTCTGTTGGGAAATTTGAAAGGCAGATTTTACACTCACTATATTATTACAGGCCTATTTCTTTGGAATTAGGACCTCTGTCTGGAATATAAAGAGGGAATTCATTTTTGGGATTATCGCTGTTTGTATCAGACACATGTTTTGATAACTGCTAGTGTACTGTATCTTTAATGTTGGAACGGTTAGCTAACACCATTTTGGCAATGTACAATTACTTCTTCAGAAGCAGACATTAACACTGAGTTATAAACACCCACACACAGGAAGAAATGTCATACCCGCATTTCAACATTCATCTAATCCATATGCAGTGACAATTTTATTGTAGTCATAAAATGCTTGCAACTGCCCTTAAGCACATTGTATTTTCAGCAGGCGTTTTAAAAAGGCTTAAATTACACTCAAACAGCATCAAGATAAATGGATTGGCAGTATTAGAGTGAGTGCGTTTTTTTTTCTTCTCAACACAGGGAATTTTCCTATGCAGTGTGCCAAGAGCAGAAGGGGAAAATCAACTCTGTTCAACTATTTGTCAACTCCCTTTAGAAACATTTAATAGTAAAACAATTTATGGCTCCGGTTTCCAAAGGATACTGCCAGTGAAGTTCATCACTTAGAAAGAGGCAATAAATGCTGCCATTGTTTCCCGATTATTAAAGGAAACTCTGCAGGAAATGGCTAATCTATCTATCTATCTATCTATCTATCTATCTA
>JAODUH010000017.1:1019907-1055426 GCA_027564835.1 Typhlichthys subterraneus
AGATCCACAAAACACATGTAGACCGGAAGGGCATACTCCCAGGCCCCCTCCAGGATCATTGCGAGAGTAAAGAGCTGCTCCATTGTTCCACAACCAGGGCGGAATCCGCATTGTTGTTCTTCAATCTGAGGTTCAACAATCGACCGAACCTTCCTCTCCAGCACTTTAGAGTAGACTTTTTTAAAACTATAACTTAATTGTGTCACCAAAAATGAAATTATAGTTAGACCATGTAATTGATGGTATTGAAATGTATCTGTAGAACACACTATTAAAATATGTCTAATTGCAACAGGCAATGTGGTTAGGCAGCTTATTGTTGTTTAGCTCATAACCCAATACGGTTGGACATGGGTCTGTTTTAGGGGTAGAACTTCAACTCCTAGAAGTGGAGTGCATATACGTGTGTGTGCGTGTGTATGTGTATACAAGCATGTATGCTGCCACACTGCTGTGAGGAGATCTGGAAGCTCTTCATCACCTTCCCAAAAATAATTGCCCCTCTGTTATCCTCATCACAACGCCATGAGTTGGGATATCCTGTTAGCATACTAAACACATTCATCCCGCTCATGGTGATTTTGGTGAGACAAGATTTACTAAAGGCTCCACCCAACTGTCCTGACTGCTAAACAGGACACTACTCACTGTCTAGAAATTGCATATCCTCTATTTCTAAAAGCAGGAGTTATGCCGCATTCACATGGAACACGGCAGACGGCAAGCCGGATATCATGTTAGTGGACGAGAGCAGGATGGCAAAATCAGTTGTGCCCGGAGAAAAAATGCATGCGGTGGCAAACGCAAATGGCATGCTGTTTAAATATTTCAACTTTTGGTGCACAAACCCTAGAATACTAGATACAATACAAAAATAACTACATAAAACAGTTGCTACTAAATAATTGTGTTGAATATATTTCTAAAATGTTATGTTTAACTGAAATATTCAAATGTATATAGATAGATAGTGTGGATACTTATACTTTAAGCTGAAGTTAAAGGATGAGTATGTCATTTGCTTCAGAAGCACATTTAGTAATATTTCTTGAAATTCTCTGTACATTCCGATAGCAATGACAAAATTAAATGCTCTGACAATACGATTAGAAATATCCGTCAACTGAGAGAGTCGCAGGAATGTGAAAACCGTGCACAGTCATAAAGTTCGTACCAAACTCAGTGATCAGCTGGCCTAACTGTCTGTCTGCATGAGCTACGTTCTTGCGCGTCCTCTGCTTAATTGTGCACTATCGTGACCGCAGATTCTACCGAAGGCATACAGATGCTTAGGCACAATGGCCG
This sequence comes from Typhlichthys subterraneus, assembly GCA_027564835.1. Classification (NCBI taxonomy): domain Eukaryota; kingdom Metazoa; phylum Chordata; class Actinopteri; order Percopsiformes; family Amblyopsidae; genus Typhlichthys; species Typhlichthys subterraneus. Next base: position 1,021,213 of record JAODUH010000017.1, read on the forward strand.
AAGTACCCACAGTGTCCCGTCGTAGGAGAAGGACACCACTGGAGAAAGCTACACTAAAAAAGAAGTTGGATGCAGATCGAGGCAATGTACAGTATCGTACAGTAGTAAAAGGTACCGCAAATACTATAAAATATGCACTACTCATAACAAATGTACTAAAGCGCTAGCTTGACAGGTGTGAGTAATAACAAAGGTTATTTTTACATTCATTATGATAATGTTTTGTGTTGTTTTCTTACAGGTTGAGCCATTTCTTATCAGTACCGGTAGCAGAGATGACGTGCTCCTTTGACAAATGCTACTCCGGTGGACGGTGGGCTCATCCTATTCATTGCGCGTTCACGTGTATTGGAGGCGTGGTTTAGGAAGGATGATTGAGGTAAGGGGCGGTGTTTTTTTTTCTTCGATTGTATCTTTCAAAATCTGGCTAAATTACTGTTTTTTCCAAGATGACATACTCATCCTTTAATAGTTAAAGCAACATGTGCGAATGTCATATTTTACACTTTCAATTAAATTTCTTTAAAACTACTAAAAAAAGTATTTGCAGTATAATTGTAATGTCATTAAAAACACTAACCGTATAATGAAGCAAACTGCGCTGTGCTTCAGAATAGGGTATGATTTAAAGTGGATTACTCAACATCTAACTCGATGGCTTACATTTTAAAACCACTGTGAAACAATTCTGTGGGCTTTGTAAGGAGGAACCATTAGGCTGTTCAAGATATTCAAAACATCTACTAACCATAATATGCTGTGCGGCTTCTGATATCTGGAACAGCAAATTACAATCCAATATGATAAAAATAAAACAAAAGCATAAATAAAAAAATGTCTTCTCTTTGACACACCAAATGATTTGCTATGGCACAGTACCTAGATAAATGCATTATGAGTATATATGTACTGTACATACTTTAATGTATGTGTCTTACTGAAACATTCCAACAGATTATGTGGATGTTTGTCCTTTTGTCCATTTGTCCATTTGTCCAAGTTAAACCACACTGGCAAGGCTACAATCATATAATTACATTAATATCACAAACCAAAGGAAGTCTGGTTAAGGGCCACCCAGGTTTTCCATGGGTCTGTAGAGCAAGGGAAAGTATATCTTGGAGAGATCACTACTACTACTAATCTTTCATTTCCTATTATTCATTTTACACAGCAGTCGACCTTGCTCTGAAAATCATAGCTGTGGTTGAGGCTAGTGGTTCTCTCTCGGTCTTCATCCCATTCATTTATTTTGGTCACTGTCTCTTTCTCTTTGTCTCTCTGTCCGTCTTGTCTGCATGTCTCTCTGTTGCTGTCTGTCCATTGTTGGTTTCATTCTAGCACATTTCTGTTGTTTCAGCGTCTCCATTTAAGGAAAATAAACTGCAGTGAGATCTATCTCATTTCATAATTTGCCCTCTATCCAAAGCAGACACACAGATAGCAATGCTTTCTTGACAAGGTTTAACATAGACTCATTGGGGAACCATACATTGTTGATGAAAGAGGTGATAGTTAAATAAAAAAGAGAATTTGTCATTCATGCTCAAAGTTGTAGTTTGCTTGCAAAATCTTCCCTCAAGTTCATTTTAATTGTGGGTAGGGTAACCCTACTTCAAAATATACACATTTGTTTTGAATAAGGGGTGGGGGGTAAATTATAGTGAATAGTGAATTCTCCAGACCTAAATGGATCTGTAATATGTTACTCTCCCTACAGGCCATGCATCATTAAACATGGTGTAAGGCAGACAGACATTTGTGTTTTGCGTTTTTTCACACCACAGACAAATTATGATATTATGTCTGAGCAGCATGAGATAGGCTAGACTACTAAACAAATAGATTTCAAATAATGCACAATGACTGCGCCGACGCAATGAAGGCATAGCTATCAGACTGTAGGCTGTTGAAGGACAGTAGCCTATAACCTAATCCTTGTGGCATTAGGCGGGTGGGTGTGGGGGGGGGGGGGGGGTTAGGGTTATTCTAAGTGGAGAACTATATATATAGTCCCCTGTTTCTGGCCCTCCAAAACATCTTGAACACAGAAATTATTAAATGCAGTTTTAATGGTCTAACCTCACAATTCAATGCATAGTTAACAGTGTTTTCACATGTTTATGGGAATAGGTTTCTAACATACAGTATATAATTTATTTCCAAAGAAATCTCTGTATTTGCTTTACACTTTTATTTTATTACAGGATTATTGATCATTTACACATACATGTGAGCACAATCAGCACAATTTAGTATTTAATGTTGATAAACCTGAGTACCTAGCCACTTAGTTATATTTAAAAGACGCATAAACTGTAAGATTTCTAATGTGAAGTGGGATTGAGTTCCACCCGCGAGCAGCCTTAAGTGAAAAGGCTGTTTGACCAAATGCACTTTTCCTAAATGGAAGACTGCTGTCTCCTCTTGTACTCCGTGTGGATCTATATGCAATAGATGCTGTGTTTACAAGCTGGTTCAACACTGGAGGAGCCAGTCCATGTATGATTTTCTACATACGACAGAGGTCTATATATTTCGTAACTTAAAAGGTTATATTTTTTAAACAGTGATGATGGTATCTGTGATTCTTATCAGGAATTTGAAGAGTTTGTTTACATAGGGAGTGTAATGGTTTGAGAGAAGTGTTGCTCGCTTGTGACCAGGTTGTCAAGCAATATATGATGTGGGAGAAAATTATTGAGTGCATAAACATCAATGCAGATTTTGTTGACATGCAGCTACGGACTTGTCTACAATCAGCCAAATTGAACTTCATATGATTACATACCTTCTTGATGTGCATTTTAAAAGTGAGATTACTATCAATGTGTAGGCTATCTCCACACTGGCCTGGGAACGCATCGGGATCCCCCAGTCAGAGCTTGCTAATGTGGCTCGGGACAGGGAGGTTTGGGGTCCCCTGCTGGAGCTGCTGCCCCCGCGACCCGACTCCAGATAAGCGGATGAAGATGGATGGATGGATGGATGGTGTAGGCTAAACCAAGATATTTAAAATCTGACAAACTTTGAGAAGATATAGGCTACCACAAGTAACCATGTCCTTTTGTTTTAATACAGTAAGCCCATTGATTCTTTTTTCTTGTGTTATTATATGTGTCAAAAGCCCATTCTGAATATTTTTGGCGTTTAAAATTCTGAAGCAATAAGGTGTGGGCATGCTGCCTGTGAAACATCAACAGGCTGCTTGAGCCATTGCTCTTTGAGTTTCTGGCTCTCTGTGAGGATGTGGAAGCTCCCACTGTGACACGTTGACTTTAGTTAGGCTTATTAACACACCACCGCACAAAATAAGCTGTAAGATAAAGTGCTGAGTACAGTTGAGAGGAAGTAAAGTAACCAAAAAAGACATAAAGAATTAATAATACTAATACATTTAATTAAATTCAAAATAGAAATTTAAAATTAAATTAGAACGTTTAAATGTGGAACAATTAACAAATAAAACAAACAATATTTAATATTTAGAAAACGTATATGCATTATTTATTAATTTATTAATTTATTTAAATACCTTGCTAAGTGATTAATCAGACTGTTCATCTTTGGTCAACATTGCATAAGCATTATCTTGTAGCATAGCCGGAATGTACGAGCTCATAAACTTGCGTCTACTTGGAATGTGGCAGTTAAGTTCAGAGGTGGAGAGGTTCTGCGTGAATATGTTTATATTCAGTGTCATCTAAGTGCATTAGGTACAACGTAAACACGCAAAACAGACACTTAATAAAACCAGTCACCACACCGATGGGTGGAAAGACAGCAAGTCTAGTCCCATGCAGACATCTTGAATAGAGCTAGCCACATTGATATAAACATTAGCTATTTAACAGCAAGGGGTGTGGCTAAATGGGAAGAGACACCGGCTTCTCCAGTGTAGAAACTCCAGACAGACAGCTCAAGGAATTTTAAAACAAAGATGGCGGCATCCAGTATTTCAAAACCATTTTACATTTTATTTGGGCCTCTGGTGTCTCTCATCTCTTTCGAAACAAGACAGTAATTACAGCCATCAAGGAGCTTGTCTGGAGCCATTGGCCAAGAGTATGGAGACTGCTTCTCTTCACCAGACATTTGACATCATTCGCCTCGGCAGGGCTGAAGTATGTGAGGGTGCTAACTGCAGAGAAGTCAGATTTATTCAGAGAGGTGTCTCCCCGGCTTAATCCGTAGATCAATTTAACTGTTTCTTGGACAGCAGCCTTATAAACAATGCAAGGCATTATCTAGGGAGTTAACATAGCCTTCTCTATAGAAGGTTTGGTCAAAAAGTGAGAGTGTCTTACACTATATGATGCGTTACTGTAAAAGCAAATATATAATAAAAAATACAAATAGAAAAATAACCTTGTTGGAAGAAAATGATATTTTCCAAACATAATAAGTGAAGTCTTTCAAGGACTGCACATATAAGGCCTCATATAGGGCCTTTAAAAGAACAGGAGATACTGTATTTGGTTATGTTATATTTCCTACAGTATATGAATGACTAAAGGAAAATGCGTTAACTGTCTAACCAATATTAAGCGCGTTACCGTAATAATTGTGTTAATTGTTGCCCCAGTAATTCAGTAATTCAAAGTGAATACAAAAATATCTGCATATACCCACAATCCAACACACATTAATATTGCCTGATTTGATATTTAAGGGCTTTTTGCATAATATTTTCTTGACAATGGTTAAGGTCAAATGACATTTACAGCTCCATACACGTGATTTCTTCAAGCAAAGCTCTACACATTCACTGCTACACAACTCTGTAATCTCCTCTCTTGGCCACTGAGCAGCACCTCCGGATCAGTTGTGGGCTTTAGTACTTTGCTCAAGGGCACTATGACGGTAGATATCAGCGGGGAAGCATTACTCATTTACGTTCCTTGCCAGACTTCCTTGCCAAAGCCTGTTCAGGGATTGAAAATGGCGACCTTCCATTTAAAAGTCCTGCCCTGATATACTGTAGTAAGAATCAAACATTATGGTTACTTTTCGCTTTATTTGAGCTAAGGGGCATCACATTACTTGCAGTATTTAGTTCATTACAAACTCTACCACAAAAGCAAAAGTCATACTTTTTGAAGCAAAATAGCAGGGTGATTTATTGTCACAATGGACTGCCAGCTTCATGTTTCAATAAAATATCCATACAACGTTCACTTTTACTGTGATTAGTTAGTCTCGGAGATAACTAAAATAATATAATCATTATGGGGTTTAAATGAAGCACAAGATTCAAGTGGACTGGGGAAGCCTCTGCCTCAAAATAATGGAAGAAAGGTAGTGGTTAGAGTCCCTGCTGGGTGCATTTTATGAAAACCTCTCCAGAAAAAGTCATGTATCTGAGCAACTGACTTGTTTTGGAACCATAATGTGTTTTTGTGTGTGCCAGCTGCCAACTAAAAAGGAGAGGAATTCATTTTGGTGATGAATTGACATGTTGATTCTGCAGATAGAAAATAATATAATATGTTATGACACTGATTAATAACTATATCTGCAACACAAAAATCTTGGTTCCGTTCCCAAAAACCAGCAGGCGGGTCTTGGCAGTTGACTGCCTCCATGTTCCATGAGTGGAGAATTGTGCACCAATTTCATGCTTGTTTGACAATGTTGTCACCCTTTCCCCCCTTAAATATGAAATACTTAACACATGTATAAAATTATAGCATTGAACTGCTATTAAATGAAAAGACAAATTATTTTTTTGGCGTAAATCGTCTTGACTGATATGCAATGGTCATTACGAAGGTGTTACTCCATTAGGTTTCACAGTATTAATGTCGTATGATGTCAACCTTTTTCCGTAGACAAATGTATTCCAAGTGATTTAACAAAAACATCCCGGTGAATGAATTCAGAGGCGCTGCTCTCAATCAGGTCTAAATCCTTTAAAAGGCTCTAGCAAAACACGTTTCCGGGTAGTCCCCCTAGAGATGAAAATGTGCATAACATCAACAGTTTGCTAAGAAATATGAAATAGAGAATGTGACCCTGGTACTTCATCAAACTCTAGCCTCCATTAGAGAACAGCTCCACAGCCATGTAGTCTAAAATATGTTTTACTGGATGGACGCAAGTGTCAATGAGGTGGCATGTCTCAGGCTCCGCGTCTGTCCGCTATCACAGATGGAGTCAGGGGAGAGTGGTGGCTGGGGTTGGAGAAGAGGCCTCAAACATGATTTACTTGACCTTCTGGCCGTGGAACTCACGGCCAGAGCCTCGTTAATTCCCGGGGTCAGTCTGTTTGGACGTAAATTGGTTACAAATCGGAACAGGGCAGACAACTTCCAGACATAAGCGTGGAGTTATGAAATCGCAGGGTCCCCACGCCCTCTCTTCGCCTCCCTGGACCCACTAAGCCTACAACACGGAGAGAGCAGGGGAGTTAATCACAAAGGGTTTGTTGCAGAGGAGTGCCTCGATTGTGATCGAAATGGAAAGAGGCCGGGGGAAGGTTTTGTGCTTATTAGGCAGCAAATATGGTGTTGTTTTATGTGATTATCGGCTGCAAATGATTATTCACTCCAATCCATTTTGGAGCCTTGGCCTGTCTTTTGTTTGGGTAAAGGAGCTGAAGGAGAGGCCGGGCTGAGAGAGAAGCCCAATAAATTACACTAATGCACACATTTAAGGGGGATCATATTCCCCCTGGCCTGTTATCAAGACTACTCCAGCGAGAATGTAAACGGCTTCTTTCTCTCCCCCTCCCTCAGCCCAATATTTAATGTTATCATGCTTTAAAACAACCCTCCTGTTTATGTTATCGCAAATAAAGGGCAGATTATTTCAAGTTCTTCTCGCTATTTCATCTTGGCCCCAGATTAGACAGGCAAATAGTTGTCTAATGGTGCTGTTTGCCCCATTAATTCACAAAGATAGACCCAGAATTGTGTAAACACTGAAGTCGGTGCTGGTGAATCACACCTTCAGTTTATATAGGCTGACTTTGAGGGGTGGAGGGGTGTGTGTGTGTGTGTGTGTGTGTGTGTGTGTGTGGGAGGGGGGGGGGCTGTACAGCATAGGCCCACACAAGGAACGCAGCGGAAAGGAAAACAAGCATAATCCTCGCTGATAAAAGTGGGGATTGTTTCGGCGTTTATTTGTACACGCAGTGCCTGGCTGAGGTTAGCGCCTAATGAGACAGCGGCCTGTCCAGAAGCGATTCATCGCCAGGGGATCGGGGTTATCACCGTTTGCCGTGCTCCACTACTTTTAATCAGGCTCCTCACTGGGCACTCCCTATCAGCAGCAGTCCGTCTCTAGAGCCGTCACCATCCATCAGGACGCACAGACAGGCCCAGGGAGCGCGACTACGGAGTGCATTAGTGAATTATAGCACGGGCTGCCATGATGGTTATGCCGTACGCGTGTGTGAGCCCACGTGCATTCAAGCACACACACACACGCACACAAACACACACTTGTACAGTACTGTACACGTGTGTGTATGCAAGCTATAATACGCACACGCTCACCCCCACACACACACAAACATTAACAAATAATCAAACATAAACAAAATTAAATATAATATTAATTAACTATGCACAAGCTATAATACGCACACACACCCACACACAAACGTTAACAAATAATCAAACATAAACAGAATTAAATATAATATTAATTAACTTTGTTTTACAATGTTTTATGGCTTCTAGTTTCTTTATTATTATTTTTTAGGAAATAATATGGCTATTGTTTCTTATTGTAAATCACAACTGTTTTGAAAGGTGCTATATAAATAATGTTTATATACTGTAGTATTATTATATACATAAAAAATACAAACACAAATGCACACCCAATTACTAATCGGCACGGCTCTGTCACATACTTTATATATGAGGTTGAACTGACGAATGGTCTTAAGATGAAAGTTGATTTATTGTTGTTAGTGTTAAAGCTATATATCACTTGTAATCCTCCCCTAAACAAACATATCCGACAAGTACCACATAAATAACTTTTGAAGCTAATAACCGAATTTGAAGATACTGAAACAAGAATTTAATTTTCGTGTCGTTATTTCAAGATGATAATCAAGTATTTCAAAATGTCAAATTACAGTAACTGAACATGCAGTTTCATAATATGCAGGTTAATAAATTCCACTGCAAGACAACCATTATTGAGTCACTCTTTCTCAATAGCAACTAATGTATAGGTGAATCTGCTATGTTAGTTAAAGTCTTTGTCAAATAATGCTATTTAATCCTATTATTTTAGTAGTAAGGAAACATAATATCACCCATTCTTGACTAAATATATGATATACTGCTAATGACTGTAAGGTTTACCTAAATGCAGATCCTTTGGTTATATACTCAATAGTGGTTTGTAAACAGTAAAAGGAAGTCTTTCACCACTTACCTATATGCTTTCCTGCTTGGCCACAAAGAGCATGGACTAAATAATTGTCACTGTCATTTATTTCACAAGTTCTGTTACAGTATGAGTCATGACCGTTTAACTGCAGTTATATATTTTTTTTATTATTTAAACTTTTGTTTTAAGAACTGCTGCAATACCATGACTGCAATACCATCTTGTAGACAAAATATGTTAGAAATAGATCTAGACAAATCTATTAACACCTAGAGTAGTATATTCATTATAGTATACATTGAGTGCTTAAACTGAACAACGCCAATATAACTTTAAGCACACTAAAGCTTTATCGTCTTGTATTCACCTCTACCCTCCCATCATCTACAGCCCTCATTGGCTCACACCGACCTCTACTCCTTCCCTTGGCCAATTACTCTATGTTGGGGCAGAAATATAGGGTTCTGGGGGTTTCAGAAAATTAAGGTGGCCATCTTGGGTCAAAATTCATCTAAACAAATAATCATCAAGCACTTTTAAAATGTGAGTAAAACCTCATACTGTCATTGGGACAACATACTGTAGCAATGTTCCCACCAGCCCACCCCATGGGGCAGTAATCGCAGACTGCCAGTATAGGGCGTGTGGCAAAGAGACCTGCATCCCATCATATAGTCCATAACGGACACCAGATGGCTTGCTGTCTGTTGAAGGGTAAAAGTCAATAGCATTATATCAGCCCTGCCTCTACCCCCAACCCCCTCCAACAGCTAGCTTGTTATGAGAGGATCTGTGTAGGAATGGCCGGTGTATCCAGAGTGAGATTAACTAATTGGATTCCCCACACAAATCTTGGGCTGTGTGCATGCTTCTGCATGTGTGTGTGTGTGTGTGTGTGTGTGGGGGGGGACACTTTCAGAGGCCAGAGAAAAGGGAAGACATCCCTCCCTGTAGCCTCAACAAGCTAGACGCCTTCATCTCACTCTGTTATATTCTAAGAAGGATAGAGGGAAGGGGAGGGTTGAATTCCTGTGAGTCAAAAAACAAAGCTGCTATATATAGCTTTATATTTTTTATTTCTTTGAATAAATCCCCCCAAAATGGTATTAAAAGCGTCACAGTGCATCTCTGTTTCCTGTGGCTGTTTCCTGTTGTCAGAAATGACCACATTATATCTCAATCAACTAAGATGAAGTTAGAGGAAACATTAGAAAGCCTTTATGTAAGTATTTTTTTTTTTTTAAGTATTTTTTTTTCCTGTGTGAGGAATACACACATCTCAGGGTTCCCTGAGAAAGAGACAAAGGTGTGGTGATTGGAGTGTGTAGGTCACGACCTCCAGCTTGTAATGATCACCTGATGGATGTTGTAAGATGGAGGTCAAACGTGTGTCAGAGAGAGTAGGGAAATGCCATAGAAGGTTATGGGGAAGTTAGCATTAACTAACGCTTGTTGTGGCTCACACAATAGTATTGTCTGAAATAGAAAATAAATAAGATTGTCAAACAAATGGATATTTATCATAGAGCCTCTTGAAGGAACTTAAAGTGATATTAATATTTTGTTAAACTCTTAATTAGGCAATATCTAATTTTAAATCCACATGCTGGATTGAACTGTATATATCTCATCATAAATGGCAGCGTGTGTGGACTACATTTTTCTTATAATGTATTGATAGAAGAAACCTAGAGTTGATGGTTTAACAAATGTCACAATATGTCATTTATTCTACACCTTTGAATGAAGTGATAAAGTGTTAACGTGTATTAAACAGCGGCGGCTGGTGATGAAGGGCGCAGGTTTGGGAGTGAAATGTTTCAATGACTGTAGCTTTGTTGTAAATATTGGGGGGGGGGACACATTAAGCAGGGATTCTGCAAGTTGCCCTCCATGATTTTGAGGTTTAAACTATTTTCTGCGTTCTGGTGAATTTCTAGCCTAGTCACAGTAAACAGGAAATTATAATTATAATTCACAGGTTATGTGAATAATGGAAACAAATGTGTCTAATAAATATGATTCTGGGGTTCAACCCTCCAACTAATCTCAACCTCTTCCATTCCTCATCACTATATGTCACATTACTGTGCTGATAGAGGCCTTTGTAAACATGTCAACAATGTTTAGAAGCAGATTTTCATTGTTAGCATTGTCACGCACAAGACTAGATTCCGGCATGATGCTAGTGCAGTGCTATAATGAGTCATTTCAGTTTTTCTGTTTCTTTTAAGAGTTAACAATCATTTTTACAAGAATTGCCAACAGCTAAACTAATGTTGTTAAGTTCCCCATTGAAAAGTATAGGTTCAACATCCTATTTAGTAAATGAGTTATCAAGTTGGTCATCGTGCATGTATATCAAAATACCTCAGAGAATTTACACATGTAAAGGCTGGCTCTGCAAGACTATCCTCCAACCACCATACATCAATCCGCCACACATAAAAGCCAGTGCAGGCTTTTGCGAGTTCAGTGTGCATCTGACTGAGTATAACCTACAGTAACTTGACATGCCAGATGGTTTGTTACAGAACCATCTGAAAAGTTGTCCAGTACTGTTTGGAAAATGGCAGGTGCTTTCAAAAAATACTTGGCAGGTGACTGGGTGAATCATCTATCACTGTCTCTGAAAAGGCTAATGTTACCTAAACCACGACAGTAGTTTCTCTTAGGACACTAATTGGCCCTAACCCCTGGTGTTTCGGCAACAAGCGTGTAACTTGAAGCAAGACGGGTTCTTGCATATTCCTGCGAGATCCTAAACTTCCTTGCAAGGTAAAGCAACCAGTTCTCTGTGTAAAAGTTGCTTTATAACTCAAAGCTACTCTCAAGGAACCAACTATCACAGGGCTCTCTCACCTTAAAGCATAAGTCCCACCACTTGTGTCCATGTAAATGTTACATGGATATCCAACCGTTTATTCTTCAGTAAGAGTTTCTTATGGAGCTTCACTGAGAAGAAGCAACACGTCTGGTGGAGAGAAGGCTTCAGCCCGTCCGCTAATGGGAATAACTCTATTTCCACTGATGAAGGCAGCTGGCCGCACTGACGCTCAGTTGCGTTTTATAGTCAGATATGCACAGATGATTAGGCCAGCTGTGGAGTGTCATATATTCCCAAACATACCCAGCAGGAACTGAACTCTCACCCCTAGCACATATGGGTTACAGGGTCTGGCCTCACACTCTAGTGCATGCACTTTAACGCACAGTCACACTAATATTAAACGAGGGCACATGTTCCTGTGTGTGCTGCACACATGCATGCACACGCACGCAACGCACACAAAATAGAGGACAACGCATATGTAAACACATTTGTTGCCTGTGTGTTTTTCTAACCAGTGTAAAACCATTTTTCTGTTATAGGGTGTCATAGGTTACGGTCTGACAAACAATTTAACCACGCGTATGCAAAAGAAAAAAAAAAGAAAGGGAAACATTGATAATGGTCCCTCGCCCGTGTCTGAGTATCAACCAGAGCAGTTAGAAAGGAAGCAGGAATAAAGGATGTGAAAGTAGTGTAGAGTATTGCTTTCTATAAATTCTATTACTGCTGCAGCAGTAAGTGTCTTTGTGTCAGCTGCGATCGTCACCCAGTTGTACAGCTACGTTGTTTTGGATCAGTGAGCTTACGATAGCCGGCAGCTCCCTTGCCCCCACGATTCCCTCGGACCCTGCTCTGTTTATTTTGGAACAAGAACAAGACAAACTGAAGTGACATGTTATTTATTTCCCCCGCTCTTGCCCTCTCCTCCCCTTAACAAGCAGAGCTGTGATGAAGAATTCCACTATAATCCATCAGTATCAGTGTGAGCAAAGTGTGTGCTCTTCCAGTGTCCATACCGTGTGGTCCGGGCACGCACGCACGCATGCACGCACACACAAACACACACACAGACAGACACACACACACACATTATCAGATAAGGGTGCATGAGTGATGACTAATGAGAACTGAAGCGGTTGTAAAAGTACCTTGGGGTGGTCTCAATATTGTTGTAATGTGTCGGTTCTGACAGTGAAAACAAACTAGACATATTTACATAGAGCTTTTTCATTAGTGTTAGATTTATCTAATTAAAAGGACACATCTTGTTAACATATGCAAGGGTGACAGCCCTTTACATTTATTATTATTTATTTATTTATTATTATTTATAATTGTAGTAAAAGTATGTAAAGATATTTGTGTTTATTTCAGTACATTTGCAAAAATTATATATTTATTTTGAGGGGCTGTTTTACGAGGGTTGGCTTTATAGCCCACATGATTGATGAAAAGGACTCAGGTTAAAGAGAGATGCTTACTGTATATATATGAATGCTCCTAGAATATTATATAATTGATTTTATTGTCAATAATACCTCAGTAAACCTAACAAGTACATTTGGTGATTTCACAATAGCTGCACAAAAAAGTTTAATGTTGTCTGAGGTTATCATCAGCAAGTTCTTTTTATTTATTGCATGGTGTTTCGTTTTAACTGCTCTTCTCCATAAAAGTGCATCTGTGAGCCGCGATAAAGCAGAAAAAGGAGAAATGTGGAAACCTCAGGCGAAACTCAGCACACATAACATTAATCTCTTCCTGGGGCCAAGCAGGTAGCAATTTATGTAGCTAGACATTTTTTTACAAGATTGTTTATTACCTTAGAGCAATTACAATATTCATAATCAATAGATGCCTCAAAACAATAAATGATAACCCTGTAATAAAGTCTTCTCATACAGAAACCATGTAGCAAGCAAATGCAGACATGCAGATCAATGCTAGTCATTTGTGCTAGCAAAGCACAGCTACTGGAGGTAAGCTAATGCTGGGTGTTACTTGGCGTTTTTCAAACAGGTCGTTTACCTTTGTTTCAGTGAGTGTAGTGAAAATGTGCTGCTGATGACAGCTCGTGTGAAATGAACACTTATTTTTATCCACGTTTTTGTGTTTGCATCTCAGCATGCAGGCAGCGTTGGGCCGTAATCTCTCCTCCCTGTGTGTCCGTCACTCAGTGAATTCACCCTCTGTGGAAACGGGCGGGCGGTTGGACCACTGCCGCTTCATGGCCCTAATTAATAGCAAACCTCGGCACCCTTCACAAATTACACAGTGTACCGCACAAGGTTGGCTCAGGACAACAGTCTGCAGTCGGCAATAAAATAGTTTCTTCATGGCCACATTAAAAGTCAGGGAGCTAGGTCAGAGAGCTTTGAGATCATAAGTGATTACTATTGGCCATCGACTGTCGTGTCTGGCTGGCCAGAGGATTATTTGAGAAGGGTGGTGAAAGGGCTCTCAAGCAGAGCTGCCCAGGTGGTGGACTCTCTGAGGGATTCTCCTGAGAGCCATCCAAGGACAGCCAGGAACCGTTCAGAGGGGAGGGGGCTCTGTTACTCTCCCCGCCTGCCCCCTCCACTCCCCTTGGGTACCCTGCCGGCCCGGGTTGTGGTCCACCAGCCAGTGCAGCAGTAGGTACCTCTGGAGCCAAGGTGGAGTGAGAAAGGAAGGGAGGAAACTCAGAGAAACCATGAAAAATGTGGAGCATGAAAATGTCTCCCTTGGTTTATGGCAGCGCTGCCTAGCTTCCAAGAGAAACACATCTTTAAATTTAACTTGAGATGCCTTTTTTTCCCCTTCTTTTTCTTCCACTCCCAACTGTTGGCAAGGTTTGATTCTGAAATTAGGCCAAGACGCTTGGAAACTGTAACCATGTTAAAAAAGCACTCAATAACGTGGCTCTCTGGCTATGTGGCGACAGCTTCTGTATGAGGGGCTCGGCTTTCAGCGATTGCAAACGTGTTTGATACGGCCTGCACCTTGGGCGGCTGAAGAACAGAGGTCCAAGTGCTAAGACTATTGATTCATGTGGATAAGGAACAATCGTATGTTGAAATTAAATTACTGTAGATTGTTCATCGATATGGCTTTGCAAATGTTGCTTTTGTGTTGTTGTTTTTGTCAAGCACAAAGGTCTACTGGCGTGGTTGGTCAATGAGCGGTTCCCTGTTTCAGTGTATCAACAACTACTCCTAGCAACAACATATAATATGTCTTTTAATTCTATTCAGGGAGAAATCGCCCAGCTGGGTTTGGAATAAAAAAACATAAATAAAGCATTTGATACATGTTATTCCACCAAAATGGATTAAAATGACAGGGATGACTGGAAACGGTTCTGGCACCCTCTCAAATTAAAGGTTTGCTCTGCGTAATAATATTTTGCTAGCCTCATGAGGAAGTAATCTCTCATACTGATGACTCAGGGCTCATTTAGGCAAGAGCATCCCTTGCCAATATCATAAATCAGCTTTTGATGGAACAAACATGCCTCTGATGGAACTGGACCCACCTCTGGTGCTTAGACACGCTTCCACAGTCAGGTGGGCGGATTTTAATGAAACGCTCAATTGAGATTAACAGATTCTCGCTGTGTGAAATGCAACATGGTCTCCAATCACCTGAGTCCATGGATCAATAATGTAATATGAATAACACATCTGAGTGTTATAAATACAAAAATGGTTTGTTATATCTCTTTTTGTTTAATGTATCATATATACCAAAAAGTCCAAAAATGGACAAACACCATTATAAAACTATGGGCCTACCTGCAGTGTGACTATGAATTTATAAATCTCGTTGTTGCCATTTACAGTGAGAAACTGGACCTCTGCTGTATGCTGTTTCATCACCCTCTAACATAGTTGTGTCTACTGAAGTTCCTCAGCCTGCATGAGATATGACATTACCTATTTTTTCAGCGAAGGCCATGAGCTATACTAGCTCTGACACATTACGGTCACCGAGGACAAATCTCCATCAGCATTATCAAACAACTTCACAGATAATGGCTCAAAGCGTAAGAGACGTCACAGCTTTTAACTCTGATAATCCCTCAACCACAAGAGACAGAACCCTAACCCCCCTGCCCGCTTTCAAAGAGGTAATTTGTTTTAAACAGTTACTTTTTCAAAGCGTTAAATACTGCAGAATCTGCAGAGGTAGTTTGTTTTATGGGTTACCCTGTCCCGGCTTTGCCAAGTGGGATGTATAGGACAGCCTTTTAATGGAGGCAGAAAGGCTGACATTAAATACAGGCCACATGGACTTTCTCCTATCTGGGTCATAAAAGTTTTTAGGACAGTTCACAAATCAAGGCCTCTCAGTATTATGTTAAGCGTTTCGATTGTTATTGTTATTTTACATTTGCGAATACTGGTTTAATTTACAGCTTATCCTGGATATTTGGAGACTCAACCCACCCAGACGTTTTATATGTGAACCCTTAACAGTTAATATTTGCGTGATAGAGTGTTCATGGCTTTCACTTTGTTCTATGGAAAGTATAGCATTCATAACTCTGACCATCAACTTTTAATCCTGAATCGTGGATTCTGGCTTGATGATTAAGATGAGTGTAATAGTAGTAATAATAATAGTAATAATACTAGTAATAATAGTAATAGTTCATAACGTCTACAGACCAGAGCTTTTTTTTAAACTCTATACAGCATTTTGCTTGCTTGTGTAAAATGTATCCTAAGCAATATGGGAAATGAAACAAAAGGCTGTAGGTATAGTCATATGCACACTCAGTAAAGGGTAACATGGAAAGTGAAATGCTATGTGCGGGGCCTAAAACGGAAAAAGAGCAGCTCTCCGGGGGTCTCTCCTCTTTCCGGAGCAGAGGAAAGTGGAGCCTGAATATAGAGTGAGCTTCTGGTGGTCTATTGTAGGTGTCTGCGGTGATGCTTCAAACATGATAACACACAGGTCTTCCTTTTTGTGGTTTAATGCTCTTAGGTCCGTATTCTTATAGTTCAAGTACAGACATTAGGGAAGTTCAGTTAACTAAATTAACCTGTGAAGGAGGTTTGCTTTAAATGTAGGCTATTCATAGAGATACTGTGAATCTGTATGGTTTGGGTTTCATCATTACTGTTATTATTAGGATGCGTTAAATATATTAGTCTGATCAGAAAGTGTTATTTGAGGTATCTTGTTTTGTAAGACATGGCCTATTTGAAGTTGTCTGCTTCCTCATTTTTTAGTTCCACAAAGTTTATTGCATTTATATCACAAATATTTTGTATTATGATTTGTATGCACAAATATGATTTGTCAGAAGTGAAATTCTATTAAAATATTATATATTAATCCCTGAAAAATTGTTTATAGCTGGTGAATTTTTTAAATCATATATTGTTGAGATTACATTTGAATGAGGTTTTATAGGCAAAACAACAACAGAAATATATATAAACTATATCTTATACATTGACAACTGCTGCCCATTGTTGATTTGTATAACAGATTCTAACACAAACTGTGCTTGATTAGGCCTAAATATGACAATATATCTGAAGTTTTGAAAAAGAATGATGAGCTGTCCAAGGTTTATGGTTTGCTAAATCCTTCTCACAGACATATAGGACTATATGAAATATATATATGTGTGTGTGTGTATTTTATGACAATATTGTTCTTCTAAAATATTAAATATTGGAAATATTGTGCAATTAATGTACAGTAGCCTATTTGAGTGTTATGTTTTTTTGATTGCAATATTGGATTCTTTACCCAATAATTATGAGCATTACATAATAATGTTAACTCTATAAACGCACTTATAGCCTATAAACATGCTGACTGGACCATATGGCTATAGCTTAGCCTATATACACATTTAATTAAATGTGTGGACTATATTTCGCAGAATATCGAACCGTTAAGGTAAAAACCTTCCAGGACAGGCTAGTGTTTTGTGAGTTTTTATTCAGATTTAACGATGACTTATATAATATCCGCGTCGTTTTTATATCTGTAGCCAGAAATGTAGCATGCCTCATACATTTCAACTAAACAGTTCCCCGTTTGCCAACACTCGCATTCTTGGAGATGATTTGTTTTATTTAATACAACATGCATGCAGCAAAAGACTATAGGCATGTAAAAATAAACATCTAATTTATCAGACACATTATTCAGACAACGACTTTTTCCAATACGCATTTGATAGGCTAAGTGGTTTGCTTAGATTTAGAAATAAATATAAATAATATGTTATATGTTGACAGGAAACAATAATGCATTCGCTATGAAAATCTAATGTTACAATTGCAGGCCGTACTGTGCCCACATTTCAAGGCGAGACGTCTATTACGGGGAGAAATAAAAATAACCTATGACAAAGCCTTATTGCACTCATAATTCACTGATTGCACATGGCAATAGCTTAATATTTGAAAACTTCCATCATGAAAACACGTTGTGCAATTCTGCGTGTTAATTTACTGTAAAATAGCATAAAGGGGTAGGCCTACAAGCTTATGTGTTATCGTGCGCACTTGATATTTTCGAAAAGAAAATAATAATAATAATAATAATAATAATAATAATAATAATAATACGTGTAATAATTTTCATATTATAAGAAACATTTTATTTACAATATTTTCAGTGCAAATATTAACAAAATATTATATCTTGATGGAAATGCACGGACACCGCGCAACATCCTTGGATCTCAAAACGTAGAACAAGTGGTTCGTGACCTAATAATACAATTCACAATTGCTTATTGCTTATTGTAAAATAGTTTGGGCTGATTGTAACTTCAGGACTAAAGCCTTTGCAGGTCACCATAATAACATTTTAAAATAAATCCAGAAACTAACACCGTCCGTTTGGCCTATAATATCTGTGATAATGCCACAGTCTCTGGGACAGCGCCAGCTATCGCATTGTCCGTGCCGGTAACCGGCACGCCGCCGGCAATGATGACGCTGGTCTTGTTGTGCTCGCTAATTTCCGCGTCACTTTTGTCGCACTCGGGAACTTCGTCGAATTCAGACGCCTCACTAGCCTCGCTGTCACAATCGGACTCGTCAGGCTCTTTGGACTCGGCCTCCGTTGCAGACTTGTCTGTCTGCTCCTTCTCCTTGTCTTTCTGCGCCTGCGCCTCCTTCGAATGTCTCCACTTCATGCGCCTGTTCTGGAACCAGACCTTGACCTGCAGAAGGGATCCCACACAGCATATTAATTACTAGGAAGTGGTTTCAGAGGTTTTTGAACCACAAAAGGAGTGCACATGCGTGCGTGAATGAGTAGAGATCGCATGTTAACCTTTTAATTAATAATATTTCATCAACTACATTCAACGAACCATGCGCATGATAATTAATGTGTTTGTAAAACCACATTTAAAATTAAAAAAAATGTTCATAATTTAGAAATATATGCCACATATTAAAATCCACTGCTATCTCGGGTTGAGTGGGGTTTATAAGAAATATTGGGAATTACACTGCTGCAGTTATTGTATAACGCTATGACGATCAATGCTCATTTAGGAGTATGTAGAATTAGCCAAGCTCCTCCATAACAAAAAACAATGCTGTGACGTCAAATGTATAGGCTACCATTAAATGCACATTGGTTCATTTCTACAAATGTTATAGGATATGATCAGACTTAAGAACATTGTATGTCTTATTAAGGCATACGCCAACGAAACTTATGACTACTTTACATAATTTAGTACAAGTGATAAACATAATATGCTGTTATGCAATGGCAGTGGGCTGTTGCAGAATGGGCAGCACCTGTTTCCAAAAGGCCATGTTTCTTTATTCTTACCTGAGCATCTGTTAGCCCCAGCATGGCGGCAAGTTGCTTTCTGTCGGGTTTGGTAACATATTTCTGTATTTCGAATCTCTTCTCCAGGCCTTTTCTCTGCAGGTTTGAGAAGACTGCCCTTGACCACGACCTCTTTCTCTTGTACGTCTGTGGCATCGTGTCTTTCGTGAGGACAGCGTAGGGACCTGCGTTAGACACGAAGATATAAGGGGTCAATCCAAATTATTCTTAAATATAGCGACGTTTGAAGAGAGAGCGAGGGGGAGATATACATTTTGTCACGGAATCCCTCGTTTGTGTTCCTCCTATCGGGGGTTCTACCTGGGAAGGTGTCCTGAAACTGATGCTGGCCTGTTTGTCTGCTGTTGTTGCCTAGCGAACTCATCGCGGAGGACGCGTCGCTCATTCCCGGGTCTAGGGATGAGAAGTACTGGCTCGCCGGAGGCTGAACGGGCACGTGGATCCCTGACTGACGGTTCAAGCTAACAATCGATGTCAGATCTGTGTCAAAGCGAAAAATAGACTATAGTCAGTATATATTTATTATACCGCAAAGACACACGGCTGTCTTCCTGCTGAGAAGGCTGTATGCCACTATACTAATCTAGCAACACTTGTAGTAAATAATCATTCAAACTGACTCTTCATGTGGCAAATGTAATGTGTTTTGTGTGATCTGTTTGTGTTTGGTGAAGCTTAAGGGTGAACGTAACGTCATCGTGTGTTATCATGCTTGTCGGTCAACCCTCACCTCTTAGAGACGATATTTCTTTGCTTTTAGGGTCAAAGTCTGTCGACAATATCCGATCAATTCCAAACTTTAGGTCTTTACTTGAAGGCGGAGGGGCTTGTTGGGAGTTAAATGTTCTTGGGACAGAGGTAAACTGTAGTCCGTGTCTGTGATAAGCAGACGCTGGATTCACTCTTGCACCAAATACAGAGGCGTCTGCAGCAACCGGAGACGGGCGCAGAGGTGAGCCGCTGGAGTGTGTGTGCGCACGGTGTCCCATGTGCAGCAGGAGTGCCGAGGATCCGGGGATATTCTCCGCATCTCCAGCCTGCAAAATATCTGCGATGCAAAACGAGGGTTTCTTCATTGTATCAATTGCAAAACCACCCGCGCAATACGCGGACCAAAGACTGAAATTTGATGCGTAAAATGGATTGAGTCCGGCGGTATACATCCTGGAGAATTTACTGCGCCTTAATGTTGAACAAAGTCGACGTTATACCGGAAAGGGACGCATGTAAGACGGTACAGACGGCGATCGTACTCGTGGAAGACGACCGTCCTCTTTGTCTAAGTGCCAAGTACGTTCTCCCAACTCTGAAATCTTATCCCAGTAGTTTCACTAGCAAGCTCCCTCTGTGACACTGATTGGTTGCCTTCTGGCCAATGAATGTTTTGCGTTGCTCAAATGACGCCCTTGCTATGAAGAAGATGTGTGACCAACACAGATGCCAGTGACCGTGACACTTTTGGCCAATTTTGATCCTTAGACGATGGATTGGTCTTTTAAATTGAGAGACCCTCTCACCACACACACACACGCACACACACACGCACACGCCCACAAGACATGCATCATTATGCTAAATATATGTATACGCCTAATCAAAAACGTTTATTCTTTAGAATTTATCATTCTTCGATTATATCTTGCATAGGCCTATAATTTTAGAAAATATTCGTTTAACTCATTTTGACACATGAGCAAAACGATTTGACATCGCTATGTGTACAATACATGTTTACTTTGAACTGTTTACAGAGCAATCTAATATAGCCACAAGTATGATAGATTTTTTAAACAAACAATATAAATCGATTATAATATTAGGTCAGACCTATCGCTCTGAATCTGGCGCTTCTGGGTAAAATTGTGTCTAACATTAATGTAATGTGAAACATACTATTTAACTTTCCTTTCCAGTCGGAGCACATAAAACAGGGAGTTTCTATTAGGTCTAAGTCATCCTGTTTTTGATGGGCTGTGATTCGTGTTAAATGAGCGGATATGCCTGCGCGATGTGTCCCAAAATAGAAAATGTTTTAGTATTTTAGGATACAGCAGAAATCCTTATTTCTTCCGGAGCAGAGGGGGGAAACTTCATAATGACTGTTAGAACTTCCTTTTTTCAATATTTGTGCTACTTTATCTCAACCTGCAAGTTGCACGGTGACGCAAATCCGTCCCTGTGCTCATAATAAACAGAGGAAATCTATTCCCCTCTGAAACCAAAACACAATTAACTTCAGAAGCGATATTTCATCCGCATGCCCCTCAAGATTCACACGTTATGGCAATAACGTCGAAATAATATTTACTCTGTTATTTCTTAGAGTATTCAATACTGTTCATGCTTAATTGATTGAAAATATATAGGCTTATGCATAATTTACCTGTGTGCTATTTGGAGCTAATTTAAACAGTTATAGGCTTGCTAAATGCAGTTTAGACACTTATTGATTGTGTTTTATCCTTAAAGAAAATTAATAATTTACATAATTTCTTATAAACGTAAGTGTATGTCTATATTTCAGTTATACGTCTTTTCGTTTAGAAATTCGTGTGCGCGCACGCGTTCTGTCGACAACGATGGGTCGTGCGTGCATCAGCCTGAAAGATACGCATGTGCTCAAGATGTGTATTATCTTCCCCTTCTGTTTGGGGGCTCCAAACGCTCCACTCGCATATTTATTTTACATTTGCTCGAACAATGGCCTCTGAAGTCCCAGTCCGCATTCATTAGTCATGATCCATATAGCCGGAAGAGTCTATGACCCTGACTGCCTCCTATCATAGTGTTTTCGAGTGACATTTTTCCGGGTTAAAATTAGAAATGAGATACAACGTTTTTGCTCTCTATCATGCCGTCAAAACAAGCGAGGGAAGGATGTGAGAGCAACAGTGAGCTCGGTTATTTCAGGTGCTGATTATCTTAAATGTGAAGCCTTAAAACGTAGGCCCTGTGAAAGTCGTCACAAGACTATAACGTTTATATCACACTATAATTTATATTTTCAACATTACATAAGCTACTGCAATGTGAAATGTATAGTAATGTTATTATTATTATTATTATTATTATTGATGTATTTACTTACTTTAGTTATTTTTTACATTTTTAATATTTTAGTATATCTGTGTGTGTAGTCTAATTCAACCTGGGTAAATTCAAAGTGAACCTGCATCTTAACTTGATGTATGCACTATGCAAGTTAGCACATGGACCTTACAATGGTAAAAATAGTTGTATATGTAGGCTATTCGGCTCTTTATGATAGTCATACAGGTTTCAGGCCTACGGCTATGATAAGCTCTATATGATAACCTAAAGAGCTAAGCCTAAAATAAGAAAAAATATTAAACATATGGCCTATAGCCTAAAGTAGGCTATACGAACAGGTTTTTCTAGCATATTATCCAGATAGGCATATTCTTTAAACTAGATTTAGAATACAAGCATCGAAACACACACGATTAATATCATAAATCGACATCAAATGATTTACTATATAGATAAACATATGGCATAGACTAATAACCTATAATTCTGAAACTATTTGTAATCAAAATATTTTTTCTAAACTGTTTCTGACGTCTCTGTGACGTCACAATCTTATAATCAAATGGTATGCAATCACTATAGTCTTATTAATAACTTTCACTTTTAATACGTTTTCTTATATTACATATTTATATGCATTTCTATTCAAATGTATTTTTCTTATGGGAAGTGACAATTGTGTATATAATTCTCACAGCCTTCTCAATAGGCCTACTGACTTTTTAAATTCGTAAACATGTTATGTCTCAGACTGTGTATGATTGGGCCATGTCCGCATGTCCTGCTGCAATCATTAAAACAAACACGTTGACATGAAATGTCAATGTATCCATACAACATAAACACCGTAGATTGAAAACAAAGAGCCACCGCTGTGCACCGTTGCCTACAATGGTGCTATCAGTTCACTGAGGCCTATTGTTTGTTTCTTGATTGCTTGCTGTGTGTTTTTCAGGAAGTCTTATCATGCAGCTCTATACGAAGAACTATGGGAGCCTATATGCCTACGAGATTGAATTAGACTATTTCCATTAAATTGAGAGTTATTAATCCCCTATGCATAAAGCTCAAACAGGCCAAGTCAAGATGACTATTTCTGGCAAATGTTTGCCACAGGAAGGAACTTTCGCAGATTTAATGGGACCAGGGCCATTGTACACAGCCTTCTGTATGGCTCGCTGCCATGATTTCCACACTAAGAGAAACAAGAACTATAGGCTATTGCCATATGATGCCTTGCTGATGCAATAGGCCAAACATTGCAAAGGCCTTTTGACGAACAACAATTAAAATCGGCTTTATGTTCAACAAAGTCATAGTCCTAAATTATTTTTATTTTAACCAAACAATCATGATCTGAAATGATTGCAACCTGCATTCGTGCAAAAGAATAAGACATCGGTGAAATGGACGAATAACACAAAATATTACTGCGGCATGCATGCTTATTGCTAATAATCAGAATTAAATTGCTTACATTGTTCACATGAAGCTTAAACAAAATGTATAGTACCAACTAACCTTTATAACCAATAGGTTTAGCATACCTATTCTATTATTGGCAATAAATGAAACCTTAAAATTAGATGGGCTTTTATCTATCTATCTATCTATCTATCTATCTATCTATCTATCTATCTATCTATCTATCTATCTGAGAGAGAGAGAGAGAGAGAGAGAGAGAGAGAGAGAGAGATGTGCGTATTTCCCGAGCCTGCATAGCATAAAGGCATCAACCGTTAGTTTATTTTCTATAGCCTACACCTAGCAGCACAAAAATGTTTTCTCTTCCTCACACATAAAGAACTTTGCGTTAGCCTATACAAAATAGGCATAACCCTAATAATCCATTCACCAGTTTATGCTTTTTTTAAAAACGAATGTGAATAGTGAATCATATTGTTTTCCCGTTAATCCCCCTGCATAATGGGCGTTATAGGGACTTTCTCAGAAAGACGGGCACCTTATGGAGATATTAAATGGACATTACAAGGACATTATATTTTCTAGACTAATCACACTCGCCTCGGGCTGCCCTTTCCTTTAACACTCAATGGAGCACCTTTAATGGAAGCTTTTAAATTTGACGACCCGTCATTGCGTGTAGCAGCTTGCCTGTTTACATTAAAATTACCTCGACGCAGATTAAAGTCGGCCTTCCGCGCCTCTTATGAGGTGGGTTTAAGGCCCTCAACACTTCGTTGTGCTATGTACACAAGGCTAAATCACTAAGCATTCCCCGGGTCGCTGTACTAAATAGGAGACGAGACTAATGGAAACACAAAAGGTCATAATAACAAACCATTAGGCCTACTGTTTCTTATCCGGCGTGGTGGCGCGGTGCCATAAGCACTAGATCACATAAGTGACCTAACACCGTAAACCCACATCTTCTCTTCTGGAATAAGGCAGCATAAATTCAGGTGATTAAAAAAAATACAAATAATTACCAAATCCACCACGTGCACTAATAAGGGCTTAAAACTGCTGCAGCAAAACTGCTGCATTTATAGTACTGTCTTGGGCAACGGGGTTAAGAATGATGAACTTTGCGCATGTTTAGAGCAACCTTCCGCCTCTGAGAAAAAGCAGAGCAGGGTTATTTGCTACATATGACCCGGGCTGTGTTGGCCTATCCACTGCTGCATATTAACAAGCAACTGTGGAAAATGTTTAGGAGTGCAATTATTTATGTTCGTGTCACTTTATCTTGAGGCGCAATCTGAGCATTTTGTTTGATCAAATGGTTTCAGAACAGAGGCCTATGATAAACGTAGCCTATATTAGCCTTTAGGCTTTACCATGTCTGTGAAACCGGCTTATAGCCTAACACATTTAAACTATTTAAACTAAGCCTACAACGAACATATTATAAAACATTTTCTTTATTTTCTTGCCAAATAAATATGCGATACACATTTTTATAGACTATAATATAATAATTTTATGAGGTTATGAGGTATATTTTTAAACTATAATGTATGTTTACATGTTAATTGCTTTATGGAGCCAATAGAGAATAATACAATCTCTCAGGAGAGCTTTTTCCTAAAAATAATAGAAGAAAGAAGAAAACCTGTAGCCTGCAGCCTGTGCAGGCATGCTTTTTTTAAATGATACTGATTCCCACTTTGTCCTCAGACTGCTTTAAATGGAAATGTTGTTTTAATGCAATCTGAAAGAAGATAGAATTATTCTTAAAACATAACGAATGTAGCATATTCCTAAACTATAAAGTTAAATAAACTTGAGTTTAAAGACAATGTGTTTTTATTTTTTCTAAGCAGAAATATAACACATCTCTTTATTTATTTATTCATAAGCTACTAGTTTTATGTATGTTTAAGCATGTACTTATACCAAAGATTGCTTTTAATATAAACAAATAGACCCACAATATGATTCATCATCATTGTACATTAAATGTAGGTCCAATGCTGAATAATATTAATGTAGCCTAGTGATCCTGAGGAATATAACACACTTCCATCAAATAAAATAAAATAAAATAAAATAAAATGATAAAATCAAATTATCATTTATTGCAAAACACTGACATCTAGTGGATCATGAAAACTGACAGAAAAAATGCATTTAGTAAAGAAGTGCCAATTTGGTTGGTTAATAAGTAATATTGAGGCAAAAATATTAACTTATGGCTATGAATAAATATACAATTGCTTTGCAAAGATACAATTTAAACACTCAGAAAATAGACTAAAGAATGTTTCATTAGTAAATTAATTAATTGCAAAATATTCTCCAAAAGTATATATGTACTATTGGTACACCCCACCCCTATAAAAAGTAATTTCATATAACAATTGTAAGACAGTTATCATTTAGATATAAATGTATCTTTCTCAGTCATTTTGGTACATTTCTCAGATCTAAATTGAAATTATCAAAACTATACTTGTTCAACCTCCACTCCAGATCATCTTTCATTGTTTTTGAACACATTACAAATGCTTTTGCATATTCATGCAAATGGTCATGTACAATTGTCTGCTGTTTCCTACATTATCAATTGCTTATGGCATGTTGATCAAAATATATAGCAACAGCACTGTGCTGATTAGTCTTGCCCCTCAAATCATAGGCATTAGTTAATTGTCATTACATGCAAAATTGTTGATTGAGCTATCATTTGTATTAGACTACTGCAAATTTGTCCTGAATTGATAAGCTTCTCTCTGATAAACCTTGACTTTCACCTTTGATGGGGAATATGTGAGGTGGTAGATCAACCAATGATCAACAAACTAGTTAGAGAACTAGATCTCAAAAACATCAAACCTTCATTTGGCAAGCATAGTGCTGTATAGATCTGGGGTATATTGTTGTTTTTTTCTCTCCTTTGTGCTATGCAGTGTTGTAAAGCGGTATTACTGTACTGTATTCTTCTTTCTTTTTTCACAATGACAATGTCAACAAATTACAGTACAAACAGCACTTTTGTATATACAGTACAAAGCATACAGTAAATGTGAATTCAGTTCAATCTCTTACAGTAATCGATATTTCACTACACTATGTGCTGTTGAAATTAATAGATAGTATATACTGAATATAAGGCTGCGAATATCAGTGAATTTAAGGCTAAACTGCACACACACACGTGCATTTTAGATCATTTAGGTCATCAAAATGTTAGCCTATAGTTCACATTAGAAAATGCAGTACATTGCTATATTGAGAACATGCATGCATTTTACTAGCTTCATTGTAGACAATGACACAAGGTCAAGGACTTGTCATTCTGAATATGACATGTTCATCGACTATACATTTGCTTTTGAGGGATAGACTACTTTTGTTAAATTACGAGCTTTTGCAGATACATTACTGTAATACGATGTGTTATGTTTGTATGAATAGTTTCAAGAAATTAACAAGCATGGTTTGCAAGTGTGAAATTGAGTCAAAACATTGTAATTTTACATTAAAATAATTTCCATACAGAAAGAGTGCAGCCTTGTGCATTTATCAAAAATCTAGCCATAGATTTGTCATCATAAGCATAATGCATACTTAACATGTTTATACCTTACCTTATGTAATGACAGTTTACTTTTTCCTTAGTGTATATTACATGAAAATAATGCTTTTCGATAATGAACGGTGGGACATAAGCTACAATACAGTGCCAAACACTGCACAGCTCAGAACTCCATTTACACATGTAATGGAACTGTCAATTGAAATAAGATGTTCTCATGTAGACCTACATGAGAACACATAAGTAGGCCTATACATGAAGTGGAGCCCATTTTACAACATACACATAATGTAGATTCTATCAAACCAAAATTAACAACATAATACTGAGTCATAATAATGATAATCAAGTGTCGGTACATTTACAAAACGTTCTTTGGCAGAATTAAAAATATGGAAAAATTTAGCCAAAATGTCAGAAATAACTTTACAAGAGGTAAACATTAAAACCAACGTCTTAAACAAAAATAATAAAATTGGCACGCATCTCTTATGCAAGTCCGTATACAAATAAAACTTTTTTTTTTTTTTTTTACACATTTAAAAAGCAAAACACTGCTGTTTGAGGACTATATAACATTTAACATGTTATTAATAAACGCTAGCTGTTGTGGACACGTATTATTACAGAAATATATGTTGAAATCATTTCTTCAAGCCATAGGAAGGAAACCTGGCTGCATGAAATGAAAAAAAAC
Source organism: Typhlichthys subterraneus (assembly GCA_027564835.1). Classification (NCBI taxonomy): domain Eukaryota; kingdom Metazoa; phylum Chordata; class Actinopteri; order Percopsiformes; family Amblyopsidae; genus Typhlichthys; species Typhlichthys subterraneus. The sequence goes on from JAODUH010000017.1 coordinate 1,048,972, forward strand.
TACCCTTAAATCCCTCTCTCATACTGGATCATTACTTTTAAAAACTGTACAATCCCATATATTACAAAAAGTGCAAAGGCTAATCAAAGATAAAATCATTCAGTTATAATCTGAGCTACAGAAAATAAAGTACCTTCAATATTCCCACAATGCAATGAGGCACCACGTCAGTGCGTGTCACTGAAAATGGTTAAATCTCAGGGCTCTGGACCAGGCCATTGGCCAGTAGCCTCTCTCTCTCTGCATCGCCGCCGTCTTCACTGGCGGCCGCCAGCCGCGCGCAGCAGGGCAGCCTGGCCAGCAGAGGGCGGTGCAGTCCGTTGTAAAGCGCCGTGCCTACCAGCAGGATAATGAAGCCCAGCACCTGTAGACCCTGGAAGACCTCCCAGCCCAGCGCTAGGCTCACCATCCAGATGACCAGCGTGCGCATGCTGTCCAGCACCATGCGCGTGGTGGCGCTGATCTCCTTGGTGACGCTGATGCCGGCGAAGTTGAAGAAGGCGATGCTCACGGTGTTGCCCAGCAGCGCCAGGATGATGAGGGGCTGGTGGCCGATCTGGCAGAAGGCGTCCAGCGCGTCCTCCAGCACCTGCTGGGGGTTCCCACTGAAGCTGCCCGCAGGGATGTAGTACATGGGGATGAGCAGCAGCGACAGCACAAAGAAGCCAAACAGCCCTGCGAGCACACAGTCATGGAATCTGGTCACACCGCTTTACACAGCGGAAGACTAACACACACAGCAGGGCCATGAGAAAGAACTAACCCTCCGTGTTTAAAGGTGCGGTACACCATCATGGAGAAAGACCGTTGATATTTGAAGCCAAACTAACAAAAAACACCTCTCCCTTCACTGCCATATATAGTGCTGCCTCAGAAGCTCCATCCACCACATTGGACAAGAATTACCAAGACTAGAATAGTGTTGTGTGGTGCGGTCTGCACCATTTACAAAGCCAGGGCTGTGTAGAAACACCAGCTTCATTTTTTGTGGCGCACACAGAACGGGCTGCTAGCTAATGTGTCAAAAAGCGGATTATTGGCATCGTATAGTCACTGACTCCGCCTTTAAGGGTATGCTTGCTTTAAAACAGATTCTACATACATATGTTGTGTGTAGGTTTAGGCATATTTATGATAGATTTTTAATTGATTTCCATGTTTCCAGTGACTGGCAAGTTAACACAAGGTAAACACAGTAAATGACAAGTTCCTTTTACTTGCCACAGCGCACTCACCAAGTCAAATACTTTATAGTCTACACACACTGCTAAATAAATCACATTCTGGTCCTTTCAGATATTTCTATATTATTATATAAATGTATGCAGCTGTTCATTCAACTACAGGTGAATGAATGTGAATATGCAGGGTAGTTAAACGGTTGCTCTGTGTTTATATGATGAATAAGATCAGGGAGGACACATTTAGGAAAAGTCAGTGAAAGGCATTATATTTTATATGACGCTAATTTTAAGTGGATTAAACAAATTAACATATTAATGGTAAAATGAAATGTATGTAGTCCTACAGACGTACGTGCCTCCTAATTTGCGTAGTATTAGAAGCTCATGGGGTCAAGCAGACATCACAGAAAGTGACTGTAGCCTAGCTACAGTCACCTAGCTATTAATAGCTATTAATAGTGAATTCAATAGAACTGGCTAATCTCTGTATACTATATGCATTGGACATTTTTTTATTGGCTTTTGAATCTTTGGATAAGAAATATGACTGCTTAGCAATACATACTTTACATAGACAATAACATTTGGGGGACTGCTTTTGAGCTTTCTTTCCATATCTTTAAATTATACAGTATGAGGATTCAAGAGTTAAATAAAGAGTCAAATATACTTCAGTGTCTTTCTGTCACAGGTGAAAACAAGCATCTTGGATGCCAGTGTACCTTTCCAACACATGTATTCTAAATGTTAAGTTCACCATTCCTCTAGCATCCCTGTCTTTAATTCAAACACACCTGAACTAACCTCCATGCACACATCAACATAAACTATCTGGCATTATCCAAAATAAATGCGTGAATAGGGTGCAGCATCTTCAATAATAAATGTCCCCCTAAAGGTATATTTAACTCTGCTGTACACCTCTGATGATAGTTTGTTCCCTTGGCAAGGTGTTAAACACAGACAGACGTTGGGTTTACCTTCAGTGCCCACAGCACGAAGAGGGTGGACATCGTGCTTGTAGACAAACTTTTCCTCAAGCACCATCTGCACCGATACAATGATCTGGGCCATGATGATTAGAAGGTCACCTAAACAACATGATTGTAATTGTATTTAAATGGAACATTTATTTACCCAGGCAAATTAAAGGACGTGTGCTGTTGAGGGGAAGGAGACACAAGGGGGGGGGGGGATGCAACCATAAATAAACATAGACAGCTGACTGAATGGCACACAAGCACAAAGCAGAAACAAAACACATATGGGAGCCGAGCAGCCAAGAAAATGACTATCACAGACCACGCTGGAAACCGTATGAACAACAAACAAGCAACAGAACATCAGTTAAGCCTACATAGAGTAGCAGCAGGGTCATTTTGACCAAACGAGTATTAATAGCATTCAGAATCATATTCAATAAAGGACAAGTTCAACTTTGGATGATTTCTGATGGTGAGAAAAAGGGGAGGTTTAATGCTTAAGATATAAGCACAGTATAAAGGATAAATAAGATAGCTATTTTAATCTTTAAAAAAAAAACACCTACATGCGCAGAAAAATGTTTTTAATATCAAATAGCATAAGATGCTTGGGGCAAAAGGTCAAAACTACAGTTACAGCGATGTCGTCTTAGCTTGGCAGTCTCCACATTCACATTCCTAGCTCCGAGCTCACACAGAGCTGCCGTTCTTACCAGTGATGATCTCGCTGAACTTGTGCGTTTGGTCCTTGTGTCCGCTGAAGAAGTCAGCCAGGCCCACCACAACCAGGCCCAAGATAGTGATGAAGATGCCAATCCACTGGCTGGGCAGCAACCGTCGGCCCAGGAACGCCACAGACAGCAGGCCGGTGAAAATGATGACTGCCCCGCGCAGCATCTGGAAGCTAGACGCGCTGGTCATGTTGAGCGCTGGAAACAGCACGAGTTTTTACATTAGTTTTCACAGCGACATCTAAAAATGGGATAGAACTGGGATAGATGAATTTGTTGCCGACGCCCATTGTTCGTTAAAGCCTGTTGCACAACATTAAAGCTTTTGTATGGAGAAGTATTCATTTAATTGCTGTCAGTACTGGAATTAGTCCTCCCAAGTCTCAGGGAAGCCAACAGCATAACAAGGAACTCCTTCATTTTGTCAATGTGAGAGCGTACTGTATAGTACAATGGCATAAAACACTGAGTTGCAAGTTGTTTGGCTGGTTTAGTTATCCAAGCAGGTTATACTACTCCTACTGCCATTATACTGTGTATTGATAGTGTAGCAAATAGACTAAAACGATAAACAGCCGACCAATATTAGTTTTCAGAAATGTAGAGTAATAAATGCTTTGGACACTCACCGACATACATGAGGGAGGTGGCAGTCATGTCACACATGGCAGGGGGAAGGAACAAAAGAGGGTTAAAGCTCTGGCCAGGGTTCATTTTGGGTTCTGGGCGGCGGCGGTCATGACACAGCAGTATGTAGAAGACCGCCAGGCAGCTGAACTCGCCCAGGAACATACCCACAGCCTTGGCAGGGAAAATTACATTAAGCCATGTAGGAGTGTATTCCATACACATGACAAGCAAATGTGTGCACAAAGAATAGCCTAACTGCTGAAAGCCAGACTCAAGTCATCTGTCACAAATGTACTTGTTTGAGACTTTACTTGATGTTTTTGTCGTGAGTCTTGACACGGTGTCATTGTATGTTCCTTCTGTTTTGTGTTGTACAATAAATTAGCGCAAAGTTATGTTATAGTAGTCAGTAAATAGCTGCCATCAGTAAACTGATGCTTTTATCCTAATAAAGCTCAAAGACAATTTCGAATATTCTTCAGTACTAAAACATTTTTGTCTTTTCTCCATTTTGTTTTGACTTGATGTGTTTAATACATTTTACTTATAGAATACAATATTATATAATGGCATTGGTAGAACAAGACAAAATACATGACTGATGGGTACAGTATTCTAAATGTTATATATTATTACCTGTACAAATGGGTGAGAAAATGTGTGTTCAGGGTCGTTGTGGCAACCCTTAGCTGTAAACATGTCAGCCCATCTAAGATACGTCCAGGAGAAAACATTGATGAGAAAACACTGATGACAAATCTGTATGATGTACAAAAAAGGTTTAGTCAATAATAGTTTCACCATGGAGGCCACAGGAACCCTATAGGATAGGTCAATGACTGCATAACTCAATCTGCATACTTCTTTGATTTCTATTTAAGTAGCATCACCGCCATGTGAGTTCTATCTCAATATGCAAAGCAAGGGTTTCTACTCCTAGAAAGTGATGACGGAGGTGTTTCACCACTTGCTTATTTGATCTCTGCAACAATCCTGACAGACAATAAGTCATGTCAAGTCATCTTAAATGAATCCGCCTTCTGGAAATCAATCTTATCAATCAATTTTTTCAGTCAGATATGGTATGCATTCTATATAGTGTGTGTTATATCTTTTTTTAAAGGCAGATGGGGCATGTTATGTTTTACATATACCACAGAAACCAATAATGGGTGACTATAGATGTATCTAGATGAGCCTATGATATAACAAACCTGATTGTTAAGCTATATGACAAGCACAATGAAATGCTACTGGCTCAGGTGATAAGTCTCAGGTGACTCGTCATATGCATTACAGGATTAGTGAAACCTGACAAGCACTTTGTTACACTATGATCTGCAGTGGAACATAACACTGCTTATTATTAACAAACATGTCTCCGTTACTGACAAAATGCATAGCACATCGAATATGTAACTGATAGGCAAAATGGAACTCAAAGAGCTTTAGAGAAGTGACTTGCAAAGCATTTGCTGAGGAAGCTAAATTCCCTCACGCACAGTGTTGCTGCCTGACGTGATTTAATTATCATTATTATGATCATTTTAGTACATTTTCCTCAAGTAGCCCTTGGCCATGACCAGTTAAAGTTAGACTATAGTTATCGCCAGGCTACTGTACAGTAAGGCAATACAGTCTACGGACATGATCACAGTAGACTTTATGTTATATTAGTTTTTTTGTAAATTTCACTGTAAATTAGTAAACTAATATGTCAGTTAACAAGTATCATAAATATAGTCTTAATATATTGAAACAACAAATTCGTTATAAATGTCAAAAGGTACTGGTGCAGCTCTTGATTAAATCATAAAATTGTAGACTAGTGTACAGTACCCGGTAGACTACCGTACTATAATTATACAGTGTCTGTATTACCAGTAGGCTGGCTAGTAGCATTGCTAAATGCTAACTGCTAACCACAAATGCAGAGATTTACAAACATATTTCAGTGAGTTGACGGTTTGCCGTCATAAAAATAATCTAAAAGATATTACATTGCAAATACATTTTGGAACTACGATTGTAGCTACCGGTAAGTATAATTAGCCTGTTGAAGGTGATAACTGTGACTTACTTTGCCGACAATGTGTTGATAGATCCGGTTATGAGCATAAGGCCCGCAAGGAAGAGCTGGTACTTGGTCCAAGTCATTTTGGACGCGTGGTTGATGTTATTTTTGTGCAATAATGACTACAAATGCTGTTTGTCAACAGCTCCAACTCACTGTCCAATTCCTGGGACGTCTTAGCTCATGCCTACTGTAGAGCACCATCATGTGACACTTTGTCAGCTGACTGTAGTGAAAATGATGAGATCATCACAATCCCTAACAAATGATAAAAAATTATCAACAAAAAAAACAAAAAAACAATAGGTTTCAAAATGTAATTAAAGTACATTTTATTAGAGACAAACATAAATTCCCTTTTCATTGTAAGATTATAATTTGCATTCCTTGTGTGTTTGTGTAGGTGTGTGTGTATGTGTGTCATTGTCTTTGTATATTGATGCATGTTTATTGATATGTTCTGATTGAAACTTGATTGAAATGTTTTGTGCTATTGTTTTATTACCTGGAAATATAATAAAGCAAAGCAGCAAAAAACAAACAAAAAAAAACACACTTATCGAGTAGCAACCAGTAGGTGGCAGTAAAGTTTAGATATTCCTTACCTTTCAGGAAAATCTTTCACATTAGCTGGCTATTCCCATAGAAGGACAAGGCAAACATGTATGGAGGATCAGGACTATGGAGGACCAGGACCTATGGAGGACCAAGACTATGGAGGACCAGGACATATGGAGGACCAGGACTGCCATAATAAAAAATAAATAAATAAATAAATAAATATATAAAAGTATAAATAAATAAAGAAAAGTATAAATAATTAAATAAATATAAAAATAATTGAAAAAATAAT
>JAODUH010000017.1:1055526-1085156 GCA_027564835.1 Typhlichthys subterraneus
TACATTTCAACATGTGGGTTTATATGAGGACAGTAGGGATTAATGGGAAAACATGCATGAATAATGTGAAAAAAACGAATACTTGAATCCCAATATTTAAATCGACGAACGAATACCCGAATAATAGAATATTTGGGGACCAGCCCCACTGTTTTCTTTTCTAAAGTTTTATATGCTTTGTTTCAGTTGTTGACAACATGAGTACATACAGTTACCAGATCAACACTGACTATTTGAGATTAATGATAGTTTTCCTGGCAGGCAATTAGAAAGTGACATGGTAAAGAAGATGTGCTGTATATTTGTCTGATTTCTGTTTTATAATAAATAAAAAGTTCTCCAATTTGCTGAGGCAGTCCTGGCAGCACCGAAGGAGGTCACGGCCCCCACAGATGCATGCATGGTCAAATGTGTTAATAGTTTTTCTTTCTTGTGACGTCTTCATAGTGAATGTTTATGCTTTTCCTTCAGTTATTCATCAGTAGGCTTTTGGGGCTCTGCTACTGATATGAATGACTAAGCCCTTTGACTATACCACAAGAAAGTTAATAACAGCTACTTCAGAGACTCTGGCCCCAGGGCCTGTTTGGTAATCCACATATGTGTAGCACTACAGTTAGTAGTAGCCAGTAGCCATTTTGTTTGCGGTCATTTCCCTAGCATGTGGCTGATGTTGGTCTGTGTTGCCAGGACTACCTGAGGCCCTCAGTGGAGGCCATTCTCCAGAGCAGCCTTCTGGCATCCGCCGTTGCCGAGGAGCAGCGGAGAGCACAGCCCCGCCCTCGGAGGTCAGCTGATGCAGACTGTCCCAATGCCAAACTGTCAGAACCAACATCTGCCGCAGAGCTCAGGTTGAAGGAGCAGGTTCTGCGGGATAGAGAGAAGGCTCTCAAGGACCGTGAAGAGAGGCTAGAGCGTGAGTGCGATGGTGGCATTTTGATTTTTCATTTGGTTTCTGTTTATCATTTCTAAATATATAACCAGACCGCTAGTCTGAGCCAGGGTATCCATCCGCTAGTATGAAAAACGTAATTTAATGTAAATGGAGCACTTTCCAATTGTCTCGATTTGCTTTTACTTCTCCCGTACATATAGACTTGTATCAAGGTGAGGAATGTGCACAATCAAATGATCTAAAATAATTTCCATTGTACTCAAAATTCTGACCGTAGGAGCGTTTGTATTCATAATGTGTCCAATGATTATATTCTCAAAAACAAGTGTTTTCTGTGTTTTTGGCAGAAAGGGAGCAAGAATTGTGTGTTCGTGAACGGCTGTCAGATGAGAAGCTCACAAGGTATGGAAGTGGAAACATTGCACATGTATAATTTTACCATAAAGCTATGCATTTATCTTATGGGTTTTTGTTTTTTCTTACCTAAAATGATGTACTTATACTTACAGAGCGGAGAGTTTACTGAGGAATTACAACCTCTTGAAGCAACACAATGCCCTCAGTCCATTTTACTCCAAAGACATAGGTATGGGAATCAGGTGAAGCCCTCTGGACCACCTGCCCTTAGACAAGAATTGAGTGTTATTCATCAATATTGCTGATTTCATGTCTGTTTGTATTTACTGTAATCATGTAAATAAAGGTTTTATTTATTTTTATATGTCAAATATGGAGGGGGGGGGCACCATTTAAATTGAATGCCAGCATGCCATTGAAAGTCTATATGAAGGGACGTGTAAAACCGGACTGGACAGAATACATGTTAGGTTCAGCTAAATCAGCTTCATAAATAACACCTTACTCTATGTTCGTAGATGTCGAGGAGAACCTTTCGCCAGGAAAGAAGAAGGTCCATTTTGCTGGCGACAGCAAAGAGAACCACAAGCCTGTTAGTGAAAATACAATGAGAACACAGGAGCTGGTTCTGAAAAAAAGGCTTCTGGCAGCTAACCTGCAAGCCCAAGCAGTGGCTGATGCAGAGAAGACCTACCAGTTCAAGAGTAGGCAGATCCTGGGTATACGTTAATAACATATTATTGCCTTGGCTCTGATGTCTTTGTGAAAGCTACTGAACTCAAGAGGAATTTACACCAATGGAAAATGGTGTTACCATTTATTTATTTGACATAGGCTAATCTATAACCTGACCATACCATTTTTTTATGATTGGTACAGCCTAGGAGAAGCACATTTTTCAGTGATACATGCTGCATATGTTTGACTGAATCGCAAAGAATGTATTTGTGCCATGTTATTGTAGTGTTGTTTGAGCAAACGCCTATTTAATTGTTAGTGATATGTACTGTATAGATCTGAACGGGTTTGTAGAATGTATACCTATTAAAGGTGTCCATGATGATCATTTTTATACTATACACTAAATATATTTCCTTATAACATTTAGGTCTCTACATTATGAGAGAAACATTTCCCCTGAAAAATCCCAAAATGCGATAATAATGGCTAAATAGACCTAGTCCAAAAAATGTATGTGTGACAATCAAACATAGGCTAATCATATTTAACTGCTGTTAACTTAAAGACAAGTAGGTCTACATTAAAACAATGTCTAGTACAAGCCTGTATACAACTAGGAGCATCTGTATTTTTGAAGCAGATAAAATGATCACCCACAAGGGGTCATCAATTCCACCATGATACGAGTGCACTGTTCATGTGTTAAGAACTTCAACTAAACGTTTTTGACCGGTTTCACAAACATGGATTTAGCCTACCGTACCCCCAAGACTGAAAGGAAAAATGTAAAGACGTCAATTGAAAAGGGTTATTAGTCTAGTATTATTAGGATTAATCCATGACTGTTAAACCGCTCATCTGTGTTGTGGTACACACTAATAGTAAAGACAAATATACCTAAACCTACATAGGTCTATATGGCATATTTTTAAATGAAATCTTTGTATTTTACAGCGGCTAATTTTTATTTTACGACAATGACAATTTAGGCCTAATACGTGATACTTAGCCTAATGAATATAATTGTTTATGAACTGACGCAAGATAATGTATTATTATGAGTGACAAACTGAAACAGCGAAAACCGAATACATTTAACTTTACTTTCATTACAATTGTACTGTTAGCAAGCGACACTCCAAGAAGAGTAGCGAGATTGTCATGGTATGTTCTTACACTATTTCCTTCAGCGTGCGTAGCAACCTAGCAACCTTGTTGTCTTCTAAATTAATCCCTCCTCCTCATTTTATGAGTAATGTAAAATTGACCAACCATTGTCCGGCTCGCACCGAACCCTCCAATAGGAAACGACTCGGGCGTTGCCGTTGCTTTGCTCTGTTCCGTGTGGAAAGTTTACCGGCTCGGGTGCAAAGTTTCAGCCGCCTGCAAACCGAAGAACAGCGGCCAACGCTTCTGGAATATGCTGCTGCTGACATCGGTCGAGTATAGGGTAATTCAATCCGTTTTTAAAATACCGGAGTCAAATTACTCGTGGCTTTCCTATAAATCAGACGAGTGATGCCGCTGTTAGATTATGCTAGTACAAGACGACACTGCTAGCGTTGACTCGTATTGTCTCAGTGGGCTGCCCTAGTTGAATTAAGCCAGGCTCTGTGTTCGGAAAGCTAGCTAGTTTATAGATGCTCTAGACTACTGACACATCTGGATAGTTAGCTACGTTACATTTTTGCGGAACTTGACCAGACAAGTGATTTTGAAGAAAAAATGGCTTTCGAGCCCAACCGTGTCCGACTGCTATGCATGCTTTCATTGACTTTTGGGTTTTTCATTGTGGAGGTCGTGGTCAGTCGAATAACCGCGTCCCTGGCAATGCTCTCGGACTCGTTTCATATGTTGTCGGATGTCATAGCCCTTCTAGTGGCTTTGGTCGCAGTGCGGTTTTCCGAGAAGACTCAAGCGACCAACAAAAACACATTTGGATGGATCCGGGCAGAGGTAATGGGGGCTCTGGTCAACGCTGTCTTCCTCACAGCGCTGTGTTTCACCATCATCCTGGAAGCCATCGAGCGTTTCACTGAACCTCACGAAATCGAAAGACCCCTTATTGTAATCGGGGTCGGGGCCGGGGGGCTTCTCATTAACCTGCTCGGACTTTGCATGTTCCACGGACACGCGGGTGGCGGCCACGGACACTCGCACGGTGGTCACTCTCACGGAAATAAGAACAAGAGGGGTAATATATGTAAATCAGAAAATCCACCAGGAAATGGTTCCTCTGGAGAGGAGACAAATAACTTGGTGGGGAATCACAACAGCCCAAATGGTATGAATACAGAGAGACACGGTAAGAAATATTAGGTATTCCACTGTATATCCACTCCAGCATCTCCCTATTACATTGTATCAATGTAATAGCATTAACCATTGTGTGGATTTGAAAAACTATTGGGTTTCAGTCGATATTGCATAACAATGTGTCATCTGTACTTTCTAAAGGAAGACTTTCTTTAGCCACACAGTGTTTGGGCATCTTTTGTTATCATGTTTGTGGGTCGACGTAGCCTCGGACTCGGGTCTTGTGATGACGTTTATTCCCATGTGAAGCCTCAGGTTATACACTATGAAGACAAAGATTATGCCTAGTAGCCCAAGAAACTAGCACAGGTCTTTATACACATGGCTGTAACTCAGCTATGAAACAGCAGCGAGTTTAAACCTGTGTTCTTCTTTAAAAACAAATAGCCAGACAGGAAGTCTCAGCATTTTGACGACTCCTGTTTATGTATAGCTGCAGAAAGATTCTGTCTATTGTAAGTTACATAGGCTACACTGTGTATTGCTGTTGTATGAAAATTTCATTTTTAGTTCTTGTTGTTAAGGCAGTCTAATGATCCACAAAATCCGTCAAGTCAATGTATTTGTATTTCTTGTGTAGCTGTAATGTGTAGCTACAACACACAATCCTGTCTTCAGAGCCATTCTACCATCCAGGCAAAGAAAGGTTAACTATATTTAAATGTACCGTACCATGCCAGTCTCAATAAGCGGAGACTGTTCTCCCCCACCCCCCTGCGCTGATCACTACCAATGGGTCATTCATTACATCTGTAGCTGGTGATGCAACAACCCCCGGGCACACCATTAGGCTAGCTGTTGATGAATAGCCGGCATTTTGTGCCATAGGATGTAAGCTAAGAGCCTGCTCAGCACCGAAATGTGCTACTACAGATGGTGTTTCTGTCGTGCCTTAATGTATCCGCTTTCTTATATCCCTCAGAGGTGTTTCTAAGATTGAACTAGACCATGCCGACTGCCGAATACAATGAAGGCAGCCAGCATGGTTATTGTTGCTTAGCTCTATGTAGGCATCAGGCCTGGTTCTGTCATCCACGAGAGGGTGTAAGAAGAAGCCTATGCCATCTTATTATTTCAACGGAGGGAATTTATTCCCATTGTAGAAGTAGACGAGCCACATCCCAAGGTGTCCATAGTTTTCTTAACATCACAATGGCCATCTTGTTTCTTCATCAGGGTAGTGTCATCAGGGGAATCCATTGTGTTTCCCCAGCTAACAATCCCCCGTAGTCTCCTCACACAACACTAAGCCCCTCCCCCTCTGCTGCCCCCCCCCCAATAGACGCCTGCCGCAAAGACAGCGCCGAGGTGCAGATGAACGGCGGCCGCTACGGCGACACGGACGGAGACGACGACGGCTCGGCGTCGCAGCTGAACATGCGCGGCGTCTTCCTGCACGTGCTGGGCGACGCGCTCGGCTCGGTCATCGTGGTGGTCAACGCGCTCATCTTCAACTTCGTGTGGCGGCCGTGCCCCGCGGACCAGTTCTGCGTCAACCCCTGCATCAACCACCACTGGCACGGCAACAAAACCCTGGAGGACCTGATGGAGGGGTCAGCCACAGGCCCGTCGTCGCTGCTGGCCGGCCCCTGCTGGGTGCTCTACCTGGACCCCACGCTGTGCATCATCATGGTGTGCATCCTGCTGTACACCACCTACCCCCTGCTGAAGGAGTCGGCCCTCATCCTGCTGCAGACGGTGCCCAAGCAGATCGACATGCACCGGCTGAACGAGCGCCTGCTGGGCCTGGAGGGCGTGCTGGCCATCCACGAGCTTCACATCTGGCAGCTGGCGGGCAGCCGCATCATCGCCACGGCACACATCAAGTGCCACGACCCCACGTCCTACATGGAGGTGGCCAAGCGCATCAAGGACTTCTTCCACGACGAGGGCATCCACGCCACCACCGTGCAGCCCGAGTTCGTCACCTTCGAGTCGGCGTCGCGCGACTCCCTGTGCGAGCTCTCCTGCCGGACACAGTGCGCGCCCAAGCTGTGCTGCGGCAGCGCCGACAAGAAGGGCGGGGCGGGGGCGGCCCTGGAGGTCATCGAGGAGAGCTCCGAGCAGACTCCTCCTGCTCCTCCAGTGGCGGCAGCGGCGGTGGTAGTGCTGGCCCAGGAGCCGGAGGTCAAGGTCACCTGCACCAGGGAGGTGGAGTCGTCTCTGTGAGATGGAGGAGCGGGTCAGCGGGGGTCGTGCGTGTTTCTCTCTCTCCTTTTTTCTTCAACGACCCCTGTAGGTCAGGCCTGGCGTGGAAATTTTTTTTTCTGTGTCCTTTTATCCTCCTCCACTCCTGCTTCTGATTAACTCTGTATCTCCCTCTCTCCTTTTCTCTCCCTCTCATTGGCTGTGTCTCTCCTGGCAGTACAGTAGTAATGCATGTCTGAGCCTCACTGCCCTGCCCTCTCTCCTCCAGTCTGCATGAGTGTGTGTGTGTGTCCACCTCATGTTGTGACGTTCCACATGGTGTCTCTGTGCCAAAGTCTCTCACCGAAGGGATCGGAGAGCCTTCCTCTCCTCTGCAAGGACAAAGAGCAAACGAGAATAAACGCATAGCACATGCAAGGAAGAGCACATATTTACAAGTTATGTCTGTGGACCTAGCGATTAAAAGTGTTTATTCATAGAGGCTTTGAACAAATGTATTTTCTTAGCCTCAGGCCGCAAATGGAATGGAGTATTGTATTGCATAATAATTTATGTATTTAAGTTATTAGTAATGATTTATTTCCTCTCTTTAGATCCTTTTATAATATTTAGTTTAGATGATAGAAAAAAAATATATCTCTAGAATTTCTTTTTTCACATACCATCTATGCTGTAGTCTAATCTTTTTCAAATGTGATGTTTTATAGTAAGATTATTTTTTAGACTTTATTCCGGACTTGACTCGGTTTATCTCTCACATTGTCTGATTTGAGAAGTAGGCCTATAGTGGACACAATTCATTAAGCTATTTTGCGTAGGCACTGGTGAAGATAAAAACCAGGATTTTAAGGTTTGATACCTTGTAATCCAGTGGGTCAGGTCTGTAACTACAATAAGCACTGTATGCATATTTGTGAAACAGGATTCTCCATATAAATCTATGCTGGAGAGCATTCTGATGGCGGTTGATTTTCACTTTCACGTCTTGATGAATGTTTTCGCGGGAGGGCGGGCGGGGCAACTGAATGCTTCTAACATTTCCAGAGGCTTTATGTGTGACCAAATTAGAGCTTCATATTTAGACCTCATCAGCCTATAAACAATCGATAAAACACTGTTTACCAGCACAGATCCTGGTATAGAGCAGAGAGAACTACTGTTTAGGGAATTACTCGTCCCATAGTGTGTTTTCTGTCCTGTTGTGTTTGGGCAGATGGCCACTACTGAATTGAAGTCCCTATGGTGGCATTTGAAAATAATGGTGGAAAATTGGTAACTCACATTGTCACGACCTCAGCCAGATATGGTGATTCCTAAATGCATTTGAGGTTTCCACTCCAAATATACGTGTATGCAATATGTCTGTACTGGGAAATGTACTTTAATGCGTTCCTCTGTTTGTAAAGTTTGGTTACTTTTTATTCTGTGTTATGAAATTGAGCTCTCTGTGCAAATTTGGGGAGGGGGGGGGGTGTTTTTACATATGACATGTCAGCTGATGTGTTTTGAGATATATAAATATATACAATACCTGTTGAATGTGTCATTGTGAAATTAAAATGGCTGTTTGGTACAGTTGTTAAACCTGTGTTCTGCCATTTGTCTGGTTTATTTTTGATTACATGTGCAAATCTGTTACTGACCAGGTAAAATCACATCAAGCTTTAATTCTGTACTGTTTGTTCTGTGTGGTAATTTAAAATCTCTGAAATTAGGTGTTGCAGATTAAAGGGAAGTAGGAGTATAAATAAGGATTCATATCACCTTCGATGGGACCATGGATTGGGAACATATCACACATAGTCACACCCTAATATTTCACATTCCAGCTGCTGCTGGTATGCACTGATTCACTTAGTACTTAAAATACACTTTGATATTGTATTTAAAAATGGATACATGTCATGATGTATGTATGAATGTCATATTTTAGCTAGGCATACTTGTCTTGACATACATTCCAAACCAATCTGTATACTATAGAAGCTGGTGACACATTTATTTTCTGTATTATCATCAGGACCCCTCCACCTTTTAAACATTGTTTCCTGTCTCGGATCTAAATACCTGAGGTTTAGCTATCCACACATAGCTAAAAATGCTATGTGTGCAAATGTGCTGGCGAGGAGCAATCCATTTAAGCTGGCAGTGACCGCCAACCCTCACGTCCACATTCCCAGCCATTCAGAGAAGGTTCAGCTCCCCACTGCCCCGCCATGCCAGGCAGATGGCAAACTGGATACACACACACACTAACCCACCCCACAACACACACACACACCCCAACCTCAACAGAAATGGCTACTGGTAGCCTAGTCTATTGTACTGTAAATTACATTTACATGAACATTTGCCTTGCCAAATCCTTAATATGACATTTCAAGGGAAATACCCCAATGCTTCATAGTGAGTAGAGAAAACTAGATATCCAAATGTTAGATAAATACAGTTTCTGTCAATATTATGTGAGTCTCATCTTATAAAAATGACTTGAATGGAGTGAATTGAAATTAAAACTAATTATGGACATTTTGGCTTCCTGGAGGTTTTTGCTTTTTAAAACATTTTCCAACAATCTATGGTCA
Organism: Typhlichthys subterraneus; assembly: GCA_027564835.1. NCBI lineage: Eukaryota > Metazoa > Chordata > Actinopteri > Percopsiformes > Amblyopsidae > Typhlichthys > Typhlichthys subterraneus. Next base: position 1,064,509 of record JAODUH010000017.1, read on the forward strand.
TGCTATCTCTTTTACAGAACTGTGCTCATGTTCGGGAACATTTTGTACTATTTCAGATATCCCTGATATAGACTTCCAGTACTCTCAGTTATTGTGGGAGTACTGAACACAGAATATGACTGGTATAGCCAAACTGTTATTTATGTCCAAATCCAAACAAAATAAGATAAGATATGTAAGATAAGAATGTAAGCACAAAATTGATGTTTATAAGCACTTAATATACGTTTCATGAATGTGTGGTTGCGCTCATGATGAAATATACTGTAGTTTGCATTTGTCTTCTTTTTTTTCCAGATTAGCAGAAGAAACACAGTAAGGTGAACTGAAACAAACAATGTAGCAGTTTCAGAATGAAAAAAAAATTGTTTTGCCTCATCAACTAAGGAAATTGCTTCTCTCTTTGTACCCTTGTATGTAACATTACAGTATAAAGTCACTAGTAAAAATAAAAAATATATAAAAAAATATATACTGTATATATATAAAATAATTTAAAATAAAATCTGATTAATCTGAATGTAACATAATACAAACCTCTGCTGTTGTTCGTAGGAACCTTTAACATTTTTAATTAAATCATATGACCTAACCTTGTTTTTCTAAGAGATTATAGGTTTGGAATGTTAACCTCCAGCAGCCACTCAAGATGATGCCTCAGAAAAAACCAATGGCCAACCTGTATACCTGGCAGTAGAACTTTAGATTTTCATTGTAGTATTCTATGTTTGAAAAAAGGAAGGTTGTAATCGTATTACAGACACCAATATGTGTTTATAATCTGATTGAATACAAATGCTTTACTTATATATACTGTAAAATCAAACAGTAGACTGGTGTAAGAACAACAGAAGCAATGGATTAATGTTTTACTGACTGCAATGTTCCCCAATCTGTCAGACTTTGATCAGAGAGTTGAGTGGGGTCAACCAGCAATAATTAATTCCTTGCTGATAAACTGTCAAACAACAAAACAAAAGAGAGGATCACCAAACAAGATTAATCTTAAAGTTAATCTTGTTTTATGCAATGTGCATACAGTAGATAAAGATAAAACACATATTGCCTTCACTGTGACATGTTCGGAAGTACACCTAAGGTTTTATTCCTGGAAGTACACCAGTCAAATCACGTGGATTGGAAATTCACATTCCAGATGCTAATCATCACATAAATGTCTTAATTGAAGTACAGTATATGAGTTTCACTTTGTCGATTGAATTATCAAAATTGCTTAGCTTTTCCACAATATTTATTGAGATGCACGCCACATGTGTATGATAAAGTATGTAAAAGTTGTAGCCGTATTTAATCATTAGAATATTGTGGAAAAGTTAAGTAATTTAAATAATTCAGTTGACAAAGTGAAACTCATATTGTAGTTTACTTACACACAAAGTTAACTAGTTCAAACATGCTTTTGTTTTAATCTTGATTACAGTTTACAGCTCTAGAAAACCACAAATTCAGTATCTCAGAAAATGTGATTATTGTGAAATATTGTAGACTCAGTGTGTCTAATCAAATAATTAACTCAAAACACCTGCAAAGGTTTCCTTAGCCTTAAAGGAGGGTCAGTCATTTAAAACAATATCCCTCTGTGATGCCACCTCACACATTGAAATGCATTGTGAAGCAAAGCGTAGTACTACAGCTTTGTTGTTGTGAGCGGTGTTTGCCACTTTGTTTATGTTCCTATTTACGGAGCCAGGGCTGTGTAGAAGTATTGTACTGTGTTATTTTTTCAACACGCACAGAGAGCGGTAAGCTAGCAAAATGCGAGGAGATACTTGTTGAATTTTACAAAAAGTGTATTATCTTATATTTACCTTGAAATAGCTGACTATACCTTTAAATGGTCTCTCAGTCAATTTCAGTAGGCTTCACAATCACGGGGAAGACTGCTGACTTGACAGTTGTGCAGAAGACGGTCATCGACACCCTCCACAAGGAGGAAAAGCCTAAAAAAGTTAACTGCTACAGAAGCTGGCTGTTCACAAGAGTGCTGTATCCCAGCATATTCATAAAGTTTATGAGAAACTGAATTTGGGATTTTCATGAGCTCTAAAACGTAATCAGCAAGATTTAAACAAATACAGGCTTGTTCTATTTCTCTTTGTGTGTAATAATCATAAATATATATATATATATATATATATATATATATATATATGTGTGTGTGTTTCACTTTAAATGTAATTTGCTTAACTTTTCCACAATATTCCAATGTATCGAGATGCACCTGTATGTATGATAAAGTACTATGTAGACATTTTAGCAAGATTTAATCATCACATACCTACTGTAAAATATAAACATAATATGGGGATGTTATTGTTATATAAAAAATGCCATGTCCTTCTTGTACAACCCCCACCCTTGTGGTTGACTCATGTGAGGATAACACCACCAGAGTATAACTCAATTCTCCCTGTGGGCTATTCACTCACACACACACACACACACACACACGCACAATGCAATGTTGTCACAAGGATGAGAAAGCGAAAAGGAGTGATCAGATACATTCATGGCTTATGACATGTACCCCCCCCCCCCCCCACAAACTATTAAAATGTTGTTTTCATTTAATCTTAACCCATTGTGATACTCATGAGGATCTACTGCATCTAGCTACTAACATACAGTATTCCCATACTCTCTCTCTTCGTGTGACCAAGGTCAAAGATAAGTGTCATGGACAATAAATTATCTAAAAATATGAATGTTTATATCCCCACCCACCACAACTGTATATGCCAGAAGTGGTTTGGGTTATAGGTTGTCACCCTTTTTGCTAACATTAAATACCTGAAAAATCAATCGTATTGAATATATATATATATATATATATATATATATATATATTTTATTATTTTTTTTTTTTTTTTAAATACAAAATGTTCAAAATTTGGAAATCATGTGAGCAGCCCCTAATCATCCTGCAACCTATAGGGTGGCACCTGGCCCACACTGACCAGTACTATAGCCTACCATTTACCTTACTGCATTTCCTCCTGTATAAACACATCAGATATCTAGGAAGGGTGGGCTGTCTATTTTCTTTCCAAGAACAACATCTCTAAACAGTATGGTGCAGTGCTACGTTAGCCAGTGAAAACTCTGTTTGAGACAAGTGCAAAACAACTCCAGAGCCTGGAGTGCTTTGTGTTCCTGCTAGAGTAAACAAATCACTAAGCGATCAAAACAGTCTAAGTTTAACCTGATACGACATTATGTAAGACACAGTGTTGGCTATAATGTACTTCATTTCACAAAAACATTGCCGTGGTACGTGGAAACTGATATCGATAGAATGGAAGTTAATCACAAACGTCAATGCAGACACTGAGTCACAAGACTTCTTAAAGTCTGGTTTGTTAGAGTGATCGACTGTGTGTTTGGACGGACATCCAGCAGAGAAGCACCATGTTACTTTATTCCTGTGACCGACAGGCTACAGCTGCACAAGAAAATATTTGTTATATATAGGGATGATGCAGGACACAATTATCAGTCACCAGTTAATGGCATAAGCATTTTCTGCACATAGAGGCAGCTGAAGAATTTACACAACCTTACTTCCTTGTCATTCATGGACTGAATGCAGGACTGGACTACTGCTAGTCTTCGTTGTAAATTCTGTTTTGGGTCAGTGACAAATAAGGATTTTAAGATGACAAAAATGTAATTGGTTGAAAATTATTATAAAATCTCACTTTCAATCAATGTAATTTAAATATTTAAATGCATATATATATATACATGATACATAAATGTCATGGGATAACGCTAAAGAATTTCCAAAATATACATGTATTTTACTTCATCATAAAATAATTTTACAAAAATATAGAAAGTAATGTATCAACCAGTATTTAGTGCTTAGAAAATAAAACATTTTACAATTATCAATTTTTTAATTTTTAAACAAAAACCCATTTTTCTATAGCCTCACCCAAAACTTAAAGCAGCGAAGTGAAAATGTTTGCTGTAATCTAAACTCTAATGAAATAAAATATGTATTTTTTTACTAGAGAACCAGCATTATCTGTCCTGACTGAAATTGTTACTTTGGATGACATGTTTAAATCATATGTTCATTGTGATATTATGAGGTAATCTTTAATAATAATTATATCTTCATTTAGAAATAATAATTTAATAGTAAAAATATGAGAACATTTAAATGCATAATTATAAAAATAAAAACAAGACATTTCCCTTTTTGTTGCTATGTCAGAATGTCAGCGCAATGCGTATAGCACCATGCTAATCCGGTGTAGGAAGTGCCAGATGTTAATTCCAGTAGCAGTTATTAGTTATAAATACATGTCTTTAATGGATGGTTTATCCCCTTGTACCCACTAATCCCAGTGTAGGAATTACCAGGACCCCTTTGTACACATACAAGGATGCTGTATAGCCTCAGATATACATAGCCTGCATGTACTATAACTTAGTTACAACTGGAGTAGTAAGACAACTTACAGAGCCAACAGGTTTAACATAGGTCTGTAGGAAAACATCATATTATTACCTTTGAACATATATAATAATATGTTATATTCTTACAGACCCATGTTAATCTGTAGATATACATCATAGTATATGGTGTCTCCCTGCTCCAACACACCTGATTCAAATGAATGAGTCGTTGGAAGACTGCTAACGAACCCATTCATTAGTATCAGGTGTGTTGGAGCAGGGAGACACCTAAAACATGCAGGGCACCGGCCCTCCAGGACCAGGATTGCCCACCCCTGTCTTAGCCCATGTAGGGCCTTATGTGTAAGGAGGAGGACCTTAAAATCATCAGGGCATCTTTAAATAGCCTAAACAACATATATACGTAAAAATTAAATAAGTGATTCTGGACTCAACATTAAAACAAACGCACCTCTCTCTTCAGTGCTAAATGGTGCTTCCTCAGAAGCTCCCCCTCCCCCCTTATTAGAAGCACATTGCCTTGGCTGGGATGTGTTTTGTGGCTTGGTCAGCCACAGCTCGAGCTTCTCTTTATTTAGATGTACTTGTTAGTAAGCTGCTATTCATTTGGAAAGTAATATCTTGCTTTAGTTTTTACAGTAAACCTCCCCCTATTTAATGGCCGAGTTCAGGGCCCTGAACTTTTCTGCTCTTTCTTTGTTTTTAGGATATAAGGCATCTAGATCATAATTTCCCACAAGATGTAAAAACTGTACTTGTAATACATGTATTCATAATTAATTTTTAATAATAAAATACATGTAAATGACATAGTAATGTCGGACAAAAGGGTTTGACAATTAAATTGATCTTGATAATTTTTTAATATATTTGCATATATTGAACACTCATATAATTGTGGCCAAATTACAACTTTCAGTTTTAAATGAAACGTTTACTATTTTCTTAGCATTTTTGCATTTTACATTGAGGTGCAGACAGTTATCCCGTGTGACATTTTTCCAATTTCAAGTCTCATAATTTCTTTAATTTCTGTTTCTCTGAATAATGTTTCATATAAATTGATTTACAAAGGCTAGTTGACATATCTCATGGATATGTCAACAAGTATATATTTATATATTATAAATATGCTTTGGATATCAAAATTGAGATGTCACATCATTGACCCAATTATTTAGAGGGACGCACCTTGATTTGTGTATGGAACTGGGCTTGTTGTTGAAACCAGCAGAGTGCACACCCTTTGCCTAAGATATCTGAGTGACATAGCACTCCTGCCTATAGGCTACACCCTCCTATAAGGTCACGACATTCTCAATAAACAGTGATCTGATGCAGAGATTAGGATTTTCTGGCATAGTGTACATTCACTTTACTGTATATCAGTTGCATTAAAGACAGATAAATAAATAACCAAGTTACCAAGACAACAGACAACCAATTAATCTCAACTGCAATAGATACTGTATAGTCCTAATCTTTTTTTGTACTTGACAGAACATATGTGACCTTACAGGTAATTGTGAAATACTCTATATGTATCTCTGAAGAATAGACTGGGATGATATGATCTTGGCATTGAAGCCTCCTCTACTGTAAACCTATAACCTATACAGTGGTTGAGCCAGTAAAATTATTAAATATGTTATACTATCTGAGAAACTGAAATATTTATATTTATATAATTTCAGATGACGTATGTATATTTACTGTAATATAATTAAATTTCTTTGCTTTTTTTCAGCCATCTGACCTCCCAGTATGGCTGTTTGACAGGCTGAGAATTGGGCCTGAGGGACTTCACACTGAACCCACTCCATCTGACTGCAGCAAGATGGCAAACAGCACTAATCTCCACTAATCTCCACTCAATGCATTGAGCATGAATACAATGTAATACATCAAGAAACCGAACGCAATACTAAGTTGTTCATCTGATTTTGGCATATTGTGTTTTGATATAATAGTTCTGTAGAAGCGACTAATTACAAATCACATCACAGAAATATTTTTTAGTAAAAATGAATTACTCCTGAATATATTGATATGAGGCATATTTGTGGGTAATGGTAACACTGCAGATAGCCTACATGTCAGTCACAGACAATTGCTTCTTAAATACCTATTTAAAACTTTACATTTTTGTTATCTGCCTTTAATATTTGCATATCTGGACAATAATGAACTATACGACATTGAACAGCTCGTTGCATGGGCTTTGCTGTTGAAACGAGACTTTGGACAAAGCCCAAAGAAAACAGTGACGTCAGCAAATCCAGATTTTTTTCACCGAACATCATGTGACCGACCTCAACATCCTTCCCTGTCGAACAGCTACAGAAACTATCGTAGTTTCACTGCCAAGTAGGCTATATTATACCTATCATACAGTAGCCTACTTGCTGGGTATTGCCCTGTTAACATGCGAGGCCCTGAATCAGAACTGGAAGTCTGAAATATCTTTTTTTGGACTCCCAAATTAAAGGTTCGCTATAGCTAATTCAACTGCGACCCTTTCTTACTTTCAATGTATTTGTTCTGTAGTGTTGCACAATTTCCATTTAATTTTACCATTATACTAAACTACCGTTCCTTTAATAAGATAGCTAGCCTACATTTTAAGTCTACTTCGGTATGGTTTTTGAGGATTATGCCTATATTAGGTTTAGTTTTTCGGGAATTGCTATATTTTGATAGCCGATAGGACCAGGCCTGAGAATAATGAAGAACTTCTAAAAGAAGAACTCTAATAGGCTACTCCAAACAAATAAACGAGAAGAAGGAGTGAGAAAGACACAATTTTTACCAAGATGGTCCTGAAATTGGAGCGCAGATCGCCCGTGAGCGATCGCATTGTGTTCAGTTTATCAATATGTGACCGCGGCGCACCGTGTGCTTCACTTCAGTGTAGTGTACAATACCATTCAATGTAGGCTAACGATTTCATTGTGGTTATTTTAGGCCTAGCGTAATATGCTACAGTATCTGAAGACTGAAAGTTCTATGTAGAAGTATAGGCTGTTCACCGTTATAAAGCAATATTTACTCTGTAGGTGTGTGGGGTGTTTATTTGATCACAGGTCTTTCATCTCAAGAATGCAAGGGGCAGAGATCATGTTGATGGAACTAGGCTATTCAAACCCTGAGATATTGTAAGGTTCGTTATTCACATTTGAGATATGCAACTAATGAGGAAAACACATTAATGTAGTGGCAGCTGTTGCAGTGTTTATGAAGTTAAGTAGTCTGCTCAATGCCTATGTATATCAATATGCCACTATGTCACTATGTATGCCAATGCAATGCCTATATTGGCCTGTGTGAAATGTAGCCTATCCTACTTCCCATATTCCCATACAATATAAATATTTTTGTTGTAAAGCTTAACAAAGTGATTAATATAATTTGCATTTAACGTTAGGCTATTCTGGGGGTAGCCTAAAACACTAAATTAAAGATTATGTTTACGCGTGTTGTAGCCTAGCACTCATGACACAAAGTGGTAGATGTTCCCCCTCTAGCGGCGTGAGCATTGTCGAATAATAAACGATTAGACAATGGGTGCCATTTGTTTGTAACTCTTCCTAATTAAATTAAAAAAGTGTTTACTTTCAACACAAAATCAAATAACACATACATTTAACTTTTTTTTTAAATGTTTCAAAGTGGCATATAGTTTCAGTTTTCTGCAACTCATTGCAACTTATTACTGTTACTCAGTCCTGTTACTTTAAATAACAGGATGTAAAGTAACAGGGTTGTTTTTCGCATTGATTTTGCAAATATATTAAATATAGACATGGCATTCATGCTAATAGCATGAGGACACTAAGCACATTCTAGAGAATTACCAACTGTGTTTTTTTTAACAAGAATATTACATCTAACAAATAATTTAGGTAACAGGAAAGTAAGTTGAGATTGTCCTTCTCAATCACAGTTACAATATCATCAGATATACAGGAATGAAAGTGAGATAATTTACTTTTGGTCTTCCCATGACTTTCAGAACATCCTGATGATGTATAGCCTCCTGTTGGACAAGTGACCTCTGGAATGTTTCATGTATTTTAGAAGGCGAAATGTGTCATGCTAACATAACTGAGTGAAAACCTGGGGACACAACTATATTTTAACATAAATATTAAGGATTTCTTATGGACAAAATGTTTTTAAAGCATAAATGAGATAAGGAATAACACATAAATGCAAAAAATAACACGATTTCCGAAGGATTTGAATGATTAGCCAATTTATTGGTAATGTTAGAGAGCAGGGATAGGTAACAAATGCTATTTTTTCAGTGTTATACATAGTTTTTATTACTGTTTAAAATGGTATATATTACATTTGCAATTCAATGTGCAGGACACTACTTAATAATAAAAGGTGTTTTACGGTTAATTTTTATATAATGTGGACTGAAATGGCACCAAGTTACTATAAAGGCGCCAAACAAATTGAACACGACTGTAGGCTACTACTTTTGTAACATGTTCAACATTTGAATCAATGCCAATACAAAACACACATTGGCAGAAGCTAGGCTAGACTACATGTTAGGAGGCTATTACTGGGGTTGTTGTTCAGTTGTTTCCATATACAGTATTGTACCTTAGAGTACATCACTACTTGCAACATGGCGCCTCCTGTTGAGACTGTGTGTGTGTGTGTGTTATGTCTTAATTAACAGCAGGACGTGATGTTTAATTTGAATAATCGGAATGTACATTTATCACTGTAGTTCCAATAATCAAAATAGATGAATCGGCAAAAAACAGCACTTCCTTGGATCAGACAGTATATATAGGCTTAAACAGAAGGAAGAAACTTGGTCACGCATAGCTAGAATCTAAAGCATTTAACTATGTCTTTCAGCCATTAGCTCAAAATCTGTGTGTGACAACAACATCCCCTTGTGACAAAACTTTCACAGAGGGGATTAACAATGGCAGCTTGCAGGGTTCATACAACTTAACCTGAGCGACATGGACTGGAGAAATGCCAGGGATGGAAGTGTATTGCTTCAAGGGATTAGACAGGAGTTCCTACCTGCCCATCTGTCTTCACAGGCTGATGTACACAGGCTGGATTTAAGGGTTCATCTTGTTCTGACATCCTTCCTGGCCTGTAATAACGAAGACATGTTTGTATGTACTTACAGATCATTAGAGGTCAGTTTACAAAATACAGGAGATTGTAAGGGTTAGCACACTTTCCACTGACTAAGGACTAACCTTGGAATTGTGTTATAATGGAGGCTACAGTAGGAGAGCTGTAAAATGAGTGACAGACATTTAGCACTGAGGTGCTGAATCCAACGAGAAATTAACTCAAATGGAGTAGTGTTCCTTTAACGTAGATTATGTAAGATAAGTAGCCTATAACAGCCTAGATCTATACATTTGTTTCAGGCAGTGGTCTTGTTTAACAGGCTTTATAGCCTATTCATTTGACATTTTATTCACATATCAGTATTTGTTGACTGAGGGGAATTCATAACGACTACTTCATCTCCCTACACCAAACATGGGGAGGGGCAGGCTACACAAGGTTAAGGCCGACTCTGAATGTGTGTGTGCACAGACAGCACCGTCAATAGTTAAGTTTCCACCTACATGCAGAATAAACCTTGAAACCTTGATCCACCTCCCACATAAACACTGCTGCTCGCTCAGTCGCTATCTCTCCAAAACAATCGCTCTTTTTCTCATTCAGGGTTCTTCTCACAACCACTTGATAGAAAAAGGCTCATTAGCAGTGCAGGAAATAATTCACATGGTATGACCTTTTACAGGTATTAGTTGCTTTCCACTCATTATAACTAGCTCATAAATATGCCAATAGCCGACCAACTGTCAGCACATGTTAAAGAGACACTCCCCAATTATTCATGGATAAAATTCCCATTATTGTTGAAACTGGTTTTATTTTAAACTCTGTGTCCCCCTACTGAATGGCTGTTTTTGCGGAGTGCACCTTTAAACCAGCTATATCCTCTAAGTGTATTTATTCATCTCTATGTCTTGCTGTATTTCTATCACTCTTTCAGCCCACTCCTCCCTCCATCTCTCTCCATCGCTCTCACTACCTCCCTTTCAGGCAAGGGAGCTTATATGGACAAATAGGCTTATCGCTATGGCAACTGTGAATCGTAAAAAGCTACATAAGCACTTCATCGGGGCCTGTGATCCGTGGCTCTCATTGGAGACAGTGCCGCCAACCCAACCTCCTGCAACAAGTAAGGGCAGGCGAACACTCTGGAGGACACAGACCAAGAGAGAGATAGAAGGAGAGGGAGAGGGAGAGAGAGAGAGAGAGAGAGAGAGACAGAGAGAGAGAGAGAGAGAGAGATACATATAGAGAGAGATTATGCTGTGATACTGAGAGAAGAGTGTTCAGAGATAAGGAGCGGATCCATTTGAATTCAGCCACGTTCTATTAATTTATCCAGCCCACACTGCACAGAGACAAACTTACATTATACGGTAAGAAAAATTATGGTTCATATTGCATTAATTTTAGGTCAATCTATAAAGCCAGCTCTTCGGAAGTAGTCCGTTTAAAAAGAAAACTGTATAGATTATTGACAAAAGTGAAAATAGCCTAAATGAAATGTTTGCTAGAACATCTGAAATGTACTCCACTAAATTAAACAAGGTCAAGCAAATTCTCTTTCTCCTCAAATACATTTTCTGTAATCCAGGAAACATGCTAGAAACAACTACCTTAATATATTCCCGTAATAGTCCCAGTCCAATTTTACTCAGAATATAAACAATTGATTTTACACAGTGTAACTTTAGAATTCAAATGGAATTTGTGAAGATTTCAGGTCAGAATATAATAATAATAATAATAATCTAAGGAGCGCAAGGCAATTGTGAAATGTCATTTGAATGTTAAATGTCTAACCTCTGTTTCTTTGTTATACTGTATGTCACTGTAAACATATTCTGCATTCAAAATAACAAAAAATGATAAAGGTATTGCCATTGTCTGCCTGACCTATTTCAGCTATACTGGTGACTGGCAGTGTGGCTTTTAGAAACGCAAAGTCTCTTTAATCTTTTATCACAAAAAATAGAGGATTTATGTTTTCGCCTCAATAAGAAGTATAGATTTGTGTCTATTAAACCTGCATAAAAAAAAAGTTCTACCCTTGCATACATCTCCAAAGCCCGTCGGTTAGGATACGTGATCAAGACCATTCATGTTGTCCTTCCCTGAAGGCTGTGAGGAGGGCAGTGCTGATGGCCTCCTGGTTCAGCTGGAATGAGCCTCACTCACGCAGCCTCAAGCGTGACCCAGTGGACGTTGTCACCGACACCCTGATGCTGGAGTTCACCTGGCAGCTGAAGGAGGCCGAGAGGCAGCAGCGCGACAGGGACAACGAGTACCGGCGCCTCAAGACCGGCGTGGACTATAGCTGGTTGATGACCGCCCCCCGCAACTCCTACAGCATCCGCACTGGGGAGAGGCTGCTTCTGGAGGACCTCTGTGCCAAAGTGCCTTCGTCTTACTGTGGACTGGTCATGCTGAAGTAAGCTACAACCTTGTTAAAGGTGTGACGTTATCAACGTAGAGCAGCAAACAAGCTATTTTGTATTTGTATTGTATCGACCATAGACCATTTGTATTTAGACTGAGATGCATAGTGTGACATCTAGTGGCAGAAAGTCATATAGGGACACTTTTACTACTGTAGTGGTAGTGCCCCACATCTTCATCATTCTTCATTATTTATGTGCTGATCACATTTGTTTGTCCTTCCCCATCCATCTACTCCACACAGGTGGTTTGAGTTAATGTCACTAATTGGACAGTGTGGGCTTTTGATTGACGCATGCCTGACCTTCAGCATAACATATTTGATCCCACCCATGTGGAAAAAAATTGTTCGAGTAGGTGTGAAATGTTTCTTTGGTGTCAATGAATAAACTAAGAAAAAAAATATATATTACATATTCAGAATAAGGACAGGAAGCAATAGAAACATATAAAGACATAATATACTGTATATGTATATATATTTTTTAATGATAACGGCTTTTGCCAGTTTTAGGTCAATGCAGGCAACAGTTCATAGGACAGGTAACTTGATTGATTCCCTGACATGCTTCTGCATCCCAGACAGGACTTTAATTTGTTTGTTTTCTCTCCTCTAATCTAATGGCTTTATAAGCAAAGGGACTCCCTGAGCTTGTTGGTTAGCACCTATTATTTGCTGTTGTTGTTCTAACACCTTGTAATTGAGTGGTGTTGTACAAGGCAGAGCCAAGTGTTTTAATATCAAATGCAATATACACAACAGCTAACATATACATTTATTCGGAATAAACAGCATTTTATTAATGACACTTAGGAACATTTACTTTTATTGCCAATGCACTGCTTTACAATGACCTCACACATTACATCTAAGTCAACCATAATCTTAGGTTATGAACCACATTGGTTTCTTTAAGCCAATGTTCTCAGCTCTAACCTTAGGAAAGGAGGTTGTAGGTAATGCAGGCCAACTGTATTGACTAAGCAGCCATTAGGCTTGCTATAGACTTGGTCACGTTGCTGGGAACAGTAATTATGGATAGTACCACTCAGGCCTGCCTGCTGTTATTGGGGGTGAAGAGAATATGACTGTTACCCACAAGGTACTAATGAGCACAGGAAACCGGCTGATCAGAGTTGGTGCTTCTGTACAGACCATTTTAGAGCCATAAACACATTATCCCACGTTAACCGGAATCCTTTATATTTGTATGACGGTGTAAGGTTTCCACAACAAATGACATTTGATCAGACTTATAGGGGAATCAATTCACTCATACTGTGTGTGGCACTGTTAAGAAACAGCCTATATATGTTGTCTTTCATCCGTCCAGGTTTCGTGAGGCTATCGAAACGAACGAGCCGGAGGTGCAGGAGGTGGCGGGCCTGTTCCGCTCAGTCCTGCTGGAGGCTCTGGACCGCTTCAATGAGGAGGAGGAGGCTCAGCGACTCTCTCGACAGTGGAACAACAAACGAGCCATCAGCATGTCCCTGGTGAACTTCCGGTCCCGCATTAAGATCAACCCTTTCGGAAGCACAATGGGCCTGACCTCCTCTGCGGCCGATGGGCCACCAATAAGTGACCTCAAGACGGTCTCGGAGGACGTGGAAAGAGGAATGGGTAGGCATGAGAGGGCCCAACGGGTGTGGAGCATGCCAGACTTTAGATACAAAGGACTTAGTGCCAGTAAAGTGGTCTGATTGTCATCTGGGATGTGATGATGCTACAGTCCAGAGATATGGATGGATCCACAGCATCCACTACTGTATGAATCAGGTCATGTTTTCAATGTCTACATTCAATCGCCAAGCTAGGCAGAATGATAAATGGACATGTTCATGGCAAGGTAGGCTACTGTACGCAGTAAGAGTTTTTTACACAATGTCTGTAGACCCATTGTTAGGCCTAAAGACATTGTGTGAGGGAGGGGGATAGGATTAAAGTGCCCTACAAACATTTGTTGTATAAATAAATGTTATGTGTTAAAGTTATCAAGCCAATTTTAGCGTAGCTTATTAATGTGAAGCAAACATTAAGTGCTGGTTTTCTATATTGCAAAAAATGTAAATATTTGGCATTTTAAGGTCAAATGTGTAGAAACAGGGTAAAACAGGGTCTTCACAACATCCACCTGCACAACACAAGCTCAGTCTTGTCAGGCCATTGATACTAAATGAGATGGCATCTTATTCTAATGACTATACGTTTATTTATTTCAAAATGTACATTTAGGGTTACAATTTAACCTTACAGGAAACTGTAGCCTATGTCATAGAAACTCATAGTATTTTCCATTTCATGATGATGGCTTTTGTCACTCTGAGCAAACATTTATATACATACTGTAGATTAATAATTTCAAATAGCAGCCTGTATATTTAGTTTTATGAGACTTTTTTTCCAGTGAGTCATTATACACTGTATCACTTTAAATTTAAATAAATCATTCTTAAGAACATTTGGTTTCCTTCAAATACCAACAATGGGAACAGATATTTTATTGACACAATTGAATGTGAATAGATCAAATAGTATAATTTGTGTTATTCTCCCCCCGAAAACAGTCATAAATATTCAAGAGATACCCCCATTATCCAAATGAAGCTAACAATCTGTTTGACATTGAAGACACAAGTGTATTTTGTAATTTTAAAAAGAAAAATACTTATTTGGACAAACAGGACATACTCTAAAATTTCTGACAGCAGGTTTGATCAATCTTAAGAATGTTTGCAATCTAAATTCAACATTTACACTGCCTTACCAATGACCACTAAAACAAACATGCATGGGATTTCCTAAACATATGAAAAGAATACAGGGGTAAATGTTACAGGTTTAACAAAATATAAACCTGAAAAGTTGCCCATAAACTGGTCATAGCTGTAAACATGCAGTCATTCACACCACATGCAACCTGAATATTAAAAGGGGTTAATCTAGAGAAAGGAACAATTTCAGCCTCATAAGTGAGTAAAAGGAAAAAAAACAAAACGATTGTTCCCTGCTGAATCATCGCATCATGAGCAATGCTGTTTGCACTACAGTTGGTCAAGATAAAACCAACCGTGGGACAAAAGCATAATAATATGGCTGCTAGTAGTGTGAATATCTCTCTCCACTTCACTGAAAGTCTTAAAATCCAGCTGGCTGCGGTTTCTGAATCTGGACCCGTCGAAGACTCTCCTAAACTCTTAATGTGATAGCGCTTTTTATTCAAATGGAACGGACGGGCATGGTTTTCTTTTTCCTGAGATCGGCGAAGGAAAAAAAAAACGGCATGTCAAAACTGCTGCACGAATTCAGTTGTCCCCTGTGACATCACAGGGTGGAGTTCAGGAACTCCAACAGCTCTGCGCGATTTTTGTCTTGCTGCAGATGGAAGCAGATATGAGACAACGTCAATTACATACTATATACGTATACAGCATGAACATAGAAAGTTACCTGTTTGTCCTTCTTCGATTTCTTCACTTTCATCTTAATCTTCTTCCCTGAGATCATACTGTACTTGCCAGACTTCTTTCTGTCTTTCAAGAACTGCAAGGGAGAACAGACGGCTGCTTGAGCGCCGCTGGAGAGTGTTTGAACGTGGGCCGCTTACGGCACCCAGATATCACATCGTATGATGTAGTGCACATCTCACAAGCAGGAGAGAGTGTTTCAACGTGGACGGCTTACTGCACCCATACATCATATCATATATGATGTGGTGCACAAATATAATCTTACATTAAAAGTACACACCTTGACAACCAAAGAAATACATTCGTATAAAAACTACAATAAACATGAGCAAATAATTCAAACCAACACGCATTGTTTTGATTTGAGCTCGAAGTTAGCACGCGTTCTCCACAAAGACCAACCCTGCCTTTCTAAGACGCAATTAACCTCCTCCTACCTAATTCCTGTAGCATGACAAAAACATAGTCTGACGCTTATTGCAGTATATACGTACTTTAAGTAGGAGGACTAATTACTAAGGTGAAGCACTAGTACATGTTGCTGCATAATGTGTTCTAACATATGGTGACCGGATAAGAAGAAGAAGTTGTACTACCTTGGAGATCTTTACAGGCCCAGTGGGATCTTCTCTCACTTTCAGTTTCTTGTCTTTTTTATGTTTATGCTTCTTATCCTTCTTTCCCTTCTGTTCCAAATTACAAAGTGGGGACAAATATCAATGATGGATGATGGTGTTTTACTCCTCTATTAAGAGACATCTACAGACACAAATTGGGTACGAGTGGCTTCTGAATGTCAATAGAAATACCTTTTTGTTATTCGCCTTTTTTCTTTTCTTAGACTGCTTTCGGGATTTACTGCGGCACTCTGACAAGGACGGAATTTACACAAGTGTTATAATAGTGTGACGACAATATACAACGACATAGCCGTATTCAAAAATACTGTACCCAATCCTTTGTGTCTAAGCAAACAATCCATCTTTCTGTCTAGCCATAGCAACAGATTATTACTCTCTGGTAAACTGGCCACACAAAGGTCATTTGTGTTCATTTGGCTGTGCATCTCTCTGACAAACTGTTAGAGCGTGACAACTGCTTTATGATCTTTTCTTTTAATTAAGACAGTTGGTTCATTACCACACCATCTAACATTAGTCAAAGGAACTCTCTAAAGCCCTTTTCACACATGCCGTATGTCCCTGTATTTTACAGCGACCGTTCCTGCATGGGGTCATGTGTGAACAGGAACAGGGGTCAATAAACCTTTATATCCGCTCTCCCAACTTCCCACCTCGAGACCTAGTAACATTACACACTACAGAGAAAATGCTGGTGTGGTTGTGATGTGAACGGAAACAGAACCAATGCAGGGACAAGCGAGTGTTCACATGGAGTGAGCAAACCAATCACAAGGTTATTTAACACTTGCAAATAAATATTCGATATGCCTGGCTTGAACATTAGCTACAGCTACAGCTTTACACTCATCGTGAGTTAAGTAGTTTTACTGGTTTGCTAGATGAAGAAATACTATCAACAACGGTCTCTTTCTGTCACGCCACGACTAATTATCCATTTTAATTTCAAATGCAATTCAGCTAATATGAGAGTATGTTAAAAAGTTAGGTTTAAAAAGGTGGTATACATGATATTTTTAACATTAATGTAACTGCAAACAATTGTATAGTGGAGTTTTTACATCCTACATAATCTGAACTCCTCTGTTCTTTGTTTTCACCCATGAATGAATGATAGTGTGTGTGTGTGTGGCCCATTTGTTTTGGTGTGAGATGCTGGTGCGCTTAAAGTGACATCAAGTGGCAGAAAGTCATATAACTACACTTTAAAAAGTTGCATCTTTGTTGTAGTGCAGACAAAATATTCTCACCACTGCTGCTGCTGGAACTACTCCGACTGCGACTGGATGAGCCCGACGAAGATGAAGGTGACGATGAGGATGAAGATGACGAGCTTGAAGAGGAAGACGAGGATGATCTACTCCGACTGCGTTTCCGCTTTCTTTTTTCTGCTCCTGAATGGAAAGAAAATGTACACAACATATATTATTATTAGTTGACTGATTAGCTGACAAAATTAAAAATTAAAAATGTTTCCCCTGTGCACGGTTGTTTCCAAGTATGTCCAAGAAAAAGGCTATATGGCGCTTAAGGCCGTGACAGTGACTTAGGTATATGCTCAATCGATTTGTTTGTGCAATGAAATGTGTCCCTGTGGCAGCAAAGCCAACTCCACAACAAAACTAAGAGTCTACCAGAAGATGTAGACATATTTTCTTGCCTGATGTGCTTCTCGATCTCCTCCTTTCATCAGTTCTTGAACTGGATTCACTTACTACTTTGAAGTCCACGTTAGCTGACTAAAAGTAAATATGTAAAATACATGTATAATATACGTCGGATGTTTAGTGACAACAACATATATAGTAACACATGTAGGTATACACGCATATAATAAGTGTAATTGTAATTCATGCACTTGAGAGCCATGACAGTGACTGTCTGATCACGGCATGGTCTATAAATCGATAAGAAAATATCCTATACGGTACTGTACCGGTAGCCTACTGCAAAGGGAGCTTAAGGCTAATGTTAGCCTAGCAGCAGTGCAATACAGATACTATAAGCGCGAACAACTGACAATGATAATAAGACTCACCATGGCTGTAAGCCAAAACTTCCTAAAATTGTAATATTATTAGTCAACACTATACAATGTGAAAACATGTAATGGTGACAACATCAATAGCTCTGTTATGAACTAGCAAGAGACATTTTGAATCCCATCATGCATCAGTGTTCGAAAAAGGTGTGTGGAGTGGAGAGAAAATAATAAGGGAAAATAGCTAGCGCCCCTATTGGTGATATTAAGTATTTCCTTGTGGTAGACGTGAGAAAGATAGCTTTACATTATAAAAAGTACTTAATAGCACAAAATAGCATTAAAATTTACATTTGAATTATTGAAGGCACAACAAATAAGTGAATGCACAACACTGGTTTAGTATAAAACCATATTTATTATAACAGTATCAGTATAGAAAACACAAATTTACACAATGCATGTGCATTATAAATCTGATGACAAACACAACTATATGTAGTCAGTTTAGTCCAGGCCTGTATGTATGTTTAAATGTTTAACATTCCCATTCTAACACTGCAGCCCATTGTTCAAAATAATACTCTATTGGTATATTCTGTACCAGTTGTATTTTACAAGGCAGAGAAACAAACAGGACAGATATAAAACTAATAATGTAATTTATAAAAATTACTACCTAAAATAAAATAGGTACAAATAGATAGTAGGGACATTTATTTGCACAGTAACATGAATTTAACTAAAAAGCGTACGATAATATTTAGCATCTGATAGAGTCGATTTAATAAGAAATGCATAGGGACAACTGAAGGTACATTATAAGATCTTTATGCAGTAACTATCCCTGCTCACCAGATCCTTGAGGAAAAAAACTGTTTTTACACATAACTATTTTGTCACATCAGGAAGCTCATTGCAGAGATGTGTTAATTGTATAGCAAACTATAAAGAAAATAAACATTATGCTATACTGGGAAAAACATGCCTTTACTTTTTTGAAAATTTTATAAAAATAGACAAACATTAAAGATAGTATTGTAGTTGACTGTCAATTTCGTGCTGATGTAACATCCCGTGACATCTTGTAAGCAGTGTTTTTATAATTCAGTATACTAAATAATCCCTAAACATTGCTCTTCTCCTTTGAATTCCCTTCCTTTTTATTTAAGACACTTTAATGGGATAATCCATGACTTAGTTCTTCTATCGTGTATACAAACTAAAAATACATTTAGGTAACTCTTGTAAACTTGGCATCTTTGCAACACCTTTCTTTTCAATAATACTGTCATACACTTTTGCCTGATTGTTGTTGTTGAAGAGACACTTGCAAATACGGATACCAGTTCTCAAAATCTATAAAGCCCAATGGGTTTACCAGTGAAACTGTTGGTTCTCACACTACAGCTGACAAATAGACAGAATAGGTGTTGTTTTCTCTCATAAATCATTCTTCATTCTTTCATGGCTTGAAGGATGGGTGTTTAAGCTTCTGCCTTGTTCTTGGAATGGTCTGCATGGGTCAGACTCTCCTCATGCTCCTCTTCATCCTGAGGAACCTGTAAAACAGTCACAATTATTGTTCTGTCACAACGACAAACACAGCCACGAATACAACACACACAGCTGGGTCAAATAGATGTTCTTTCTTGGCCAAATTGCTATATAACATGCTTGCAAAACCAGGTATTGAGTTTGGAAATTTTTTATAGTTTAAGTGAAATTAAAACAGTGATATGATCAGTTTCTTCATGAATACGGTAAAGCGACAACTTGCCTGACACGCTCTCAAAAGACACAGGAAAATCAAGCCGTTTCATAAGTTGCCAAGGCAACATTCAAAACCCGTACAAATATTGGAATTGTAAATAATGAAATGAGATTTCCCGTGTGATAGCGCGTACAGTTACACACACTGCACAGCTTACCTCCCAGTAAATGGAGTCATCATAGCAGTTCTGATCTGGAGGCTGGCCCCAGAATGGAATCTTCATGATCAGACCTTGAATGAGGAGCGTGATCAGTTCCAGGTTATTACTCAGTAGACCTATCAATAGCTTGGCCCTTCTATCAGTCATTTACCTGCTACTTTGGTAGCTCATGACCTACCTGTCACAGCACCCCCAATCAGGGCAAAACCAAGTGATGAGGCCAAGGCAGCGGCTTGCATGGCGGCAGATCCACTACACACAAAGAGGAGGAATTAATACCTTAAGCATTAATAACAATTATTATCATCGAGTTGCATTTTGCAGGTATAAAATGTCATTAAAATGAGATGATGCTTACCTTTTCTTCCCCAGAGCTACAGCCACAGTGCCGGCCAAACCTCCCAGAATGCCAGGCATGCCATGCAGATTGTGGACGCCGCAGGTGTCCTGGATGCCTAGGCTGGACGCCAGAATAGGCTACAGGAGAGATAGCCTCTTTTAGTCTAAGAGAAATTATACTTGAACTCTTCTATACAGATTTGAAGGAAAGAAAGTTCCAAATGAGGAATTATGAATCGGTAGTATGTCGACAATACAATAGTGTAAAAGCCATGGATCTCT